>OX596075.1:4855751-5327644 GCA_951394005.1 Protophormia terraenovae
TAATACTCTTAAAATTGTGCTATATTTTTGTTAAAATTTTTTGTCCAATATTCTGTTAATATTAAATATAAAATAATATAAAAATTGTATACAATGTATAATATAAAAATTGTATACAATTTCAAAAAATATTTATAATCAGCTAGAATTCTAACATTTATCATAGTAAGACGGACAGACGGACATCATTATTATTGTCAACCTTTTTTAAAATACAAAATGTTGTAAAGGCTGATAAGGTGAGACATTTATTGAATATTTCCAGAATATAAAAATGGTATCTTTCGAATAATAAATAATTCGAATATTTGTATGACGAATATTCAATTAAAATAACTATTAAAAAAAAAAAAAAAAAAAAAAGCAACAACCAGACGGACGGACGGACGTCATTATTTTTTATATATCTTTACTTAAGTATAAGATTTTATGAAGGCTGATACCATATTATCTATTAAATATTCCAAGGGTATAAAATTGTAATTTTTCTACTAATAAACAATTTAATTATTTTTGTGAGAAATATTTAATTAAAAAAATATTTTTTTTATTTGTATTTTATAAAACAGACAGACTGACGGACATCATTATATCTGATATATTTATTTAAATAGAAAAATTCTTATAAAGCCTAAAACTAAGATATCTATCAAATATTTAAAGGTTTAAAAATTTTGTTTTTTAATTAATAAATGATTTTAATATTTTTGTGCCGAATATTTAATTAAAAGAAAGAACTTTTTTTTTTTTTGTAAAATTGACAGATGGACGGACATAATTATTTCTGATATTCTTATTCAAATACAAAGGTTTTGTAAAGGCTGATATCTATCAAATATATCAAGAGTTTCAAAGTTGTATTTTTCGATTACTGAATAATTTTTACATTTTTGTGAAGAATATTTAATTAAAAAATGTTTTTTTATTTTATACAATAGACAGACGGACAGACATTATTATTTCTAAAATTCTTATTTAAATGGTTTTCTTATTAAATATTTGACAAAAATACATACATACATACATACATATATATATATATATATATATATATATATATATATATATATATATATATATATATATATATATATATATATATATATATATATATATATATATATATATATATATATATATATATATATATTATTATTATTTTTTTTTTCAATTTGTTGAATTTCATCCTCTGCTTGCAGCACAAGTTGAACATTCTTTTTGTTTTATTTATCATTTTGTAGCTAAATTTGTTAGCTTTTAATAGTAGTATTTTTAGCATCTTAAGCGACATGGCATCTTAAGACAGACGGACGGACGGATGGACAGACATATAAACTGATAGAAAGAAAAGGTAAATTAATAAAATAACCCATACATAGATATCGCTACTTTTATTTTCTATAAATGAATTTAGCATCTATATAGCTTTGTTATAGAAATTATAAAATGTTATGAACAAATGATGTAAACGCTGATCTAATGTCCACAAAAAACAAAAAAAAAAAAAAAAAAATAGAATATAAAATTCCAAATATGAACTTGGAAATTGGATATAAAAAGCCTATGTGGTTAAAACAATTACCAGCCCAAAACGCAAGAAGTTTTAGCAATATCATCCACGGATTGTAAATATTTCTGAAATTAGTCTTGTCAATGATCTTTCTGAAATTAAAGCACAGATTCAAAGTATCAACACTGCTCTGTGCAATCTTCAAACATCTAGGAGAAGCAGTTCAAGGGATTCACATGACATATAGATGGACGGACGGACAGATGGGTGGAGGGACAGATAGATAGACTAAAATCAATATTTTGATTACATTGTCTATTTAAACCCCCTATATATATATAACTATTATATATATAACTATATATAGACATTTCAAGTGAATTAAAACGTATTGCTTTTTGTGTTTTTTATTCAGACAGTGGGATGGACGGACGGACAGACGAACACACGGTCAGACAGACGACTGGATGAACAGATAGAAAAATGAAAATCGTTATTTTTATTACCTTGATTTTACAAATATCATATGTGGGGTTGCGATAAGTATTATAGAAATTCCAACCGTTATAACAGAAGGGTATTAAAGCTGATTTGGTAACACAAACAAAATAGAGAGATGGACAGACAGACAGATGGACGGATGGAAGGACAGATTGAAGAACAAAATTCGTTATTCAGGTTACCTTAGCTATACTAAACCCACCATATATTTATTTAGTTATGAGAGCAGCCACTAAATGTTATAAAAATTATAAGCGTTATAAGATAAATATGATTTGGTAATAGAACAAAAGACAGATTGTTTTTGATTTTGATTACTTTACCTCTATATTAAGTATATAACTATTATGGTAGTAAATAAATGTTATGGACATTTCAAGCTTTATAACAAAAGGGTCTTAAAAATTATCTGGTAAAAAAATTAATTTCGAAAAATATTTAAAATAAAGAATTCATTAAAATATTTAAGATTTAAAAGTAAATAATAAAAAAATATAAAGATAAGCAAATCAGCCCTGCATTGTTTAAATTTGTTACATATTTTTTTATTTTATTATCACTAAGGAGCGAGATCGAAAAAATCTTAACACACATTTTGCCTCATAACTTTCTTCGGAATCAATATTCAAATTTTTTTTTGATCTAGTTATCATACTTCAGCTATTATTTTTAATAACAACCATGTTAATTTGTCCTTATTTTCAGCAAAATAAGTGACGAAAAAGATTTGCGTCCTACAAGTTATTAAAAAATTTCAAAAAATCCAAATAGGTCTTACAAATAATTACAATTAAATGAAAATGAATTCTGCAAAAAAAAAAAAAAAAATTACAAGCCAAAAATAGGACTCGGAATTTAAAACCAAATTTCATACAAAAATACTCAAGTTGTATAACTGACGAAGAAACGTAGGTGCTGACAGAATCTTCGCAGCTTGTGTCTCAAAAATTTTTATTGCTAATGCTCGAAACAATGTTGGAGATAAGTTTAAGACCCAAAAGCAGCAAAAATTTCTTACAAAATTCATGGTATGACAAGCTTTTTGCAGTTGCGGCAAAACAGGAAAGTCATTTGATACATTCAGATCTATAAATACCAAAATATGCATAAAGGAATATTTGCAAAAAAATACTTCTTCTTTTCTTAAGAAAGCTCAACGTGTCCACATATTTTTGGACCCATTTGGTATCATGTCACTCTGGAGTGGTACTAAATCAATAACATAGTTTTAGTACCAAGAGAGGTCAATTTTCAAAATTGTCCATAGCTTAGACCAGTGGAGAGGTATTGAGCTCTTGTGAAAAGTGAATTCAAGAGCACAAAAAAGGTGTCCCAAAATATCGAAGATTTTAACAGAAGATGTGCATACTGTTCCAAAAAAGGGACTGAAGCAACTATCAAATCTCCAAAGAAAGGGTTTTCAAAAATGGTTCACAATTTTATAATTAGTAGTTAGAACCATAAAGGTTATATATTTCTGTAATCTGTGCTAAATTATCAAATGATTAAAAAAATAATGAAAAGTCTAAGATCAACCGTTTCCAAGTTATTGAATATTATATATGTTAAGATTTTTTCGATCTCACTCCTTATTTATTTCTTTTAATTTTGAAAGAATTTTGAATTTTTATTTAAAAGAAATTTGATTTGAATTACTTTATAATTATAATTCTTGAAAATGCATTTGATTTTAACTTGAATGTCAGAAAAATTTTGATTTTGCCAAATAATTTTTTTATTTCCTTTTTATTTCCTTTCAAATATTTTTTTTTAATTTTTGTTGGTTTTAAATAGTTTTGAAATAATTGTTTAACAGCTAACGATATTATGGGATATATAAATTTGTTAAAACCACTATAATAATATTTTTTCTTCGAAATATTGTATTTTTAAAATTACTTTTAATTAATATAACTTATACGCCTTCATAACAAAAACCAATTAAAGTTTATTTTCAAAAGAAATTATAGAGAAATGTATATTTATTTATATACTTTTTTTCTTAAAAAATCTTTTATTACAGTTATTAAATGGAAAATAATTTTTTTTTATTTTATTAAAAAATACTTTATTAAAAAATGTCTAAGTGAAAAATTATATTTACTGTGTTTTGTAGAAATGCATTAATGGCTGCCTCTTTAGCCCAAAAATCCCGAAATGTTGGATGGTGAGCTGATCTGTCGGTATAATCCATGTTCTCAAGAAATCACTCACATAAACACAAATTTTTGATGACTTTTTTCAATCAAATATTTTTTTTAACTTTTTTTTTTTAATTTTTTTTTAATATTTTCTTTCTTCTTGGAAAATATCTATCACTTTTATTTATTTTATATTTTCAATAGATTTTTTCTTTTGTCAAACAAATAAATATTTATGAATTTTTTTCAATTTCATTTCTATTACTTTCTGTAAAAAAAAGCTAATAAAACATTTGTTTAAATATTTACTTTCACTTTTTTGCAATCAAAATGCAAAATCAAATACGGAAAAAAACAATCTATTCTATTAACGTTACACTGTCAATAGAACAAATATACATAAACACAATAACGGAATGAATGTTTGTAAACGACACAGTGTCGTTGTTAGCTGTCTTACGTTTGTTTGACGGTTGACGTTTTAAGGTAAAACTGTTGCAATGCAGCCTAAAGGCAAACTAAACTAAATCTCGAGAAAAAAGTCATACTATGAAAGAATTTTCTTGAGGTCTTTATAGGTTGGTTTGTTTGTGCTTTTGGAAAATTCATGTATTTATATGACAGTTTTTTTTTGAATGGTGACAAGGCAGGAAAGTGAATGTCTTTTTCTTTGTTAACGTTAATGTCGGTGTTGTCGAAGTTATTGTTGTTGCTTTAGCTGTCGATGTCAATTTTGTTGCCGTTATTGCTGTTGTTGGAATTGTTTTTTAATTCAAAGTTTTGTCGTAATAGTGAAAGGCCGACAAATAATACATAAAGATGGCTGACAATATGGCGGAAATAGTAAACGTTGCCAGCAAAAGCATAAACAAATGTCATATAAATATACCTACATATAACCATACAAGCTTACATATTAACACACTCTCATATGCATTTTTCCTATACACACACACACACACACATACATACTCACTTTCTAACATATTGATTCAAACATTTGTACAAATACTTTGTTTGTATTAGAAAACTTGTACTAATATGCAGATTGAATGAATGTGTCATTGACGTTTTGGTAGCGATTGTAGCAACACACATACATACATATACACATGTTTGCCTATATGCATGTCTGTGTGTATATTTTTGTAAACATTTAAAATCCTTTAGAATGTCTAACATAGTTATTGCTTTTGTTCAAACAATCATCATCATCGTCGTCGTCGTCGTTGATGTTGTTGTTTTTGTTGTTGCTGCTGCTGTTTTCCTGCTGGTTTAAATGGTATTTGTACAAAAATCGTTTGTTTGGAGTTAGTGGTGGTGGTTGTGATTTCTGTTGGTTGGGGTGCTAAAAACGAGCTTTAACTTAAAGCATACGTTTTATGAAAAAAATTCCCTTTTTTTCTGATTCATAAAAAAACAAAACGCAAATCGCACTGTCGCTGCTTTAAAATGCATTCATGCATATGAAAACGAACAGTGTGATTTGATGGCAAATCAATGTGACACAATGTGATGTGGAATAAAGGATTTTATGTCTAATCCTAGTCAAGGAAAAATTGGAAAGAAATTTGTTTGAAAAATGAAGAAAAATTTGATACAAAAAAAAAAAAAAAAAATATGTATGAACAATTTGCAATATTTTTGAAAAAATATAAATTTTCTTAAAAAATTGTGACTAAAAAAAATTGACTTTTTTTTGGGTGTATTTTTTTTTATTAAAAATAAAATTTTTTAATTAATACTTTTTTGTTGGTACTTTTTTTTTTTTTGGAAAATTTATATTGAGCATTAGTACTTTTTGTAAAATTTGCTACTTTTTTAAAAATAAACACTTTTTTTAATAATAGTTTCTTTTTTAATTAGAAATTTGAATATTTTTTTTTTTTAAATTTGGTACTTTTTTTTTTTTTGAAATGTCACTTTTTTGAAAACTGGTACTTTTTTGAAAATTTAGTACTTTTTTGAATTTGGAAATTTTTTAAAATCTATATTTTTTTAGTAGGTACATTTTTAGATTTGGTACTTTTTTTTGGAAAATTAGTGAATTTGTTCCTTTTTTAAATAAATACTTTTTTTTTTTTTTTTTTTTTTTTTTTAAATTTATAACTAAAGTTAAATTCGGTTTTTATTGGATATTGGTACTTTTTTTCTTTGGAAATTTGGTACTATTTTTAAGACTTATCGTTTTGTAAAATTTGATACTTTTGTCTAAATTAGAATTTTTTTGAAAATTTGGTACTTTTTTTTGATATGGTATTTTTTTTTTTGAAAAGTGTTACATTTCTAAATTAGGAAATTTTTTAATATTTGATGTTTTCCTTTTTTTTGGGAGGTACCTACTTTCTTCAGATTTGGTACTTTTTTTTTTGGAAAATTGGTACTTTTTGTTGGTTTTGCTCCTTTTTTTAAAAATACGTATATTCTTTTTTAATAATAGTTCTTTTTCTTAATTAGAAATTTGATACTTTTTGAAATTGTACTTTTTTGAAAATTGGTACTCTTTTTTAAATTTCTAATATAAGTTAAATTCGGTACTTTTTTGAACATTGTTTGCTTCTCTGGAAATTGGTACCTCTTTCAACATTTTTTTTTTTTGAGAATTGGAAATAAGTATTTTTTTTTTTTAGAAAATTTCTACGTTTCTTTTAATTTTATTCTTTTTACAGAAATAAATACATTTTTGAAAATAAGTACCCTTCTGAAAATTGGTACGTTTTTTTTATTTGAAAACTGGTAAATTTTTTAGAAATAATTTAAAGTAAATAAATACTTAGTTACTTTTTTAAATAAAAGGTACTTTTTTAATGAAAGGTACTTTTTTAATAAAAGGTACTTTTTTAATAAAGGGTACTTATTAGTAAAAGGTACTTTTTTAGAAAAAGGTACTTTTTTAATAAAAGGTACTTTTTTAATAAAAGGTACTTTTTTAATAAAAGGTACTTTTTTAATAAAAAGTACTTTTTTAATAAAAGGTACTTTTTTAATAAAAGGTACTTTTTTAATAAAAGGTACTTTTTTAATAAAAGGTACTTTTTTAATAAAAGGTACTTTTTTAATAAAAGGTACTTTTTTAATAAAAGGTACTTTTTTAATAAAAGGTACTTTTTTAATAAAAGGTATTTTTTAATAAAAGGTACTTTGTTTTAATAAAAAGTACTTTTTTAATAAAAAGTATTCTTTTAATAGAAGGTATTTTTTAATAAGTTATTTTGTTTTAATAAAAGGTACTTTTTAAATAAAAGGTACTTTTTAAATAAAAGGTACTTTTTAATAAAAAATACTTTTTTAATAAAAGGTACTTATTTAATAAAACGTACTTTTTAATAAAAGGTACTTTTTTAATAAAAGGTACTTTTTTAATAAAAGGTACTTTTTTAATAAAAGGTACTTTTTTAATAAAAGGTACTTTTTTAATAAAAGGTACTTTTTTAATAAAAGGTATTTTTTTAATAAAAGGTACTTTTTTAATAAAAGGTATTTTGTTTTAATAAGAGGTACTTTGTTTTAATAAAAAGTACTTTGTTTTAATAAAAGGTACTTTGTTTTAATAAAAGGTACTTTGTTTCAATAAAGGGTACTTTTTTAATAAAAACTTTTTTTTTTTTATCAAAATGTACTTTTTTAATAAAAGGTTCTTTTTATATAAAAGGTACTTTTTTAATTAAGGTACCCTTAATTTTGTACTTTGTACTTTGTTTTAATAAAAAGTACTTTTTTAATAAAAAGTACTTTTTTAATAAAAATTACTTTTTTAATAAAAGGCGCTTTTTTAATAAAAGGTACTTTGTTTTAACAAAAAGTACTTTTTTAATAAAAGGTACTTTGTTTTAATAAAAAGTACTTTGTTTTAATAAAAGGTATTTTGTTTCAATAAAAGGTACTTTTCTAATAAAACCTACTTTTTTTTATTAAAATATACTTTTTAATAAAAGTTTTTTTTTATATAAAAAGTACTTTTTTAATTAAGGTACCTTCAATTTTGTACTTTGTACTTTGTTTTAATAAAAAGTACTTTTTTAATAAAAATTACTTTTTTAATAAAAGGCGCTTTTTTAATAAAAGGTACTTTTTTAATAAAATTTACTTTTATAATAAAAGGTACTTTTTTAATAAAAACTACTTTTTTATTAAAATGTACTTTTTTAATGAAAGGTATTTTTATATAAAAGGTACTTTTTTAATAAAAGGTACTTTTTTAATAAAAGGTACTTTTTTAATAAAAGGTACTTTTTTAATAAAAGGTACTTTTTTAATAAAAGGTACTTTTTTAATAAAAGGTACTTTTTTAATAAAAGGTACTTTTTTAATAAAAGGTACTTTTTTAATAAAAGGTACTTTTTTAATAAAAGGTACTTTTTTAATAACAACTACTTTTTTAATAAAAGGCTCTTTTTTAATAAAAGTACTTTTTTAATAAAAGGTACTTTTTTAATAAAAGGTACTTTTTTAATAAAAAGTACTTGTTTAATAAAAGCTACTTTTTTAATAAAAGGTACTTTTTTAATAAAAGATACATTTTTAATTAAGGTACCTTTAATTTTGTAAAAAACAAAAATTTCCGTTTTAAAGCCTACTAAAAATAGTTTCTTTTTAAAAAGTTCTGTTTTTAATTAATTTTTCTAGTTGTTTTTTCACTTTCTGAACCACTGTTCCTTAGCACATATTTTCTCTCCTCACTCCAAATCAAAATGGTTTAGAGGAATGTAAAACAACTACTACAAACTACTTTCTTTTTGTTTTAAACAACTGAAAAAAAAATTAAAAAGTAGAAAAAAGAAAAACGCATGTATGAACATTCAATGGACGGATTTTCCCTCTAACAAATACATTTGTAGAAATTCTAAAGCAGAATGTATTTATATGCCATTGTATATCCTCATATGTGTGTGTATATAATACTAAGCCAAAAGAAAAAGTTCCTAGATTTTTTTACAATTGGATTTTCTTGTTAATTTTTTCATATACACAATACGTTTTCCCTATATAGTTTTTGTTCTTGTTAAAGAAATAAAAATAAAAAGTTAATAACGAGTAGACAAACGTCAACGCAAATTCAATTGAATTGCATTTCCGTTTGTGCCATTTTCTAAGGCAGCCACAGCAAAACTATTAAAAATATGTGTGTAAGTGTAAATGTGTAAGTAATATTAACATAACGTTGTCTTTTGCTTTAAAATATCTATTATCATTATTAATACTTTTACTACCGAGTAAATACTTAAACACACTTTTGTTATTTTATATAAAAGAATTTAAGGTTTTGTGTTATAAAAAACAACAACAAATACAAACAACACTTTATGGCTCTAACTTTTGGTACGAGTTGGAGCTAGTGAAAGTTGGTATTTTTTAGTTTTCTCTACTCGTATTATTATTGTAGTTGTCTTGTTTAGTGTTTACTTATTTGTAACTCCTTGTTAGTGTCATTGTTTGGATGTCATAAAGTTGAACGTAAATATTTATAAGAAAAAAGTATGCAGCCATAATCACATACGTTTTTTTGTTTTTTTTTTGTTTTTTAAGGAAAATCATAGTAAGTAAGTGTATTTGCTTTAAAAAGGAAACTAGTTTTTAGTACTGGTAATAAGCCTTGGTAAAAGTTCTTGTTAGCTGATAGACTGGACAAAATAAAAATGGAAGAAGAATAGAACCAGCTTTAAATTTTTTTTCAAATTTAAAATTCTAATTAAAGGTAGTACTTATAAAGAAATAGTACAATTTTCAAAATAGTGCTAACAGCAAAATAAAAGCTTCAAAAAGTTTCAGTTTTTAGAAGCGTTCAAATTTTCTAAATTATTTACCAAACTATTTATTAATTATAATAGAAAGTTTGCAGTCATTTCAAAACAGTTTAGATTAAAATAAAGGAAAACATAACAATTTTTCAAAAAGGTACCAAAAATAAAAATTACCATTTGTTGAACAAGTAGCGTTTAACAAATGTATCAGCAAATTACTCCTCTGCGCAATTTTTTTTGTTTGTTTTTAATCAAAACGTAAATTTTTGTTTTTTTAATGAAAGGTACTTTTTTCGCATTATCTTTTACAAACTAAAAGTATTTTTCTAAGAACTCTTTAAAATATGGTACAATTTTTTTACGGTACTTAACTAAAATTATTAAAATAATTACTAATCAAAAGATACTTCTTTTAGTCACACAAAATGTACTTTCTTAAACAAGAGCTACTTTTTTAAACAGAAGGTACTTGTTTAAATAAGAGGTACTTTTTTTTAATAAAAAGTACTTGTTTAAATAAAATATACTTTTTTAAATAAAATATACTTTTTTAAACAAAAGATCCTTTTTTTTTTTTTTTTTTTTTTAAACAATGTCTTTTTAAACAAAAAGTATTTTTTTAACAAAAGGTACTTTTTTAAACCGAAGGTACTTTTTTAAACAAAAGGTACTTTTTAAAATAAAAGGTACTTTTTAAAACAAAAGTTACTTTTTAAAACAAAAGATAATTTTTTAAACAAAAGGTTCTTTTTTAAACAAAAAGTATTTTTTTTTTTTTTTTTTTTTTTGAAGTTACTTTTCCAAACAAAAGGTACGTTTTTTAACAAAGTGTAGTTTTTTTACACAAAATATATATTTTAAAAAAATGTACTTTTTTTTACCAAAATGAATTTTTTTTAATCAAAAGGTACTTTTTTTAAAAACAATGTCTTTTTAAACAAAAAGTATTTTTTAAACAAAAGGTATTTTTTAAACAAATTATTTTCTTTTTTAAACAAAAAGTACTTTTTTAAACAAAAGGTACTTTTTTAAAAAAAGGTACTTTTTAAAACAAATTGTACTTTTTTTTAAAAAAGTACTTTTTAAGACGAAATGTACATTTTAAACAAAATGTACTTTTTAAAACAAGAGGTACTTTTTAAAACAAGATATTTTTAAAACAAAAGGTACTTTTTAAAACAAAAGTTACTTTTTAAAACAAAAGGTACTTTTTAAAACAAAACTTACTTTTTTAAACAAAAGTTAATTTTTATACCCACCACCAAAAAGATTGATTTAGTCATTCCGTGTGTAACATGTCGAAGAAATCATCTAAGACCCCACAAAGTATATATTTTCTGGGTCCTGGTTAGATTCTGAGTCGATCTAGCTATGTCCGTCCGTCTGTCTGTCTGTTGAAAGCAGGATAAGGTCGGAAACAAAAAAATGGGCGTGGTCCGCCCACTTTACCGCCCCCTTCCATATAACGTAAAATTTGAAAAAGTTGATGGTGGGTATATAGATTCGGCCGGGCCGAATATATTCGCGCTTGTTTTATTTAATTTTTGGACCAAGCGTTACATAGATATTTTTGGAACTGAGGGAACGCTTTTAAACGTAAGGGTACTTTATTTTAACGAAATTGATTTCTTTTTTTTTTTAAGTACTTTTTGGAATACTTAATATTTTTTTAAATTAAATTTTACCATTTTCCTCAAACTATTTTTTTTCTTTTTATTAAAAGGTACATTTTGTAACAAAAGTTGTTGGCATTAAATATTTTTTCTTTGAAAAGTATTTCTTTCAGTTAAAAGTACTTTTTGTTAACAAAAAGTATTCGAAAACTTTAAAGGAAGATGGGTAAACTGTTCCAAAATTGTGACTGAAACAGCTATCAAATCTCTAATGGAAGGGTAACCAAAAAGGTCCATGACTCATAAGTAGTTTTTGTAGGTACAATATTAGAGAAAATTCAAAAAGTATTATTGGAAGAATGAAAAAGTACTACAAAGTTCCCCTCTTGAAAAGTACCATAAAATTCCCTGTTATTGATTCCCATTCACTTGGAATCATACATCTTTAATTTCATGTTTCTAGGTTCAATATTATAGAAAATTAAAAGGGTGCCATCGGAAGAAGAAAATAGTACCACAAATTCTCTTTTCTAAATTCTCATTCACTAGGACCATATATTCATAATTGTAGCTTCAATATTATATAAAATTAAAATTAAAATTAGGAAATTCAAAAAGTACCATTAGGAGAATGAAAAAGTACCTCAAAGTCTCCTCTTGTAAATTCTTACTCACTTTGGACTACATGTATTTAAGTTCATGTGTTTAATATAATAAAAACGAGAGAAAAAGATATGGTCGGGCTTGACCGACTTGGAGCCAAATGTGGACCGATCTCATATTAAGTGTAAAATAAAACATATGAATGCAGAATATAACGTCGATTCTAATATTTATATGAATTTATTCACTTTTGGGCGATTCCCGAAAGAGGGCCTTATATGGGAGCTAGGGTAAATTATGGACCGATCCTTGTAAAATTTGAAACTATCATTTATGTTTATATAAAACTTATTTCTGTCAAATATTAATTTGATACTAACATTTTAATGGAATTTGTGCCCGTTAAAACGATTTTCTGAAAATGGGTTTATAGAGGAGCTATGGTCAATTATAGACCGATCTTTATAAAAATCGGCACATTTATTTAGATTTATATGAAACTTATATGTGTTAAATTTCATTAAAATATTGCTATATTTAAGGGATTTAGGATCATTAAACCCTTTTCCGGGAGGACATTTGTATGGGGGCTAGGTGAAATAATAGACCGATCATAACCAATTCCAATAGGCTTTGTCCTTGTTCTATTCAAAACCTCTGTGTCAAATTTCAATAATTTTTGTTCAAAATTGCGACCTTTAGTTTGATTACAAGGTTACATGGACGGACAGAAGGACGGACATCGTTAAGTCCACTCAGTAAGTGATTCTAAGCCGATTGGTATAAATTTAGGTGGGTCTTAGACCAATATTTTTGGATGTTACAAACATCAGCTCAAACGCATAATACTCTCCCCACCTATGGTGGTGTAGGGTATAAATATGCATTAATTAATTTAAATAAAATAAAATTTAAAAATTTATACCCTTTTTGGTACCTTTTAATTGTATGTTAAAGAATTCCAAAATTGTACTGCGATCTAATGTTAAAATATTCATACACCCAGAGAAATATCAATCACATACGTGTTGAAAACGGTACCATTCTGTGTCAATAGTGAATCTACACCGTATGTGTTTAAATTAAACACTGCGTGTTCAATTCTTATTGAAAATCGATACCTAATTGAAACCATTTCGGTATCAAATTGTTAAATTACATATGTTTTCTATTAAATTTGTTAACGAAAGGTATTAAAAAGCTGTTACCGTAAATTACTAATGTGAGCACCACCGTTGTTGATTTTGAATGTAATTTTTTCCCTTAGTGTATGTATGTGTTAGTAAAAAGAAAAAAATATGTTGGGAAAAAAGTACTGAAATCAGGTACGATTTGTATCCCTTAAACATTCGAATTTCCAAAAAATACCAAACTTGTATTCGGCAATTTGCGACAAGGTACCAATTTGATGCATATTTTATTTCAATACTTACTGAATTAAAAAATAGATAAGGTACCAAAAAAGTTGCAAAAAAAATGTTTACCCATTTTCTCCCTTAAAAGAGCAGAATTTCAAAAAAGTACCAGACACCTATCCGATTATTTTTCAAGTGAATAACGATAACTATTGAACTTTATTTGTATCTCTATAAGTTTACTGTTTCCAAATTATTGATTTTTTTATTTTTTAAGATTTTTTTTCAAAATTAAATAAAATCAGCTGGTTCTATTTCCATTTTCAAACCAAATTATTTAAATCCTTATAAAAAATATACATTAAAGAGCTCCTTTTTCCTTTTACTATAATTTTTTAAAATTTATTTTCTCACTCTTGTTTGGGGCTTGTTTTAGGGTCTTTTGATATTTAGCACAAACAAACCATCACACTTACATACATATAAAGTATTCACTATATTCATTTTATATTCATCTAATCAGTATTAGTTTGTAAGTATGTATGTCCTTTTGGCTTGTTGGTGTTGTTACTATTTTTAAATTATTGCTAACAGGCTTTTTAGCAAGAGTGTCAACAGCTTTTTTCCTGGCCTCTTTTTTTCTGCTAACTTTATTCTATTTTGTTCTTTTTTCTGTTTTTTGTTGTAAAATCTTTCTTTTATGTTTAAACAGTTTCTATGTATTTTAGGTTTTTTGTTCGTTGTGGTTCATTGTCTAGAATTTCCTTGTTACTTGATTTTGTTAGAAATATTTTTTTGTTGTAACCTCATTGTTGGCATTGTTTTTGTTGTTGTCATTTATAACTTTTAAAAGTATTTTCCTTGAGTAGTTGTATTAAATAAACTTTATTAGGTCGCTTTATGGTCACAATATTTGTTCCTTTATATATTTTGCTGTTATTAGATACTTTATTCTAGAGTTTGTCTAGCCCCTTTTTCTTTGAATAACTCCCTCTTGTACTAAGGGAAATAAAAAACAACAGAGAAGTTATTAAAATAATATATTAAGTACCAAACGAGCTTAAAAAGTACCAAAAATAAAAAACGTTTTTTTAATTCAAAAATAAATTTTTAATCCCAACTAAAAAAAGATTTTTAAAAAATTACTTTTCTAAAAATGAACAGCGAAAATAGGATGGTACTTTTTGATAAATTATATTTCAAAAAAAGTACTTTTTAAGAACAATATTTAGAAGTAATTTAGAAACATACTTTTCAATTCATGTTAACCCTTTTCACTTTCCTACACTTCTTTTAAATTGTCTCAGACAAATAGTACCTAAAATATTTTTATTTTTCCCCTTCCAATCATACCTGCTTCAGAGGCTTGTTTTAGTTTAACATTTTTTTCTAAAATAGTTTTATTTGTTGTTGCTGTTTTTGTTGTTATCGTTGTTTATATGCTTGAATTAAAGTTTTGCTTTAGTTAAAGTTTTGTTCCTTTTTTTCTCCTTTTTGCCATATCTCTATTATTTTATGATATTTTTTTTTTGTAGCTGTCCATTGTCTAGTGTTTTACAGCCAAAATTGTTAACATAAAAAATGAATTTATGCTGCCTGTTGTTAGAAAAGATTTTAGTTAAATAAAAATAGAAAAAATAGCTTTAGGAATTTAATGACACACAAATATTTAAGTTAAATTGAAAAATATGATAACAAACAGGAATCTTACATAAAAATGTCGGTAAAAATTCTAAAAATAAAAGAATAAACTAGTTAAAAGTTAGAGAGTTTAGGTATAAAAATAACAACTTACTAAAACTAAAATTGTTTAATAAGTGGAAAATAATTATTAAACAATTTTCAATTGGCTTAATATAAGGACTGAAGATTATTAAAAATATTTCAAAATTATTTAACAAAGGAATGCTAGGTGCTCAAGGGGTTAGAATTCAGTTCCTTTTTTAATAAGGGAAATGTTTGCACATTTGCTACATTTGTTCTACTAAACATAACCTATTATTATAATAACCATATTTATCATCAAATTTTGGTTCCAACAACTTCGAAAACAATTTTTAATTCTGAAAATGTTGCACCAAAATATATATATATAGTATATAAATGTTTAATCTAATAATTTTTAGTACCAAAATGTTTATACAATAGGTCCAAAAACGTTCATGAGAGAAAAGTTTAGTACTAAAATTTCATTACAAATGTTTGATACTGAAACTTTTATTTAGAAAATGATTAATAAAATTTTGGTACAAAAAAGGACTTAATATATATATTTTTTTTTTTTTGTGCTGAAATATTTAAACGGAAATTTTTACTTCTCAAGTTTTGTGCAACATTTTTTGATTCCAAAATTTTAACTACTCAAATTTTATAAGTAAAAGTTTTTAATGCTATAGTTTTGGTACAAATTTTTAATACTAAAATTTCAGATCAAATTTTTAATACCAAAAATTCATTACACATTTTTTGCAATAAGAATTCATAAAAAAAATTTTAGTACAAAAATTTCTATAAACATTTTTTTAGTAATAACATTTTGGTAAAAATTTTCAGTACTAAAATTTCAGTACGAATTATTATTAAAATTTCTTTAAAAATTTTTAGTACTAAAATTTTAGTACGAATTTTTAACTTTCATTTTTTGACTTTTCGACAAAATTGTATGCAAAACAATAAAAATTTTAAAGCCAAATCATTACGAATATATTGGGTTATAAATCCATACAAAAATAATATCCGTAAACATTATCCTGAAAACGGTACATCGTGTCAAGCACAATTAGTCCTTTTTCAGTGTAGACAAAAAAAAAATAGCGTCAGAAGTAATTTTGTTAAAATTTGTTAAATTTGTTTGAAACATTTTAATGAAACTTTACATTTTTTAAATCTCAATAACGATATTTAAAATAAAAAATTGAAAGAAAAAAAAAAAAAAATGAAAATTATCGATGATCTTCAATTTCGAGAACTATTCGTATTGGAAAGGATCTATAGATTTGGCACTTTAAAAATATGAGTAAAATCGAAGGTTCCAACAAAAGATAAGTACCGAAATGGATCATTATTGTTCAATTATTTTATTTTCAATTAAATGGCAGAACTTTATATCAATTAAAAAAAATTAAGTGAAAAAAAAACTCTTCGGAAAATCATCCTAACATTTTATCAAGTCTGAAAGTTTCTATTAATTTGGTTCAAAAACTACTTGGAACATAAAACTATTGGAAAACAATTGGAGAAAACATTACTCTTTAGAAGACCATTCTAGAGTTCCCTGATACTGAGATATTGACCTGACAATTTGAAATGGTAGTAACCCTAAAAATAAATACTCTCTTTTTTTTAGAGAATAATACTCAATTTGTATACTTTTGGGTACATGAGGATACTATTTGAGGGCTTTCCTGGTCTGTATTATAATACTGGGGCTTTCCATAATGGTATTTGGAATAAATTGTGTTTTCGACAATTGTATTCTCATGTTCTCAGAAGAAATTTAAATTCCTACTGAATTTTGAATCAACTTAGGGCCGTTATTATAACTTACCTATATGGTATCTGATAGTTAAAGGCAGACAAACTAAAGTGAACTATAAAGTGAGCTTTATCTACTTTTGGTTATTACAACTTGGTTTTAAGGTAAATTTTATAATATTGATAATACGGCAATATTAAAGCAAAAACCGATTACTTTTGGCCACTTTACGTAGTGGCAACATGTACTATTTGAACGTAACTGCCACTAACGGAAATATAAACAAATAAAAAACAAAGAAATTTTTAAAATAAATGAGTTTTAGCTAACTAAAACCAAAGAATATTCATATATAGAAGGCGCATCATGTAGAAGTAAAATTTCTTATGGCGGGTTCTAATCATAGAACCTGCTCTCATGTAATTCTCGCTCTCAACATTTTGCATAGATGAGGGGGATAAGTAACAAGGGAAAACAAAATCCACCACCAAAACAGAGAGAGAGAGTTTAAATATATGTGTTTCTACATGTGTGTATTCCTTATAAAAAATGCAAAATCATTAAATTCATTAAAATTTTTAGTACTAATTTCAGTACACAAATGTTTAGTACTAAAATTTCATTAAAAATATTTAGTACTAAAATTTCATTAAGAATTTTTAGTACTAAAATTTCATTAAAAATGTTTAGTACTAAAGTTTCCGTACAAATTTTTAGTACTAAAATTTCGGTAACAGTTTTTAGTACTAAAATTTCGGTAACAATTTTTAGTACTCATATTTCAGTACAAAGTTTTAGTACTCAAATTTGCCTACAAATTATTAGTACAAAAATTTCAGTATAAATTTTTAGTGCTAAAACATAAGTACAAATATTTAGTAATAAAATTTCAACTCAAATTTATAGTATTAAAATTTGAATACAAATTTTGGAAATTTACTAAAATATTTAAAAAACTTCAGAAAAAAGTTTAGTAGTAAAATTTTACTACTAATTTTTTGTACTCAAATTTTACTACAATATTTTAGTACCCATATTTCAGTATAAATTTTAGTACACATTTTTAGCATTAAAATTTTTATATATCCTAAAATTATAATTCTTTAAAATTTTAATAAGAAAACTATAATTTTGTACTAAATTTTTAAAACAAAAATATGTATTAATTCTTAATTTTTAATGCTATCGATTTTAGTAAACATTTTTAGTTATAAAATTTGTTGTTCTAATGTTAATAAGGGTTTTTTGTACTAAAATTTAGTACTTAATTTTTCTCTGAAATTTGTATTAAAATATTTTACTACAGCGATTAAAAGTTGTATGTTTGTTTCTGCAAAAATGTTCAATATTCAACATTTTAAATTTGTAAAATTTGTCCGCAAATTGTTTGTACAAAATTTATTTTTGTAAATTTTTAGTACTAAAATTTTTCTACAATAATTTTAAACAGCGATTTGTAATTTTAATTTTTACTGCACTTATTTTAGCGCAAGCATTTTTAGTAGTAAATTTTCAATAAAAAAACTGCCACTTTGTAGTTGTAAATTTTTAGTACTAAAATTTTTAAACAGAAATTTTTAGGTTTTTATATTTAGTAAGATTTGTAATGGATAAATTTTTAGTACATACATTTATGCAGAAAATTTTTTGAACTAAATATTTGAAAATTTTGTAAACTTAATTTGTAGTATTCAAATTTTAATTGTGAACCTTATTTAGTACTAGAACGTTTCTACGAAAAATTTTAGTACAAAATTTTAAGAAAAAAACTTTGGCTACCAAAGTTTCAATAAAAATTCTTGATGCATAATTTTTGTCATAGAATTTTTAACATAATAATTTCTAGAACTAAATTTTTGAAGACGAATTTTGCAATAATTTTTTTTTTCTTTTTAACGAAAAATTTTTATTTTATTTTTAAAATGTTTTTAACAAAGAGGGCCTCGTATTTTCAGCCATGCTTTATAACCTTCTTGGAAAGGTCAACCACGGACTTCTAAAATACTACTTCAATAAGATCCTCCGTGATCTTCTTCACCTGGCTGACCCATACGCCTCGTTATACACGTCTTTTCGGCAGCTTTGTCAGAGGAAGCTGCATCACTAGCAGCCTTAGCAGCGACCTCATCATCACTATTCATCGACTTGGCGATCCCAGCATGAACCGTTTGACCAAGTCCACCTCATTCACCTCACAACTGGACGAACTCAGCTCACACTGTCGCAACATAGCCGGCACTTACAACATAAATCGTCATACTGTTAAAAATCACATATAATCACGTTTTTTGCTACACGGGTTTTTCGCGGTTAAAGGTGCTAAAATTAAATTTTTTCTCATAATAAAGTACTAAAATTTTTTTATCTGAATTTTCAAAACATCATTTTGTATTAAAATATTTAGTACTAAAATTTGTATCATAAAAATCTTGGTGCTAAAATTTGTACTAATTTTATTGTCTTTCAAAATTAATTTATATTATTTTTTTCGAACAATACTATTTAATACTAAAATGTTTAGCACAAAATTTGTAGAATGAAACTTTTTAGCATTCGATTTTTAGTAATTGAAACTTTAGCACCAAATCTTTAGAACGAATCTTTTTAGAATTAGGTTGTTTGAATTTAGATTGTACTAACTTTTAGTACCAAAGTTATTAGTACAAGAATTTTTAGTACTAGCATAACATTTTTAGTAATAAAATACTTAGTACTCAATTTTTAGTTTTAGTTACTAAATTTTAAGTACTAAATTTTTGGTACTAAATTTCTAAAATTAAATTTTTAGTACAAAATTTTTAGCATTACAATTTTAGCACCAAATTTTTAACACTAAATTTTTAGCACAACATTTTAGTACAAAAATTATTAGTGCTCAATCATTAGTATTGAATTCTTAGTACTAAAAAATGTTTAGTACTAGCATAACATTTTAGTACTAAAATACTAAGCACTAAACTTTTAGTACAAAGTTTTAAGTACTAAATTTTTATTACAAAATTTTTAGCACTAAATTTTTAGAATGAAACTTTTTAGCATTCGATTTTTAGTAATTGAAACTTTAGCACCAAATTTTTAGAACGAATCTTTTTAGTATTACGTTGTTTGAATTTAGGTTGTACTAACTTTTAGTACCAAAGTTATTAGTACAAAAATTTTTAGTACTAGCATAACATTTTTAGTAATAAACTACTTAGCACTCAATTTTTAGTTTTAGTTACTAAATTTTAAGTACTAAATTTTTGGTACTAAATTTCTAAAATTAAATTTTTAGTATCAAATTTTGAATACTAAATTTTTAGTACAAAATTTTTAGCATTAAAATTTTAGCACCAAATTTTTAACACTAAATTTTTAGCACAACATTTTAGTACAAAAATTATTAGTACTCAATCATTGAATTGTTAGTACTAAAAAATGTTTAGTAGTAGCATAACATTTTTAGTACTAAAATACTAAGCACTCAACTTTTAGTGCAAGGTTTTAAGTACTCAATTTTTATTACAAAATTTTTAGCACTAAATTCTTAGAATGAAACTTTTTAGCATTCGATTTTTAGTAATTGAAACTTTAGCACAAAATTTTTATAACGAATCTTTTCAGAATTAGGTTGTTTGAGTTTAGGTTGTACTAACTTTTACTACCAAAGTTATTAGTACAAAAATTTTTAGTACTAGCATAACATTTTTAGTAATAAACTACTTAGCACTCAATTTTTAGTTTTAGTTACTAAATTTTAAGTACTAAATTTTTAGTACTAAATTTCTAAAATTAAATCTTTAGTATCAAATTTTGAGTACTAAATTTTTAGTACAAAATTTTTAGCATTAAAATTTTAGCACCAAATTTTTAACATTTAATTTTTAGCACAACATTTTAGTACAAAAATTATTAGTGCTCAATTATTAGTATTGAATTGCTAGTAATAAAAAAATGTTTAGTACTAGCATAACATTTTTAGTACTAAAATATTAAACACTCAATTTTTAGTACAAAGTTTTAAGTACTAAATTTTTATTACAAAATTTTTAGCACTAAATTTTTATCATTAACATATTTAGTGTTAAGATGTTTAGCACTACATTTTTAGTACCAAATTGTTAGTACACAATTTTGATCATTAAAAACTTTGTACTAAAATTTGTGGTTTTTAATTTCTAGCATATTTTTTTGTTGACTAAAATTTTTAGTATTAAATTTTTGTTGCAAATTCTTTCTAAATCTAAATGTTGCACAAAGATTTGGTACTGTATTTATTGGAAAATATTTTAGTACTAATGTTTTTAGTACCAATATGTTGCTACCAAAATTCTTAGAATTAAAATTTTTAGTGCTCAATATTACCTAAATTTTTAGAACTGACTTTTTTAAAACAAAATTTGTGTTACCAAAATTTTAAGAAATTATAGTGTTTTTGCAATAAAATTCTTTGTATTAAAAATTTGCAGAACCGATGATTTTTTTTTTTTTTAATATCTAAAAGAACTTAATTTTTACAGTAGCCTGAAAACTATAGCTAGGCATTTCCAATGCATAGTGGGGCAGGTAGCAAAATTTATGATAATTAGTTTATATATCTTAAACTACTAAATGAATATAATTGAGATAGAAAAATAATCTTCTAGTCACTTTGTAATAACACGAGATAAGCTACAGGTTGTCAAACTTGACAACCTGGAGTACAAAAATCGTACGTTTTTAATTGAGCTACGTAACTTTAAATAAATTACTCTATGTTAGAATTAGTTGACTAAGTAACTAATTAAAATTAAAAGTATTCTTGCTAATATTGTTATAATATTTAAGTAAATCTCTTTCCAACAAAAATATTTCATATAATATTTATTTACTTATAAAAAATCCAACAAAACATTTAAAATAACATCCTTAATTCCCTTTTTAGTAGCTTATTGTAGTCGTGTTTAGTTTCCCTTAATTTTTTCCTTTTATTATTCTCAAAGTCCACTTTAAATTATTCTAAATGCATTAGTGGTCGCTGGCTTAACTCTTTTGCATATAATTGCCTTTAATAATATTCAAAACTATGTTGTTGTTGCTGTTATTATTGTCGTTGGTACTTACTTAAGCTGGTGTCCTTAACAGTTTCTCGTTACATTTTTATTATTTTAACCCTAAACACGTAACATTTAACAATAGCACGTAGAAAGCATCATCGTCATCAGCAGCAGCATGATTATTATGATAAGAGGAAAAACAGGAATTTAAGCAAAACTATAACCAACGACTAAGAAAAGTTAGTTACTATGATATCAACATTTTTTCTGTCTTTTTTTAAGGAAATTTTTATAAAACTTAAGTTTTATATACAATTTTGGGAAAAACTTTATTTAAAAAGAAAAAATAAATAAAAAAGAGATTCCCCCAAAAAATAACTGAAATTGTTAAAGCAAAGAGTTTATTTGCACAGCAGGATTTAACAAAGTTAAATAAATATTTTGTTGCTACTTTTTTTTAAACTATTATTTGAGTCTCAGAGTCCTAGTTTGAACTGGCTAGAGGTTTTACCTTATAAATGATAGTTTTTTTATTACATTTTTAAAAAGGGTCAATTTACCAGCATTATTATAAGCTTTTGATATTTACTTGACCATGTGCCCGGCAGACGAACAGACAGACATTCATGCATACGTATGTGTATACAGATCCATGAATAAATGTGTACATAAGTAAGTGACCATATACTCTTGCATAAACACACTCTTAGTAACTCTTGCATTCGTGTGTCTTACTTTATTGTTTATTTGTTCATACAACCATTCACTCCCTTACAAAAAAACCTGTACTCCTGTGTGTATTATTGCTTGTAAAAAGACATATTACTCCTGTATACAGTTATACTCCTCTCTCTCTCTCCTCTTTTACTCTTTTACTCCTGTAATGTGTGTTAGTGTATAAGACTCAATTATTTTATTCCGTTTTTAAAACTGTCGTTGCATGTAACAAGAGGGTGCAGTTTTTGGTTTCTCTTCTTGTTGTTTTTTTTATATTTATTTTCCCAATATAGTTTATATTGAGTGAGAGTATATGTTTACATTGCATGTAATTGACCTTCATTCATAATGGAGAGTTTTTAATGTTATTGTTGCTGTTGTTTTGGCTATTGCTTTTTTTATTTGTTGTATTGCATTTAAACTATAGATTTTCTTTTTTATTTTTGCATAATTTATGGTTTGAAACAATATTGAGGGTGCAGCACATTTTAAAGCAATTTAAACAAGACTCTTTTCTATACAACAAATACTGTTTTTCTTTCTTTTCAATAATAAAAACAATAAAAACATACGTTGGAGTTTTATATAGAGAGAAAAAAAGAATAAGGAACTAAGAGCTTGGAATAATTTAAATGGAGATTATTTTATCTTAAATTAAAATACTATTAAATGGTTTTTTGTTTAGCTTAAAGGGGGAGTATTAAGACCAGCATGAGAGCTAGTTCAAAAAATATAAAATAGAAATGGTAATTTTGTTAATGATAAGGAAAGAAATTTTATAGAAAATAAGAGAAATAATATAAAAAAAGGTAACTATTAAATATTTTAAATAATAAACCAAACATTTTAATTGGTTTTTTAAAATTAAATGTGTGGAATTTGAGATTTTCTTAGCAGATTTAAATGCTATATAATTATTTACGGTAAAAGCCATAATTGACAAATTTAATTTTAAAAAAATGTTTATTATTCTAAAAATTTTTTAACATAATCTCAAAATGAATCTTTATAATATTGTGATTTGTTTAAATTTTTGAATGTAATTGCATTTTTTATTTCAATAAAAAGCAATAACATTTTTATTTTTTAAGAAATTTAAATTATTTAAAATTATTTTCAACCTAACCTTAAAATTAATGTTTTTGAATATTTAATTTTATTGTAAATTTTAAATGGTATTATATTTGGTAATGCAAAAGAATGTTAGTTTTTATGTTAGTTTTTATTTTCAAAAAATTTTGATTATTGCCTAATTTTTTCAACATAACCTCAAAATTTATTTTTTGTAAAATTGATTATTATTGAAAATTTCGAATGGCATTATATTGTTTATTTCAAAAGAAACACAAAACAGCTGGAATTTTTAAGAAACTTTCTTCATTGTAAATTTTTTTTCAACCTAACCTCAAAACTAATTTTTTTAATTTTGGATTTTAATGAAAAATTTTAAGGTCTTTACATTCTTTAGTTCAAACTAAACAAATGTTAGTTTTAGTTTTCAAGAAATTTTGATAATTTTAAATTTTTTTCAACCTAACCTTAAAATTGAGTTTTCGTAAAAATTTAATTTATTGAAAATTTTAAATGTCATAAATGTTAAATATTTCATAAAAGAAAACAAGTAAGTATCAGTTAAAATTTTCCAAAAATTTTTGTTGTTATACATTTTTTTTCAACCTAACCTCAAAATTTAATTTTTGTAATTTTAGATTTTAATGAAAATTCTTAAGGTTTTTATATTCTTTATTTAAAAGTAAACACATATAAGTTAACATTTTTAAGAAATTTTGATAATTTAAAATTTTTTTTTCAACCTAACCTCAAAATTTAATTTTTGTAAAATTGAGTTTTATTGAAAATTTAAATAATATTATATTCAGTAATGCAAAAAAAAAAAAAAAAAAAAAAAAATAAGTTTTAGTTAAAATTTTCAAAAATATTGCAATATTACAGATTTTTTTCAACCTAACCTCAAAATTAAGTTTGTGTAATTATGGATTTGAATGAAAATTCTTAAGCTTTTTACATTCCTTATTTAAAAGTACACATGTAAGTTTAAATTTTTAAGAAATTTTGATTATATAAAATTTTTTTCAACCTAACCTCAAAAATTTAATTTTTGTAAAATTGAGTTTTATAGAAAATTTTAAATCATATTATATTCCTTAATGTAAAATAAATAAGTTTTAGCTTAAATTTTACACAAATTCTCATTATTGTATATTTTTTTCAACCTAACCTCAAAATTTAATTTTTGTAATTTTGAGTTTAATTGAAGTTTATTAATTCCATTGCATTCTTTAATACAAAAGTAACAAAAAATAGTTTGAATTTGCAAGAAATTTTAATTATTATAAATTTTTATCAACCTAACCTCAAATTTGATTTTTGTAAAATTGGATTTTATTGAAAATTTTTAATGGCATTGCTTCCTTTATTTCAAAAGAATCTTAAGACAGTTGGAATTTTTAAGAAAACTTGTTTATTATAGATTTTTTTCAACCTAACCTCAAATATAATTTTTGTAATATTGGGATTTATTAACAATTTTGTATGACATTATAATCTTTTTTTTCGAAACTAACAAATATTAGCTTTTGTTTTCATGAAATTTGGATTATTTAAAAATTTTTTCAACCTAACCTCAAAATTTAATTTTTGTAATAGTGGGTTTAAATGAAAATTTCGAATAATATTATGTTATCTATATCAAAAGGAATAAATTGCAGTATTAATTTTTAGAAAATTTTGATTATAGGAATTAATTTTTCAACATAACCTCAAAATTAATTTTTAAAATTTTAGCAATTTTTTACTAAATTAAATGGCACTTTATACTCAAATCAATAATAAATTTGTGTATTAAAGGGCTTTTCAAATACTATTAATTTCAGAAAAATTAAATTTTGTTTCCCTTTATTTTATTCCCAATTATTTCTTTAAACAATTTGTTCCCTGTACCATTTTAAAATGCATCTCGATTGCTACCCTTTATAAATTGTAAATGTCTCGAAATGCATTGAATGGACGAATGAATAATATAAGAAAAAAAAAAAAAATAGTGAATTCAGTTTAAAACACCGTGTTCATGGCTGAGTGAACGCATACCAACATGTCATAATATTAAGAAGGCTAAAAAGAAAAAACAAGCAATTTGGCTTTTATTCTTGTTTTTTTAATGTTAAATTCATCATCATCATCATTTGCGTGTGTATTGTTAAAGGCAATGCAAGCCCCATATGATTTTGTAACAGAAATTGTAAATTTTGTGTTCTCCCTTAGCATTAAAACAAAATCTGTGTGGTCTACTTTTGGGGGCATTGTTTTTCTGTGCACAACGATATTTAGTGAATGTGTGAGTGTCACGACTTTGAGAACATATTGTAAATTTTTTTTTCAACATATAAATTGTTGCTGCTGAGGTTCAATTTTGTTCATGCTATTTTTTAATTTTTTTTTTGTTAATTTTTTGTTTAAAACCAATTGTGTTAACCTTAATTTGCATATTAGCTTAAGAGATTGCTGGCCATTATTATATTTTTTTATTTTTTTTTTTTTGTAATTTTTTCGTTATTGTTGTTCTTTTTAAAATTGTGTGCAATTTTTTTTGTTGCTGTTGTTGTTTTTTTCCAAACCGGATTTTTAAGGAGGAGTTTGTTGAGGTTTGTTGGAGCCATTAATTTGAAACAGATTTATTGGATTTTTATTTCATTCATTTTTATTTGTGTATTGTTTTTTATTGTTGTAATTTTTCTTTTGTCTCGTGTTATTACACTTCCTTTTTGGGGTGTTTAATTTATTATTTGCTGTCCTTTATAAAGGATTTTATAATTTGTCATTTGGTTTATTAAATAAAACGGCATATAAATGATAAGCAAAAGATTCTGTTAAATGTTTCCGTTTAATTAATTTGAAAAAAAGTAAAAATAAATAAATGAAATTAAACAAAGAATAGTGAACAATAAGGAGAAAACAGTTTTCTTATTAAATTACCTAATGCGGGCCAAGAAATTCATAAATTTAGTTGCTACTTTTTTTATTTATTTATTTTTTTTTGTATGGCTGCCAAAATGTGAAGCAGATTATACAGACCATTTAACTTTGAAGACTAGTTAGACCGATGATAAGTGGCTATTTTGTAGGTAATTTAATCTTTATATAGATAATTGTACAAGAAGTATACGTAATAAATAATTGGGGAGCATTTACAATAGTAATTATACGCCCAGTTTAACTTAAGGAGGTAAAATTAAGGTAGGATGATACTTTATAAGATTCCCAGTAAAAAAAAGCGTAGATTTATGCAATAGATAGTATAAAGGATAAAGAAATCGATAGACTTGATTATTAACTAGACTAGAGATTAAACTATAGACTAGACTATAGACTAAACTATGCACTAAACTATGCACTAAAGTATTGACTTGACTATAGACTGGACTATAGACTAGACTATAGACTAGACTATAGACTAGACTATAGACTAGACTATAGACTAGACTATAGACTAGACTATAGACTAGACTATAGACTAGACTATAGACTAGACTATAGACTAGACTATAGACTAGACTATAGACTAGACTATAGACTAGACTATAGACTAGACTATAGACTAGACTATAGACTAGACTATAGACTAGACTATAGACTAGACTATAGACTAGACTATAGACTAGACTATAGACTAGACTATACACTAGACTATAGACTAGACTATAGACTAGACTATAGACTAGACTATAGACTATACTATAGACTAGACTATAGACTAGACTATAGACTAGACTATAGACTAGACTATAGACTAGACTATAGACTAGACTATAGACTAGACTATAGACTAGACTATAGACTAGACTATAGACTAGACTATAGACTAGACTATAGACTAGACTATAGACTAGACTATAGACTAGACTATAGACTAGACTATAGACTAGACTATAGACTAGACTATAGACTAGACTATAGACTAGACTATAGACTAGACTCTAGACTATAGAGTAGACTATAGACTAGACTATAGACTAGACTATAGACTAGACTATAGACTAGACTATAGACTAGACTATAGACTAGACTATAGACTAGACTATAGACTAGAATATAGACTAGACTATAGACTAGACTATAGACTAGACTATAAACTAGACTATAGACTAGACTAGACCATAGAGTATAGACTAAACTATAAAATTGAGTATTAGACTGTAGACTAGACTCTAGATTGACTATAGACTAGACTATAGAATTGAATATGGACTATAACCTAAAATAGGACTAGACTATAAATTAGACTATAGACTAAACAATTTGGACGTGGCGCATGAATACAGACCAAAAAATTGGGTATAAGTTTGAAATATTTTCTTCTTCTTATTACGGTACTGTGCGCCTTTAAATTTTCAAAGAGTTATTATTATTATAATTTTTTTTCTACCTAACCTCAAATTTTACTTTTTGTAAAATTGTATTTAATTGAAAATTCTGAATGGCATCTTGTTCTTTATCCCAAAGCGAGCAATCTGCAGTATTAATTTTCAAGAAATTTTGAATATTTAAATTTTTTTTTTCAATTATTGAAATTTTGCATCGCATTCGTTATAGCAAAGGAAGTAAAATTTAATTTTAATTTTAAAAAGATTTAAATTTAAACAAAATTTTTTAACCTAACCTCAAATTTAATTTTTTTATTATTGAGTTTTATTAAAAATTTTGAATGGCACCCTATTTCTTGTTACAAAATAGATAAAAGTTAGTTTTAATTTTCAAGAAATTTTGATAACACTGATCGACAAAAAAATTTTTTTTGAGCTCCTTCAAAAAAAAAACTTGATTGGATTCACAGTAAAGTTTGGATACCCATGCATACCTATAGCTAAGTGGAAATACACTAGTGTTCGTTTTAAGTAAGAAATAGGTGAATTAGATGTAATTCAACGTGCTAAATAAGAATCAGCTTTTACTTTTTCCCTATCACGCATTGATTTTTTTTTTTTTTTTATGGGTATGACTACTATGACCCCTCCTTTTGGAAGTCACACTTGTGTAACTCGAAAACAGTTTGTCCAATTAAGATAAATTGAACTTTAATATATAGCGACCTAAATTATCTTTGAGCTAAATTTATATAATTTTTTGTCCTGTTAATATTTCCGTAGTTATTCGGTAATTAGTACCGAAAATTTAAAATTTTTTTTTTTTGAAAAGTTTTAAAAATTTTGTTCCATAACTCTGCAATTCTTGAGCGAATGAAAAATATTGTTGACATGCCTTTAAGACAATTTTCTTATGCATCTTTTGATGTATCACTTATCAAAATCGTGTAAAGGGTTCTTGAGTTATAGCTTAAGTTTGACAAACCATTCTCGATTTTTATAGTGTGACCGCTGAATAAGGTGATGATATTAGTCATGCACATAAAAAAAAAAAATCAGTACCCGATAGAAAAAAGTGAATGCAGATTCTTCTTTAACTCGTCAAAATCCACCTAGTCCACCTATTTTTGTTTCAAGAAAATATAAAAAAGAATTTTTTTTTGGCCACCACTCTATTTCTACTCAATTGTATGTAACATGGGTATTTTTAGTTAGACTTCTGTATCAATTTTGAAGATACATGCCTTATTTTATTCGCAGCATTACCAGCTTTAAGATAAAGATGATAAATTGTATCATTTTAGATGTTTTCATTTATTAAAAGAAATTTTAGTAACAAAAAAATCTAAAATTTTACATGAAAATGATTTTTTTCGGGCACTCATTTCAAAATAACTCCGAAACTATTGAGTACATAAAAAAATTAAGTTTGGGAAATTTTAAGATATTTTTAGTCCGCATCTTTGGGTGTATCACTTTGATCAATCGTACACACTGTTCTTGAGTTATGAGGAAATATACTAGAGTAATGGCCTTACTATGGGCGAAATATTCGCCACGGCCATAAAAAAAATTCCAGACCTGATGGAAAAAAACTGAAAGCAGATTCGTGTTTAGCACATCAAAATACATAAATTCCAACTATTCGTCTATGGGGAAGGATTTTTTTGTTGACCAGTGTAATTAAAAATTTTTTTCAAAATTGTGAGGTTATGTTTTTGTATTATTGAGTTTTAGTGAAAATTTCGAATAGCATTACATTCTCTATTTCAAAATTAATTACATTATTAGTTTTCAAGAAATTCTTTATAATATAATTTTTTTTCAACATAACCTCAAATTTAATTTTTTATAATAATGAGTTTTATTAAAAAATTTGTATTTTTGGTAACAGTTTTCAAGAAATTTAGTTTAATTAATTTTTTTTTTAAAATAATCTCAAATTTATTTTTTTTATTATTGAGTTTTATTGAAAATTGTAAATGACATTATATTTCTTATTTGAAAAGAAACAAATGCTAATTTTAGTTTTCAAAAAATATTGCTTATTTATTTTTTTTAACCTAATGTCTTCACTCTATTAGAAATGTCATTATAAAAACAAATACAAAAATCTTATGAAAACTTAATTTCATTAAAAATAATTTAAAATTCCATTTATTTTAATTTCTCTTACATAAATTGGTCTCATCTGCATACACTTTTTTTCCCTCAATCTCTCTACAATCCTTTAAACTTTGTATTTTTGAATTATTTTCTCAAAATGATTTTAGACAAATATTTATATGTTTATTTATGCTATACGACAATATTAAGTAGTTTTAGATGCTTTTAATGCTTTAACTTTGATGCTGTTAACATTTGATCTAACTTTTAGTAAAAAAGAAAATTTAAATTGTATGTAAAATACATACAAATAAAAATTTTTGTCTTATTCCTTCTCTTTTTGCTCTAAAAACATACAATTTGTGATATTGTGTAAAATGTATGAAAATGCAAGAAAAAGGATATGGAAAAATTCTAATAAAATTGTGCATTTGTTAGAAAAAAAAAAAAACATACAAATTCATACTCATATTGTATATATGGAAATTCCAGAGAAATCAGTAGCAAGAAGAAAAAAAAAAAATCAACAAATTTTCCATGTTTGGGATAATCTAGCTACCAGACAGTAAAAATACATACATAAAGATATTTGTGCAACATTGATATTGCATACTTTTAGTTGTTTGTATAGACTAACAATATGAGTAACTATTTTTGCATATATGTATGAATGTAAGTGAGTGTGTGTGTCTCTGTGTGTAATATTATTCTAAGCATCATCATCATCAGAGCTATTGCAAACAGCCAAGAGTATAAAAGAGGAACTAATATTATTCCCAAAAACTACAAAAAAAGAAAAGCATAGCAATGCACACACAATCAAAAATTTTTGTTAGACATTTATAGTAATTTGAAAATGTTTGCAAATTTAGAAAATTGGAAATATAAGATTTATTTTTTTTTATTTTTTGCTTTAAATATTTTTTTTGTGTTTTTTAAATTTTGTCTACGACTGAGAAAAATAGATTATTTTACTTTGCTTTAAATGCAAAAAATCAGCTGCTGCTTTCTTTCCTTTTTTTTGTTGACGTTATTGTAAATGCAAATTATGTTATAAATAAGAAATGTTATCTTGAGCCAAAAAGTATGCTATTAAATTGCTAAACATGTGTTAACAAAGGATAATCACCTGGATGATAAAGAAAAAATAATTTGCTTAATAAAAAGACTTAAAAAAGAAAGAGTTCCGGAATAGTTTTTTAAATTTTATAAAGAATAAATTCTAAGAAAGGGAACAGAATAGAGGTTCAATAAATCTCAATGATACACAAATTAAATTTGAGGTTAGGTTGAAAAAAATCTATAATAATCAAGAATTCTGGAAAATTTAAACTAATATTTGTTTCTTTTGAGATAAGGAATGTAATGCCATTCGAAATCCAATTTTAAAAAAATCAAATTTGAGGTTAGATTGAAAAAAAATTTATAACAATCAAGATTTCTGGAAAATTTAAACTAATATCTGTTACTTTTGTGATAAGAAATGTAATGCCATTTGAAATTTTCAATAAAATCCAATTTTTTAAAAATCAAATTTGAGGTTAGGTTGAAAAAAATTTATAATAATTAAGATTTCTGGAAAATTAAATCAAACATCTGTTTCTTTTGTGACAAGAAATGTAATGCCTTTTGAAATTTTTATTATAATCCAATATTACAAAAATTTAATTTGAGGTTAGGTTGAAAAAAATTTATAATAATCAAGATATCTGGAAAATTAAAACTAAGCTCTGTTTCTATTGTGATGAGAAATGTAATGCCATTCAAAATTTTCAATAAATTGCAATTTTTTAAAAATCAAAATTTGAGGTTAGGTTGAAAAAAATTTATAATAATCAAGATATCTGGAAAATTAAAACTAAGCTCTGTTTCTATTGTGATGAGAAATGTAATGTCATTCAAAAATTTCAATAAATTCAAAATTTTTAAAAATCAAAATTTGAGGTTAGGTTGAAAAAAATTTGCAATAATCAAGATTTCTTGAAAATTTCAACTAACATCTGTTTCTATTGTGATAAGAAATGTAATGTCATTCAAAATTTTCAATAAATCCCACTTTTTAAAAAATCAAATTTGAGGTTAGGTTGAAAAAAATTTATTGTAAACAAGATTTCTTGAAATTTTAAACTAACATCTGTTGCTATTGTGATAGGAAATGTAATGCCAATCGAAATTTTCAATAAAATCCAATTTTTTAAAAATCAAATTTGAGGTTAGGTTGAAAAAAATTTGCAATAATCAAGATTTCTTGAAAATTTCAACTAACATCTGTTTCTATTGTGATAGGAAATGTAATGTCATTCGAAATTTTCAATAAATCCAAATTTTTTAAAAATCAAATTTGAGGTTAGGTTGAAAAAAATTTATAATAATAAAGATATCTGGAAAATTAAAACTAAGCTCTGTTTCTATTGTGATGAGAAATGTAATGCCATTTAAAATTTTCAATAAATTCCAATTTTTTAAAAATCAAAATTTGAGGTTCGGTTGAAAAAAAAATTATAATAATCAAGATATCTGGAAAATTAAAACTAAGCTCTGTTTCTGTTGTGATGAGAAATGTAATGTCATTCAAAATTTTCAATAAATTCCAATTTTAAAAAAATTAAATTTGAGGTTAGGTTGAAAAAAATTAATAATAAGCAAGATATCTGGAAAATTTAAACTAAATATATTTCTTTTGTGATAAGAAATGTAATGCCATTCGAAATTTTTAATAAAATTCAATTTTTAAAAAATCAAATTTGAGGTTAGGTTGAAAAAAATTTGTAACAAGTTTTCTTGAAAATTTAAATGAACATTTGTTTATTTGAAATTTTGACTAAAACCCAATATTCCAAAAATTAAATTTGAGGTTAGGTTAAAAAAATTTTTAAAATATTTTAAATTTCTTGTAAACGAAAACGGTTATTTGTTAGTTTTGAAATACTGAATGCAATGCTATTCAAAACTTTTCGTTATACCCAATATTCCAATAAATTGATTTTAAGGTTAGGTTGAAAAAAGTTCTTGGAGATTCAAAGGCGCACAGTTATGTAATGAAAAAGAGAATGTTTTAAATTTTTATTCTAAAATTTTTTAGTCTATATGTAGTCTCTGGTCCAAACTATAGTCTAGTCCTCAGTCTTGTCCTTTGCATAGCCTAGTGTCGAAACTACTATCTGTTTAATAATGCAGTCTACACTATAGTCTAGCCCATTATTCAGTTTATAGTCTTTTGTCTAGTATAGCTTTGTAGCTAGTTAGTTTATAGGCTTATTTATAATCTAGTGTACATTCTAGTCTATACACTATTTTATAGTTCAAACAATAGTCAAGTTTGTGTTCTACTATATAGTCTATATTACAGTCTAATATATAGCCAAGCCTATAGTTTAGTTTTCGGTCTATAGACTGGTCTACAGTTTGGTCAATAATTTGGTCAATATTCTGTTCTATAGGTTGGTTTATAGTCTGAATTATAGTTTGGTATATAGTCTGGCCAAAAGTTGGTCTATAGTCTGGTTTAAATTCAGATCTGTAGTTTTGTCTATACTCTGGTCTATATTCTATATTTCGGCTTATTGTCTGGTCTATAGTCTGTTCTTAAGTCTGGTCTATAGTTAGGTCTATAGAATGGTCTACTACGTAGAGTTCTATAGCCTGTTCTTGATCTAAAGTCATATTTATTGTCTGTTCTGTAGTTTATTCTATAGTCTGACTTAAGTCTGGTCTATATTTTAATCTGTGATTTAGTTTATAATTCAGTCTATAGTATTTTCTATTACACCTTTTACCTATTTAGTAGTGTATTTTCTGATCTATAGTCTCTCTTTACTTATTCACCCAAATAACCTGCTCATAACTTTTAACTGACCCCTTTTAATTGAGCATAAATTTTATTTAAATACGAATTAAATATTATTTTTTATATTTTAAATATTTTTCATTAAATATTAATATTTTATAAATAATTTAAAAATATTCCTATTTTCAATAATATATTTTTTTTCTGTTGTTGTCTGCTGTTTAATACATGTAATCAATTATTTTACCATTTAATGTACATTTTCCAATTGAATAAATAAATTGACGGATTTTGGTTTGGTTGAGTTGTTATTGTATATATGTATGTTTGCATATACATATATGAGGGTTTTTATTACATTCTCTTTTTTTGTATCTGCATATAAATATGTCCCAATGCTCTAGCTTATGGTCTCCCTTTGTTGGTATATATAACAATTATTCATTTATGCACTTATTGATATGTAAAGTAGGTTTTAAAAATGTTTAATCATCATAAGTTTTTTATCATCAACACCATCATCATCGTCAACAATAACAACAATAGCAACAGCATCATCATCATCGTCATCATCACCATCATATTTAATAAATAAATTATAAAATAATTTAAAAATCGTGTAAAGCTCTAGACCACATATACCTACATATAATAATAATGTAAGTACTGTGTTATAAAAAATACGAATAAAATGAAAAAGGAAAGTTAATTAAAATATTAATTAATTTTTTTGAAAACCTTAAAGAGATTTTTAAATTCTTAGGCAATGTTTTTTGAATTTAATAATTATTATTTAAAAATATTATTTTTTTTTTAAAGATTAGTCTTATTCAAATGCTTTACACTATTTATCTATTTGACAAAGCAACATTGTATGTCATGTTAACATGTACACTATTTTTTAAACTCTAGCTACTCTTCTCCCTACAAATACATAGACATTTAGCATTAAGTATTATGTAGAAAAAAGATGCTATAAAACACGTTTACATCAACATTTAATGTGACCATATTTTTCATATAAAATGACAGTTTAATTAATTGCTAAAAACGTTATAGTTGTTATGTTCTTGTTTTTGTTGCTGTTTGTTTGTTTCGGTTTTTATTTCAATTGTTGTAGTTTTTCTGTTATTTGGTTGTATATTTTTTTATTATTATTTTTATTTCAATTGTTACTACATTTGAACTTAATGTTTTATATTTAGTATAATTGTTGCACTAAAGTGTTATATTAAACTTGTTTTTGTAGAAAAATAATATGAGTTAAAGTGCAACTTTTATGGATAGTTTTAATAAATAATATGGGGAATTGAATGGAACTAAGTTATTTGGGAAAAAGGAGGAAATATAAGAAAAAGACTTGACTATAGACCAAATTATAGACTAGACTATATACCATGCAAAATACCAAACTATAGAATTAACTATAAACCAGACTATAGACCAGACTATAGACTAGATTACAGACCTGACTATAAACCAGACTAGCAACCAAACTATAGACCAGACTATTATCCAGACTATAGACCATACTGTAGACCAGACTATAGAACAAACTATGGAACAAGTTATAGGCCGAACTATAGACCAGATTATATACCAGACTATACACCAAACTATAGACCAGACTATATAACAGATTATAGTTCATACTGTAGACAATACTATAGAACAAACTAAGGAACCAAACTATAGGCCAAACTGTAGAACAGACTATAGACCAGAATGTAGACCAGACTATGGCCCAGAATATAGACCAGACTATAGACCTGAATATAGATCAGACTGTAGACCAGAATATAGACCAGACTAAAGACCAGATTATGGACCAGACTATAGACCAGAATATAGATCAGACTGTAGACCAGAATATAGACCAGACTATAGACCAGACTATGGACCAGACTATAGACCAGAATATAGATCAGACTGTGGTCCAGAATATAGATCAGAATCTAGACCAGACTATAGACCAAAAGAGAGACCAAACTATAGACCAGACTATGGACTACACTATAGACCAGACTATAAACCAGACCATAGACCAGAATATAGACCAAACTATAAACCAGACCATATAATAGACAAATACATTTTATTAATTTCAATTACTAGTTTTTTGATTGTTTAAAAATATTATTATTTTTTCTTTAACTCTATATTTATTTCAGTTAAACCTAATTATCTTCCACACCTTTATTTGCTTATCTAAACCTTTCATTCTTATCTAAACCTTTCATTCACTTGCTCCTTTTATAGTTTTTATTTTTGTTTTTTTGTTACTTAAAAATAATTTCTACCATTAACTTTCTAAGTGAATCTATAGAAACGTGACTTTGTATAATTTCAGTTGATAACACGGATAAAAGAAATAGAAAACATTTTTAAAAACTTTGTTGCTGCAAAAAGTGTTATATTGAAAAAGTGTTTTTGCATAAAAAGTTTACAAGTTTTGTATGTAAAGTGAGATAACATAATCGTCAATTGATTAGCTTTTTGACTTAATACACACAAAACATGCAACACATTGTTGAAAGTTAATAAAAATGCAAAAAAAAAAAAAAAAAAAAACACAACAGTTAAAGTGAAAGAAAACAAAAGGAGAGAAAATTGAATATGAAAAGGAGTATTAAGGATATGAAGTGTTTTAAAGGGTTTACAATTTTATAAACAGAAGTGTTTAAGGAGAGAGATTAGGATAGAAAAGAAAGCTGGTTTAATTAATTGGTGGAAAAAATAAAATAAATCTTTGGCATTATTTGCTTTTATTTTAGAAGTTGCCATATGAGTATATTTTTCCTTAATCCTTTAAGCTGTGACTTTATTATTTTAAGCGTCTTTTTCTTTTTTTTTGCGTTAAGTGAAAGTAATATTTTAGCTAGTTTTTTTTACTCTTTTGCTATATTTTTCTTTTACTTTAGATTTTCTTTACTTAAGGATTTTTCCTTTTTTTTTTTGTTTTTTTTTTCTCTGATAAATGAAAATCCATTAAAAGTGCAATTGGCCTTTTCGTGTTTTACACTTAACTAACAGCAACTACTTTCTCATGTGTTTTTTCATTTTTTTCATTCTCTCTCTCTCAACTTATCTATAACGTTATTTAGTTAACTTTAGCTTGATATGTATTAACATTACAAGTGGCCACGTTTGGTTTTAGTTTCAATACTAAAATATAGTTATGGAAAAAATATTTCCCACCATAAGCCATCATATATTTATTTAGATATAAACCCTAAAGCTAATCCTCCCTGCTTTCAGTCAAACAGTCACTAAGGCAATCCAACAGGCAGGCAAGCATTCATCCATTCATTCATCCATTCATTTACTCATTTGTACGTTGCATGGTTGTTGGTTCATTCATTCATTCAGCCATCAAGTAAAACTATCAAGTAAATAATACGTGGACTCATTGCTACTCATGCTAAAGGGGTTATAAGTATAAGTGCTGTTGGTTAAAATATTTTTACTATAATTTTTTCTCTCTTTGCTATTGGCTTTTAAAAGCCAACAGCAGTTGTAGCAACTTTTAGTTTTTATAACACACAAACTTTAGTCATATTGGGTGTTAAACTCAGCTGTGAGACTTATTTATGCTAAAAGATATTTTATGCGTTTTTTTTTGTTTTTTGCTTCCTGTTCTTTTTTTGGTGTATTTTGTGGGAAAAAAGCAAAAATAATAATAATTAAGGAAGTAATTATGTTTATTTTTCACACTTTTGATAAAATATTTATTTAAAAAAATAATTTTATTGGAATTAAAATGAAGATAATATTAAAGCTGTAAAAGCTGTTAAGGAAATTATTAAAAAACATATTCGTCATTTTTCCAATGAAAGCCTTTTTAAAGTAACTACAGACATCTTTAGATTTTTAAGTTTTTTATTTTATAATAATGATTTTAGTGGGAAACAAAAAGTGATCACAGATTTAAGTTCCTATTCCAATTAACGCATTTTTAAAGAATCTACAGCCAATTTTAGAATTTTTTTGATTTTTCGTACAAAATATCTATTTCTGATAGAAATAAAAGTGATCACAGATTTATGTCCTTTAAAGGATCGCAGCCAGTTTCAGATTTTTTGATTTTTCATTAAAAATAAAGATTTTTTTGAAAAAGATGGCAAATTAATGTGGGCATAGATTTACGTCCTTTTTCCAATTAAAGCGCTTTTAAGGATCTACACCCAATTTTAGATTTTTCTGATTTTTTATACAAAATATCGTCTTTTTATGGCAAATAAAAGTGATCACAAATTAATATAATTTTTCCATTTAAAGCGTTTTAAAAGAATCTACAGCAAACTAAAGGATTTTTTTAATTTTCACACAAAATATCGATAACGTCTTTTTTTCAATTAAAGCGTTTTTAAAGGATCTACTGCCAATTTTAAATTTTTATTTTTTTTTTTTTAATTTTCATGTAAAATATCAGTTTTTGATGGAATATAAAAATGATCATAGATTTACTTTTTTAAAGGATCTACAGTCAATTTTAGATTTTTTATTTTTTTGATTTACGGATTTGCGTCAATTTTTTAATTTAAAGCATTGTTAAAGGATTTACAGCCATTTTTTTACTTTTTTTGTTCCTTTATTAAAAATATCAAATTTGATGGAAGATAAAAGTGATCACAGATTTACTTACTTTTTAATTTAAAGTGTTTTAAAAAGATTTACTCCCAATTTTAATTTTTCTTGATTTTTCATACAAAATATAATTTTTTTTAAGCAAAATAAAAGTGATTGCAAATTTAAAGTCAGTGCCAGATTTTTTAACAATTCATTTATTTGATTTCCTTTTACCCCTAAGGATTATTTTATATTTATTTTTAATTAAGAGATAAGTTTTTGAAGTTTTAGTCTTTTTTTTGGCTGAATAGTAATATCTGTCCTTCTGTCCGTTTATACATTGGGTTTAAATAAATCGAAAATGATGTTTATTTAATTCAGGGAAATGTGATATCAATTCCTAATTGATCACGGTTTATTTGCCTATTTATTGTTAAATAAACAAAGCATTTTTAGAATTTTAAGATTTTTTTTGTTGACAGAATTGTAATGTCCGTCCTGCTTTCTATAAATTAAGGTTAAATGGGTTAAAAATGGTGCTTAAGTCAAGGAAAGGTGATAGAAACACTTTATTAATAAATAGCAGTTTTCTGTTTATTACTAAGTAAAGACAAATTTTAGAATTATTAGATCTTGGCAGAATGTTAATTTTTCCGTCTGTGCGTCTGTCTGTCTATGCATTGGGGTTAAATGGGTCGCAAATGATGTTTAATTCAGGGAAAGGTGATCTTAACATTTTGTCAATCACAGTTTATTTTTACTATTTATGAGTAAGTGAAAAAATACATTTTTAGAATTTTAAAATATTTGTTTGTAGAATGGTAATGTCTGTCCGTCCGTCTATACATTGGTGTTAAATGAGTCAAAAACAGTGCTTAATTAAAATAAAAGTGATATCAACACTTTATTGATCACATATTACTTTTATATTTATTAGTAAGTTAGAACTACGTTTATGGATTTTTTGTGACAGAATAGTAATGTCCATCCGTCTGTCTTTCTATACATTGAAGTTAAATGAGTCGAAAATGAAGCTTACTTTAGGAAAAGGTGATAATTATATTTTAATGACCACGTTTACTTTTGTTTTTATTATTGAGTAAAAAGTGCATTTTAACGATTAGAAGATTATTTTTTTTTGGAATAGTAATGTCCGTCCGTCTGTCTTTCTATACATTGGGGTTAAATGGGTCCAAAATAGCGCTTATTTTAGGTAAAGTTGATATCAGTATTTTAATGATCATGTTTAATTTTGTAATTATTGTTAAGTAAAAAAGTGTATATTTGGAATTCTAAAATTAGTCTCCAGCAGAATGGTAATGTCCGTCCGTCTATACATTGGGGTTAAGTGGGTCAAAAATAGCGCTTACTTCAGAAAAAGGTGATATAAATAAGCAAATAAATACATTTAATATAAATATTTTCATTTATTTTAAATACATTTATTATATAGTTTTTGTATTGATGAAAATATAAGAAAATCTAGTTTTGGGGATTTCAAATATTTTTCTAGAGAGAATTCTAATGTCCGTCCTTCCGTCCGTGTGTTTGTTAATTTTTTAAAAATGTTCAATTCAAATTTATTTAATTTTTAGATATCAGCTTCAAATTTCCGTTTTTCGATAAATAATTTTATAGTATAATAAAATCGATTGAAGATATTGGGATATTAATGGAAAAAATTGAACCAATATCTCGCAAAATTGAGATTGTTAAAATTAAAAATGCATATAACTCGAAAAGTATATAAAATAAATAGCGCATGCAGACACGTTAGTGGTTAAACATTTTCTATGTTTTTAGCACCCTATTTTGAGACCCCATAGCTTCAGTCCTAAAATGTGTGTAGCAATTACCTTCCAAACTTTAAATGCAACTCTATTCTGCTACGCCTATGTGAAGTTTAATGTAAATCCAATCAACCGATGAGAAGTTACTGACTTATTTCCAAAAATATTCGTTTCTGTCCTATTGTCTACTGTTTAATAAGAAAAGTCTGCAATTAAGCTGTTTTTTGTATGAACTATTGAAGATTTTCGAAAAAAACTATATTTATTTCTAATTTTTTTTTATTATATTTAGTTTTCAGCAAATTTTCAAAACAAACATCCTGTAACATTTTATGTTGCATTTCCTGAATGTTCAAAAATTATTGCATTTTAGGACAATTTTCAAAAAATTAACAAATACTTGAAGAAAAGTAAATGTAAATACCTGAAATTAATGGTTCAATTATAAGTTTTTACTTTAAAAGGCTTTTTATTAAAACTAAATAAAAAAAAAAAATACACTTAAATTTTATGAAAATTAAATTTTTTACTCTTTTTCCAAAATGAAAAATAAAATTCTTACTTTGACAGCTGCGTACAAGAAACCAATTCAACATAGCTTGATGATTTTAATTGTTATTGTTACAAAATTTAGTCTAATTTTATTCGATACCCAATTCTATTACTTTTAGATCAGTTTAACCCAACGTGTTACCCCTTAAACTTTTTACTACACCCAATAAAATTTTAAATCATTTCGTGTTTTCCCTTTAGTTTCTTTTGGTTTTTTAAAGCTGCTCAATTTAGTTTTTTGTTCTAAATATTGTTGTTGTTGTTCTTTTGAACGTTTTTATTCGCATACCTTTACCATAAAAAGAAAAGGAGTCATAACCCTTAGTAATAGAATTTGTAATAAAATTACTTTACAATTTCGCTAGCTGCTCCTTTTTGCTTTACTTATACTTTTTCTAAACATATTGTTGTTGCTCTTACCATAGTTTTAGTTAGTTGTTGTTTTTGTTGTTTTTTTCTTATAAACCTTTTTCTGTTTAGTTGTTTTTATAACTCCTCACTTTACGCTAATAATATAGAATATTTGTATGCGAATTTTTGCTTTATTTTACTTTTTCTTATGTGGTTGTTGTTGCTTTATTATAGAGTTGTTTTGAGAGTTATAGTTGAGAAAAGAATTTTACAGTTAAAAAGTGAAAATGAGCATTTAATATATAAATTTACGCTCAAAAGTTTTCTATTTGTTTTTTATTATTATTTTTTGATTTTGTTTTGACTTTGAAACTAAACATTGTATAAAGTTTATGATGGTGCACAGTGAGGTTGATAGCATAAAAATTTTAATAAACCTCTATCTTTTGAACTATTGGTTGGAGCGTCTTAAAATATATAAGAAAGTTGAAGAGTAGGACCTAAGCTTTCAGCGGATTCATAATGTAGTCAGCCTGTTTTAATATGGAATGAGCTACAGGGCGTCAAAATTCAACACCTATTGTTTAAAAAAAAAAAAAATGTAAAAAAATTATGTTCTAACTCATTTTATAGTCTTGAATTTGATAATTTTTCGCGCTTAGACGAACTGTGATGATTCCATAAAATTATCAACACATTATTGAAGGATCTATTCAGAAACTATAAACATTTTTAGAAAATTTTTCACTGTAATATAATGGAAATTATTTAAGAAAAACCAAAAAAAGTCAAGGCAAAAATAAGTTTTTTTGAAACTTGTTCATACTTGAGGTGTTCAACTTTGACACCCTATAACTCAGTTCATATTAAACCAGGATGATAATATGATAATTTTACTGCAAGCTTAAGTCCTTTACTATAAATCTTCTATATATTCTAATTCAATCCGACCTTTAGTTTACGAGATACATAATTATTACCATTTTTATGCTATTAACCCTACTATGTAACATCATACACATTATACAATGTTTAGTTTAAAAGTGTGTTATTATAACAGGGTGATTGTAATACGATGTTTCAGATGAATTGGGTCCTTCTCCATAATTTGTTCATATATTTCAATTCATTCCTACAGATTTCTTACCAAAATGTTTGCAATGGACCCCACTGTGAAGAGTTGTTGATGGCACAAAATAAAAAATAATAAATAAATCTGTAGCTTTTTAATTTCTTATAGGATTGAACTAAAATATATAAGATAGTTTAAGAGGAGGATCTGGACTTTCAAAAACATGATTTAGTAATCTCCATGTTATGATATGTTATGAGCTATAAGGTGCCAAAGTTGACCCTTTCGAACATGTAAGAACTTTAAAGAGCTCATAATTTCTACAAATAAGGTCAATTCTATGATTTTTATATTTTAAGAAAGAAAGAAACTAGATAAAGTTGTTTCAATATCCATATTATCTTCTTCAGTTATGGAGATATTTTTGCTTTAATTTTGAAATTTTTGGATTTTTTGCCTTGACTTCTTTCTATTTTTGCGAATAATTTCCTTAATATAGAAGCGAAAATCCTTTTAACAACATTTTCTAATAGCTAATATATTTCTAAGTATTAAGCTAAAGATTTTATGGAATATCTCAGTTCATTTAGATGTGAGAAATTATCGTGAAGTCAGTGAGAAAAAAATTATGATTTTTTTTTTCAAAAATTGTTTAATTAATTTTTTTTCTCAAAAATTTATTAACAAAACAATATTTCTTCCTGTGTTTTTCATAAGATAAGACTTCGAGAATATTTAAAAAATTATCTTTGAATTGTTTAAGAGTTGCACCCTACCTCCAGCATAAGTAGAAAATCTGTAATTTTTTAACAAAATTTCAACTTTATCGATTTAGAAATAAAAAACTGCGATATATTTTTTAATTTTATAAAAAAGTTTCTATAACCTTAAATATATAGACTGATTTTCCATTTAATTGATTCCTTTTTGGTAAAAACTGTGCATAGGAGAGTATATTTTAGAAAAATACCAAAATTTTTATAGTCATATTTTTAAGTAAACAAAAAAATTTATTAAAATTATAGTTTTTAATTATATTTTTAAGGTTTTATATTATCAAGATTATAAGCTTTCCATGTTCTAAAATTTATTTTGTCAGCTTAAGCCAAACATATTTTTTTTAATTTTTAATTTTGAAACAAATTTTTCTTAAAAAATTATAGAAACTAATTTTTGTTTTTTAGCCAAATTTTTGGTTTTTTTATACTGTGTAAAAACTAACATCAGTATATAAAATTAGATATAATTACCTATCCAATGATATACATAATATCTCTATAGCTTAATTATTATAAGAAATATAGTTACCTTTATACAAGCATTTTGAGAAAAATTTATTAAATTTAAAACTTTTCTATACATTTCAATTTAATACTGGAGACATATTTTTTAGGAATTTCTTTATCATTAGCCTCACTGTGTGCTACTGTTTTGATTTGTTTTTCAATTATTATAATTTGTTTGTTGTTGTAGAGGCATTTTTCTCAAGAGTTACAAACAGTGTATGTGAATATGAGAGTGTATATTAGTAATATAAAACGGGGTTTATAAAGAATTTTTGCTGAAGCTAGAATTTAATAAAAAAAGTTATCAATATATCGATAACTCTATAGAGAATGTAAATAATTTAAAAAAAAATAATAGAGTTTTAAAGACAAGATTCTGAGAAAGTTAAAACTATTTTTTATTTAAAAAGAACAAATTAAAACTAAAAAAATATTACTTAATTGAAAGGATAATATAAAAAATTCTTAAAGGATTTCAAAAAAAATTTTGTATAAAATTGTTTATTTTTAAAACTGTGCCAAGTTTAATAATTGTTTTTAAGAAATACAGTTATTTTTAAATAATTTAAATTGTTCTTAAGAAATTATGACTTTTTTATTTTTTTTATTTAATTTTAAGCTTTAATTAGGAAAATCAGCAAAATATTATTATTCTTATTATTATTGTATTTTATTTACAAAAATCTTCTAACCCCCTTCACCTTTCTGGGGTTAATTTCCATTACAACTCTATGCGTCATTCTAACAATTGCTCTACCATCTCTAAAATAACTCACATACATATACCCCATTATATACATATGTATTATTTGCGTATGTAAATTAAATTTTAACACACTTTTTTTTTCTACGTAACTGGAGACCCACTTTGGTTTTTTATTTTATTTATTTTTTCCCCCTGAGGTAATTCAATACTCTCATTCACTCGTATAATTATTTAGATTTTGCGTGTTTCAAAATGCTAAAAATCAAAAAGAAAATACTTAAGAATTTACTGCTTTCTTAATATATTATTTAGAGAAAAATAATCAGAAAACAGTTTTACTTTCATTCAAGAAAAGCGTCAGGAACAAATACACATAAATATTCTGTTTTGAATTATGGCGATTTTTTTAGAGCAACAATACAACAACCTAATATTGACATGCAAAACAGGTATTGAGTTGGTTTGTGGTTGAAAGTGATGCCAGACGGATTTTTTTTATTGTGTTCTTAATAAAAATCCCACAAATTCTTTTAGATAAATAAGCAAAAATTTTGTTAGAATAGTTAGTATGATTTAAATAAAAGCATAAGTTTTTTAGTAAAAGCACCTAAAGCAAAAATAACACCCCTTCGAATATAAATACGTATTACACACATAGGTTATTTTACGTTAATTGGGCAGCTGTCAGAACAGTTACAAGACAGCTCACGTGGGTCCAATTTGGTCCCGTTGTGATACCCTAAGGGATCATATGATATTATCTCACATGTCCGAAACTACGTTCGAATCGAACCAACCTGACGCATGTATGAAGGAATTGATCGCTCTGATGTCAATATCCGAGAGTTCCGACAATACATGCATATTCGGACTACCGAACTTGGCGGTCCTTATTCCATTGAGGGTCGGACAGTGACATAGGAAGTGTTCCACTGTCTCCTCCTCTTCCTCATCAAAGCAACTTCGACAGAAGTCATTAAAAGGGTGCCCTAGTCTCCTAGCATGCGCACCAGCAGTCCAGTGCCCTGTGACAACGGATATTAGAATACGTAACCGATGTCTTGGTAGTCCCAAGATGAGGCTTGACCGAAGTCCATCATAATGGGGCCATATTTGTCTCGAGGTTGAGCATGTTGTCAGGTTCGACCACCTGTCTTGTGCAATCCTCGATAGATTCCGCAGTATCATGGATCTGCAACAGGAGAGCGGGACGCCGACCAATTGATCTACTTCTTCATGTAGAAGAAGCGAACCAATTTTGGCCAGTTCGTCCGCAGTAATATTACCCGGGGTATTTGAGTGACCCCTAACCCAGACTAGCTCTAGGTTTGAATGTCTCGCCATCTCGTTTAGAGATGTCCGGCATTCATGTACCAGCCTGGATGTCGAAAAGACACCCGAGAGCGATTTAATCGCAGCCTGACTGTCCGTACAGATTTGGATATCCGCACCGAATACCCTATAGTACATCAACCAGTTTACCGCTCTTTTTATGATTGGTAATAAATCTATATCTATTGAACTACTGGTCGGATCGAATTGAAATTGTTGTAGAAGAGGATCAAACATTTCATAAAAATCATCTTGTAGTAATCTCGTAATAATACGAGATAAGCTACAGGGTGTCAAAGTTGACCAAAGAAGATATTTTCGCTTAAATTTTCAAGCGTAAATTTTTAACTGTAAGAGATAATTCTTACCTTGTCAAGTGCTTTGCAAATATATAACAATTTAAAATCTTTGAAATCGGATTTTATTTGTAGAAGTTACGATTTTTTTAAACTTTTACATAGTCGACTTTGCCACCCTGTAGCTTATCTCGTGTTATCACAGGGTGACTACAAGATGATTTATTTTAAAGCTTATGCACTCTTATATAACTCCTTCATACATTTCAATTTAAACCAGTGGTTTAAGAGATACAGATTTATTACCAAACATTTTGCGATTAGGCAATGTATTTACTGAGACGCCATAATGAAGAAATTGCCAAAAAAAAAATCTTCCAACTGAAAAAGAACAAACTCCAAAACGAAAGAGCGCTGTAATCTAAAATTTTTAAAAATATGTACATTAGGGTGATCGAACGTTATTTAAAAAATATATTAAATGTTCAAAATATTAAAATATCAGAAGTAGATAAACAACTTTCGTTAAGAAATATTTGAATTTAAGAATTTAAAAATTATTGCAGCGCTAAAAAAAACCAAAAAAAAAAAAAAAAAAAACGAGAAAAAAGATATAGTTAGTCAAGATTGACCATATGATACCCTACAGCATTGTGTCTGAGCATAAAATTCCGGGAAGGGGAATTTTTTTAGACCTGTGGCCAATTGTATAGCAACACTTCTACTAAATGTAAAATAAAATATACAAATACAGAACAATGCATTGATACTAACATCTATATGATTTTATGCCCTTTAGGACGATTCCCGGAAGTGGGCTTATACGGGAGCTATGGTAAATTATGGATCGATTCTAATAAAATTTGGCAATGTTGTTTTTACTTATATAAAATCGAATATTAACTACTAACATTCGTATGGGATTTATGCACATTAAAGTGATTTTAGGAAGAGGGGTTTATATGGGAGCTATGGTCAGATGTTGACCGATCTTCTTAAAATATGGTACAATGATTGATACTTATACAAATCTCATCGAATTATCTTCAAAATTGCGACCTGTACTTGGTGCAGAAGGTTTACATGGGCAGCCAGCCAGACGGGCGGACGGACGGGCATCGTTAGATCGATATAAAAAGTAATTTTTGGTCGATTGGTATACTTTAAGGCGGGTGTTGGATAACTTTTTCTATGCGTTATAAACATCAGCACAAACGCATAATACGCCAACCACCTATGTAGGGTATAAAAATCCTAAACGGAAAAAACACTAAAACGGAACAAAGTCTCAAAATCAAGAAAATTGACAAAACGAAAAAATCACCAAAGTGTAGAAATTTGAAAAAGAAATAAAAAAACGCCATAACGGAAAAAAATATATTAAATTTTCACCAAAATATTTTAAAATAACAAAAGTGAATAACAAATTTTCGTTTTCTTAAAAAATCTCTTAAACTGAAAAAATACAAAAACATAACTTAAAAACGCCATAATGGAAAAAATCATCAAAACTCTAAAATTATATTATGTTATTTTTGTATAGCCTTCACCACAGGTGTAAAGGGTATATATAAGTTTGTTATTCCATTTGTGATTTCCACAATTTTCATCGAAAAGCAAAAAAGTTGTTGTTTTCTGGATTCTAGTAAGAAATGATGACGATAAAACCATGTCCGCCCATCCGTGTGTCGGTTGAAATGGCGTTTATGAAGCCTACCGATAACTGCCATATATAATATATATATCAAACGATCGGAAATTCTTTTGGAAAATTTGCTATAGAAATTCAGCAAGATCGGTTTGTAAATGACGGAGATATGCTTAAAAAACCGGTTATTAAAACCGGGTTTAGAGTTTTCTCTGTATAGACTAGAGACTTCGTTTTTGTTTTATACATTTTTTTTTTATGAAGTTTTGTGTTGATAAAAATAAAATGAATCAGATCAATAATAACTGATATATGGGGCAAAACGCATTTTTTTTGAAGCCCTTGTTTAAGCTACATATTTTTACAAAATCTTAATTTTTGTTACACGTCCGATTAAAATATTTTTTATATCCACCATAAAAAAGATGGGGGGGTATATTGATTTTATCATTCTGTGTATAATATGTCGAAGGAAACATTTAAGACCCCATAAAGTATATATTTTCGGGATCCTGGTACGATTTTGAGTCGATCTAGCTATGTCCATCCGTCCGTCTGTCTGTTGAAAGCAGGATAGGGCTCAAACGGGATAACGTAGGGGGACGAAATTTGGCTCAAATATTTACCTTATATAAAGTTGTTGAAAATGGGCAAAAACTAGAAACACAGGGTGTCTGTTGTAGCCTAATTTCATACTTTTCTGCTGATATCTCTTAAACAAAAGCATGTATGACAACAAAATTTTGTACAGTTACGACGAGGGTCGATATAAGCTTGAAAACCAAAAATAAACTTGGTCCGCCCACTTTACCGCCCATCTCCCATATAACGAAAAATATGAAGAAGTTGATGGTGGGTATATAGATTTGGCCGAGCCGAATATACCATTCGCGCTTGTTATATACATATTATTGTAGGCCCTGATAAGATCTACAAAAAACAAGTTATTTGCGTTTAATTATCTTAATTGTATATGTTCTTGGTCCAGTTTTTTCATATATATCGTAGTTTTTCTGACCAATTTTATTAGTGTTTATCGGACAAGTAACAAAAATTCTTTATGTCAGAGGTACCCTACTTTGCGCCCCCTTATCTCCGCCCCTGAGGGTCTGTTGGGTCCCCCTTCCAAACTTAACATTGTACACTCCTCTTCTAAGTTTTTACCATATCCAACCATTTTTTTCCAAAGACTTTCGATTCTGCCCCACTTTGCTTTGTAATGTAGATTTATAAATATGAAATGCATACCTTAAGGCGGAAATTAAATTTGTCAGTAAGATGGTGAAGGGTATACAAAATTCGGCATAACCGAATATAGCCTCGACCTCTTATAACCAAAAATTTTTTATTTCAGTACGATAGGGGTATTTGCTTTCAATTTTGTAAAAATTGTTCTCCAAAATATTAACAAATTTTTAAGTGGTTGAAAATTCTTTCGTTAAGAATTACTTTAATTTAAATGTTATTACAGTAATAATGAAGAATTTGTAAAAAAATTTTAAATTCTTGTAAATTAAATTTTCTTATATTTACTCAAATGACCTTGACCTCTTTTAATTCTCAACTGGGTTAAGTGGGAATATTATAAAAAGAAAGTAATAAAATCCAAATTCATTAAATTTTTATAGCTTTTTAATCTTAAAAATTAGAATTCCAAATAACATTTTTAACACGTAATTATTTACCCTAACTTCCCTTTTAAGTGGCCACACTGTGTAGGAGAGTAAGAAAATTAATTGTTGAATTGAGTAAAATAGGTTTTAATGTTGTTGTTGTTGTTGATAGTGTTACCTAGTAATGGTGTTGAGGGTGAAGTGTGGTCAATAAAAAAATAAAAAATCCTAGAGAAAGTGTTGATGAAGGTGGTGGTATTTTTTTGTTTTTATTGCGGAAAATGTGTTGGTCAGCTTTTTAGCTTACAAACAAATTTACAATTACAACAACTAATTTGCAAGAGAAACGCTTTCTCTTTCTTTTGTTTTTTTTTATTTTTGTAAATAAATCACAATTTATTTTGACCAAAAAAAAAAAAAAAACCATCAAATGAAATAAAAAGTGGAAAATAAATGGAAAACCTTAATTTTTGGTTTCACTTTCTGCTTTTTTGGGTCAAATATTCAAATTTTTATTGATTTCGCATGAAACGTAATACAAATAAAAAAAAAAAAAAACTTTAGCCAAAACAGCTGAGCTGAGTGAAGGCTAAACAAAAAAATAAAAAAGGAAAATGTTGTTGGGGTAACAATTTTTTTTAAGAAAATTTTCCTGTTTGAATTTCATAATTTTTTTTTCTCACTTGAAGGAATTTAAAATACTTAAAGACTTACCTTAAACGCCTTAAAAGATGAAACCACATATGAGGCACCATCTTCCAGCTCATCCAAATGATATTTACGATCACCATCCATGGAAAAAACATAACGTGCACCACGTGGTAAATCGATTTTAGGTGAAATTTTATCTAGCAAATTCTCTAGCGAAGTAATATCACGACCGGGACGAAAACGTAATTCAACACCGGGAAAAAAAGGATCACCATTACGATAAAATACCACACGACGGGCCTTCCAATACGAGAGATTCGAATAACGACTGGCCGCACTCATAACACTATTTAGATGGACATTGGAAGATAATTCAGGTCTAGATTTAGAACGTTGTAGAGGTTGGACCGGTGGTTGTTCAGAATTCTCACTCATATTGTCCGGATATTGCAGCTGTTGATTGGGTGTTGTCGTGCCACTGGCTGCACCAGCACGACTCTGGCGGCCGGATTGATTAGCAAGACCACCGTTGCGCTGAGACCAATAATCATTAGCTGCAGCTGAGCCTACGCCCGCCGTACGTTGCAGCTCATAGTCATCTTCGTTATCGGAATAATTTGTATTAAGATTACGATCGTTAAGGGATTTTAAAGGACTCGAACGATTACTATTAAGACCGTTATAGTTTGTTGAAGAATTGTTATTATTAAGAATTTTATTTTGCTGTTGTTGTTGTAGTGTTGTTGTGGCGTTTAAATTTTGCTCATCATATGGTTGCGTTGGCGACGTATTTGGCGAAACGTCTTGGTCGAGTTGTAAGGCCGTACTAAGTTGTGGCGTTGCTCTGCCGCTATCCATAAGTGATGAGGTCTCGTTAGCTAAGTTGTTGTTGTTATTATTATTATTGTTGTTAGTCGCTGCCACCTGCGACTCGTTCTCTTCTAAAATATTGGACATAGTTTACAACCAACTCTGCTGTTAATTTTTCTTTTTTTACTTTGTTTTCCAACAACAACTTGTTTTTTATTTATATTATTTGTTGTTGTTAGTTTTTTTTACTTTGTTTTTATTTTCTTCACTTCACGTCACTTGTTTGCTGCTGTTGACGTTCATAGACCAAAGAAACTTAAAACTCAACTTAAAAGCTTTTTTTTTCTGCTTCTTCTTATACGTTTCAATTTTGACGTTAAACTTTTGCTTAAAAGTTTTCTATTCCTTTAGAAATATTTTACTGCTTTCTGGTTTTTCTTGTGCAGAAGTCTCTGAAGTTTATTTTCTTAAAGTTTTTTTGTGCAGACTTTTGATTTTTTGCTGTTTAATTTCTCAAAAATAAACTGCAAAAACACAAAAAATTGAAAAAAGTAAAAGAAAAAATAAAATAAATGTAGTAATTATTTTGTTTCAGTTTTTAGTTCTACATTAGTTTAGTACGAGTACTATATATATTAATAAAATGTTTGCTTAATGTTTAAGGAATTTTAATGAATTTTTATTTATTTTTCTTTCTTATTTTTACGATAAATTGTTTTTTTTTTTTTGTCGAGTTTAAGTATTTTTTTTTTTGCTAAAATAAAGTTGTTTGTTTTATTTAAAGATTATTTATTTTGCAATGCCATGAGAACTTTAGATTAGTTCATTATAAAAGGAAAAACTAAAAAAAAAACTATTGAGTAGTTGAAAAAGAGTTGAGGACATATAAATAAAAAATAAAACATTTTCATGAAATTAATATTAATCATAAGCAATGAGTGACAGAATTTAGGGTTTGTGTATTAAATAAATTTTAAATGTAAGAATTTCTTTCAAATTATAGAAAGATCTTTTACTTGAAAGGAACAAAAATCTATTACAAAAAATTACAATTAAGAACAATTAAGAAATATTATATCTTTACGTTTAGAAAATTTTTAAAATTTTTGTCTGTCATCATGTATATAAATCATCGGATAAAGTAAATATTTGACCGAGATATTAAAAATATAATCATCTTTCAGCTGTAAAGCTGAGACTGTCAATAGCAAGAAGAAAACTAAAAAAACCCTTCAAGTAGAAGAGGATTAAGTAGAAGAGGATTAAGTATTAAACCGCCGGTAGAGGCGCAAAATCCTTTAAGGAATGCTGACGGTACCTGGGCCCGTAGTGCAAAAGAAAAAGCAAATTTATTTACATGTTATTTAAGTTCCGTCTTTCAAGAAAATCCCCAAACAAATGATTTTGTATTGGGAGAGACACCTGCCACTACATATAGCAATGATGACATAATTGTTGTTAGCCCAGAGGACATTAATACAATCATCAAAAATATAAATGTAAAAAAATTTAATAACACCATTAATGATCAAATACCTACCCAATGTGACTATAATTGTGCTATCTATAATATTTAATGCGATCTTAAAATTAGGAGTTTTTCCAAAAATTTGGAAAACTTCTCAGAATAAAATGATACCAAAGCCATGAAAAGATTTAACTGTGCCATTTTCCTATAGACTTATTAGCTTACCTCCTTGCTTGTCGAAAGTATTTGAGAAAGTATTTCAAAAGAAAATTATGTCATTCTTAAACGATAGAAACATCGTCCCAGTTCAAGGAACCATTGAACAAGTAAATCGTCTAACTGGAGAGATTAGGAAATCTTTTGAATCAAAGAAATATTGTTCTGCTATTTTCTTGGATGTCGCGCAAGCTTTCGACAAAATATGGCACAAAGGCTTAATATATAAAATTAAATGTTTACTACCACCATGTACCCACAAATGGTTGGAATCTTATCTATCTGATCGTCTATTTAGAGAAAAGTTTAATGACTTTGAAACAGAAGAATATGATATAAAAGCAGGTGTTCCACAGGGAAGTGTTCTTGGACCTATACTCTATTTAATTCATACTTCTGACTTGCCTACATGCGATGTACTGACTATATCTACATTTGCTGATGATACCGCAATAATCAGTTCTCATAAAAACCCACACATAGCATCTAGTCAACTAGATATTTACCTCCGACGTGTGGAGACATGGTTAGCAAACTGGCGAATAAGGGTAAATGAATTAAACAGTAACCATGTTAGGTTCAGCTTGAGAAGAGTCATACTTAATGGTATAAATATACCACAGTGTGATCATGTCACTTACCTTGGTATTCATTTGGATAGGCGACTTACTTGGCGTCGACATATAGAAACCAAAAGACTTCATATGAAGTTGAAAGCTTCTAGCCTTCACTGGTTAATAAACAGTCAATTAAGACCAAGCCTTGACAATAAAGTCATCCTGTATAAAATCATATTAAGACCAATTTGGACTTATGGCATCCAATTATGGGGTACTGCCAATAATACCAGCATTGATATTATATAGAGGGCACAATCGAAAATTCTTAGAACTATGACGGGTGCACAATGGTACATAAGAAAGGAGAATATCCATAGGGACTTAAAGGTACCACTGGTAAAAGAAAAATTTAAACAAATTCAAATCCACTCGCTAGACTTCTTGCTGAAGTGCAGACGTATTCAAGGCTTCGTAGAGCCGACCTACCGCCCCGCTAATGAGAGGCCTGTTTGCAACTTAGCTCTCCTTAGAGAGTAGATATCCTTAAGTTTAGTTTTTAAGATTTAAATGCTATAAAAATCTGAAATAAAAATACAAAAATAATAAAACAAAAAAAACGGTAAATTAAAAGACAGAAAAATTAAAAAATTAGTGACACCGAAAAATTTGTTAGAATTAAAACAAAAAAAAAAAAAAAAAAAGGTTAAAATATAATAAGCTGAATGTAATATTCGGCTCGACCGAATCTATATACCCACCATCAACTTTTTAAAATTTCACGTTATATTTTAGGTGGGTGGTGCGCGGACCACGCCCATTTTTGGTTTCTAAGTTTATATCAACCCTCAAACTATTTATAAAAAAATTCGTTGTCGTAGATACTTTTGCTTAAGAGATATCAGCAGAAAAGTATGAACGGACACCCTGTGTTTCTACTTTTTAGCCCATAACTTTTTTTTATTAACCGATTTTGCCAATAACCTTATATAAGATAAATATTTGTGCCGTTCGAGCCCTATCCTGCTTTCAACAGACAGACACACGGACGGACATGGCTAGATCGACTCAGAATCTAACCAGGACCCAGAAAATATATACTTTGTGAGGTCTTAAATGATTCTTTCCACATGTTACACATGGAATGACAAAATCAATATACCTCCCATCTTTTTGATGGTTTCCAAGTTTACATTGGTCCTTGAACTATTTGTACAAAATTTCGTTGACGTTTCACCTTATATGGGAGGTGGGCTGTAAAGTGTGCGGACCACGCCCATTTTTGGTTTCCGAGTTTATATCGACCCTCAAACTATTTGTACAAAATTTCGTTGTCGTAGATACTTTTGTTTAAGAGTTATCAGCAGAAAAGTATGAAATAAAGCTACAACTGTGTTTCTACTTTTTAGCCCATAAATTTTTTGTTTATTAACCGCCCATTTTCAATACCAAACAAACCTTATATAAGGTAAATATTTGAGCCAAATTTCGTCCCCCTACGTTGACCCGTTCGAGCCCTATCCTGCTTTCAACAGACGGACAGACGGACGGACATAGCTAGATCGACTCAGAATCTAACCAGCACCCAGAAAATATATACTATATGGGATCTTAAATGATTCGGTTGGTAAACCGAAAAATTTAACAGACAGGCAGACGGACAGACGGACGAAGATAACTAGATCGACTTAGAATCTTAACAGGACACAGGAAGTATATACTTTACGGGGTCTTAAATGATTTTTTCGACATGTTACACATGGAACGACAAATCTCATCTTCTTGAGGGTGGGTATAAAAATCGCCAAAAAAATAAAAAATATAAAAAATAAAATAAATAGCTAATTTTAAAACAAAGAAACACACATTTAAACAAAAAATTGGTCAAAACACACTAAAAAGGACGCCAACAAAATATTAAAAAAAAAAAAAAAAATATATTAAAATTTAAAAAAAAAAAAAAATTTAATGCCAATAATTAATATTAAAAAATCTCTAAAATAAAAACCAACAAATATGCTGTAAAGTAAAAAAATCGCTAAAATAAAAATTTATTAACATAAAAAACATTAAACCAATTGCCATCGCAAAAATACCAATATATACTTGTTGTACATCAATGTTTAGGAAATATTGTCTTCTTTTCAAATATGTATACAAATTTTTATGATACGAAAATTTATTGAAGACTTTGCAAAAAACAGTGAGAAAGGACAGATTTGTGATTTTCTCCATATTTTTCATTTTTAATTATGCAATAAAATTCTTGTTAGTTAATAGTTTCGAATGATATTTTACACCTAATTGGATTTTCTGATGCTTAATTCAAAGCACTATTCAGGTTTTTAGATTTGTCTAAAAAAATCCCGTAATTCTCAAAAAACTTTAAAAAATTTCCAAACTGAGATTTTTTATTTTTTTGGCTATATCTTTCCAACCGATATCGGGAAGCAAACATTTTTATTGCGAAACAATTAAAAGCTCATTAGACTATACAAATAGTACAACCTTTTTTTATTCCTGCTTTGCAATTTGAGAAATTAAGGCGAAAATTCGAAATTTGTTGCAGAAATAGGTCAAATTTGGGAAACCCTGGTTCTCGCTAAAATCAATTTCAAAAACTTTTTTTTACCTTCAAAGTATTTCGTGTTTAGTTGTTTTTCAGAAAAATATAAAGTTGATATATGTTACTTAAGAAAATTTATAAAAAATTATATAACGGAAAAAGAATATGAACACTTTTTTTTTAGCAAAAAAAAAAAAAAAAAAAAAAAAAAAACGGGAAAAAATCTACTTTTTTTTTTTTTTAAGTTCAACTTTAAATACTTGTAACTTTTGACTCCGTAACTATTTTTTCAAAATTCCTTCTTTGCACAAATTGTCTATTTGTTTTTAATGAAATAAAAGAATAAACAAATTAGGAAAAATTGGGTGAAACTTGGACCCGCTGTCTGTCAAAAGTGGCGCTTAATTGAATTTTAAAATTTAAAGTTTTATAATAAAGTTGGGTACTGATTAAAAATGACAAAATTATTTATCAATATCAGTTAAAATCTTTAAGCTAGGTTGTGTTGCTTTTTTTATAAGAAGCTGTTAAAGTTAAGAATTTTTTTACATTTTTGAAAAATAGTAAAAAAAATTCAATTTTCATTAGATTTCAGTGTATTTATTTTAAATAAAAGGTCTTTTTAGGTAAAAATTTAAAATGAAACCACCAACTTCAGATATTTAAGTGAATTTTTCTTCAAGTATTTTTAAATTATATTTTGTCCTAATATTTTTGTTATTTTTTTGAAAATTGTCCTCAAATACAATAATTTTCAAGCTTCATGGAATGCAACTTAAAATGTTACAAGATGTTTGTTCTGAGAATTTTTTGAAAAATAGTTTATATTGCCCACTTTAATATTATGAAAAAAAATCATGCGCATATGTTGCCCGATTTGAGAAAATAATTTTTTTAAAAATAACTCCAGTAGATTTCATACAAAAAACAGCTTAAATGCAGACATTTTCTTTGCTTTATCAAATATAACAGTGGGAAAGAATCGAAATAAATCTGTAATTTCTATTCGGCTGGTTGGATTTACATGAAATTTCACGTAGGCATAGCAGAGGACAGTAGCATTTTGAGTTTCGAAGCAGGATCTAATATAAAAATCGCGATCGGAACCATGGGGGTTCAAAATAGGGTACTAGTGTCATGGAAAATGTTTAACCGCTAGCGAATTTTTGTTCCTTACACGATTTCCAAGATTTGTATTCCATCTTAAAGTTTTTTATAAATCCTTTAAAAAACTTGCTTGCATATAATACTTATACATTTGAAATTTCAAAAATCACAATTTTACAAGATTTTGGTTAAGATTTTTCCATATATAGCCAAATATTTTCAACAGATTTTATTCTATTTTATGCAGTTGGTTAAAAAGCAAAATTATCTATTGAACAATGAAAATTTTGACTCGTTTTCTTTATTGAGTCAAAAGTTAAACGATTTTGAATTCGAAAGTTTGAAAAAATTAACCAACAGACGGACAGATGGACGAACATTGGAATTAATTCAAACAAATGTTAAAATTCAAAAAATATTTTGTTTCTATTTCTTGATTAATATAAAAACCAAATGAATGTATTTAAATTTTGATATCACCTTTGCCTGAATTTAGTGGCATTTTCGATCATTTAACCCAAATGTATAGACGGACGGACGGTCATTGCCATGCTGCCAAAAAATATTTTAGAATTCTAAAAATGTATTTTTTACGAACTAATAAATAGTAAAAATTGAACGTGATCATCAAAATTTAGATATCACCTTTTACTGAATTAAGCGTCATCTTTGTCCCATTTAACCCAAATGTATAGACGAAAGGACGGACACTACCATTCAGCTAAAAAACATCCTATGATTCCAAAAATGCATTTTTTTTACTTACTAATAAATAGAAAAAATAAACGTGATCATTAAAGTGTTGATATCATCTTTTCCTGAACTATGCATAATTTTCGACCCATTTAACTCTAATGTATAGACGGACGAACAGACTTTACCGTTCTGCTAAAAAAAATTCTTAAAATTCTAAAGTTGAATTTTTTTAACTAACTATCAATAAAAAAATAAAGCGTGATCATTGAAATATTGATATCACCTTTCCCTGAATTAAGTGCCATTTTCAACCCCTTTTACCCCAATAAGCGCTGTAACGAAAAAAAATGTTAATCTTTGAAGCTTAATATCTCTTAAACTAAAAGAGATACTATATGCGTGCGACAATGTTTTTATAGATCTTGACTAGCAGAATCCTCCTATATAAACATTTTCAAATCGGTTCTGATATAAGGAATCAGGATCGTTTTAAAAAAATGTTATACCCGCCCCCTGTAGGCTTATATGGTCAAAATTTAAACTCGCCTATACCTTTACTATCGCTATGTGAAATTTCAGGGAAATTGGGACAGTCGCACGTTGGGGTAAAAGGGGTCGAAAGTGGCGTTTAATTGAATTTTGAAAAATAACTTTTTTAAATAAAATTGGGTACAGAATAAAAGTAGACAAAATTATGTATCAATAACACTAAAAGTCATTAACGCAGGTTGCGTGGTTTTTGAGTACTGAGTGCTTTAAAGAAAAATTTTAAAATGGAACCATCAACTATAGGTATTTGAGTTTACTTTTATGCAAGAATTTGTAAATTATTTTTTGTCCTGGTATTTTTTGTTATTTTTTTGAAAATAGTCCAAAAATGCACTAATTTTTAAATTTCATGGAATGCAACTAGAAATATAACAAGACGTTTGTTCTGAAAAATTGTCTGAGAAATATTACATATTGTCTACTTAAATATTCTGAAATAAAATCGTGCGCATATTTTGCCCGATTTTAGAAATTTACATTTTTGTGAAAAAACTCAATTTGCTCCAAACCAAAAACAGGTTAAGTGCAGACTTTTTTTTTTTATTTTTTCACTTTGTTTTATTTTTTGTTATTTCACTATTGTTTTTTGTTATTGTTTTGTACAATTATTTTAAATAAACAAAATAATTTTACTGCTTAATACAGTCGAACTCAGTTAAAATGAACATGATATATGTCTCCTATCCTCCACAAGTTTTTTATTCACGGCCCAGAAATTATAAAACATGCTCTTCTACGAAATGGCCAAGCAAGAAAAAACGATTTCAAAAATTACCGGAAACATTTTTCACGAAAATTTAGTAGACAAAAATCAAACGAAGATATATTTAATAGACTTTTGATAAGTTCCGATCCAATCAAGTATGGGGAAAAAGTATAAAATAAAACATATAGACCTACCACAATCCGCAGTTGATTATTCTCATTGATGAAGATTTTTTTTTTTTTTTTTGATGAAAACATTACCATTCTGCAAAGAAAGCCTATGAATTCTAAAAATTAATTTGTTTACTTACTAATAAATAATAAAGTCAAAAGTGTTCACTAAAGTACTGATACCACTTTTTCTGAAGTATGCTTAGTTTTTGACATGTTTAACCCCAATGTATAGACAGACGGACGGACATTACATATCAGGCAGAAAAAATTTGTAAGATTCTTGTAATGCATTTTTTTTACTAACTAGTAAAAGTCAAACAAGTTGTGATTATAAAAATATCGATTTCACTTTTCCTTGAAGTAAGCGGCCATTTTAGGTCAATTTTTTCGCAATGCACAGACAGATGGACGGATGTTGTTATTAGCCAAAAAAGATCGTAGAGATATAAATGGTACATTTTTTTTACTAACTAGTAAAGAATAAAACAAGTCGTAGTTATTAAAATATTCATATCGCCCTTCCTTGAATTATGCGACTTTCTTCTAACCAATTAATCCTAATGTATAGACAGACGGACGGACATTACCATTCTGCAAAAAAAAAAAAAAAACAAAAAAAAAATCGGAGAATTTTTATAGTTTATATTTTTTAACTAACAAAAATCAAAACATGTTGTGATTATTAAAATATTGATATCGCCTTTTCTTGAATTATGATGCCATTTTAGACCCATTTTTTCCAATGTATAGACAGACGGACGGACATTACTATTCTGCCAAAACAAATTCAAGAGTTCTAAAAATATCTTTTTTTACTAACTAATTGATAAAGTATTAAATCATGATCATTTAAATATTCATACCACCTTTCTCTGAATAATGCGGCGATTTTAGACCCATTTAATCATAAGGTATAGACGGACGGACAGACATTACCATTCTGCCAAAAAAAAAATCCTAAAATTCAGAAAATACATTTTTTTAACTAATAATAAATATAAAAATAGATCCTCATCATTAAAATATTGATATCACCTCTCTCTGAATTAAGCGCCATTTTCGACTCCAACGTGAGTCGTTCCGAAGTTCCATAATTATTTCCATTTCATTTTTTGAATCGCACACTGTGTGCTGTAAAATTTCAAACAAAACATATTCACTTATTGGGCCTATTACTTATCTTAAGATAGTGTGAGCGAGCTTAAGTCTTCTATACCTATTTTTTATTATATTACTTATCATAACCATGCATGTTTGTCTGTCCATCTGTCTGACTGTCCATCAAGTAGCCTAACTGACGAGATTTATCATAAATAAACATAATTAATATTCATGGTGCTATAGTAAATTTAAATAATATTCATTTTTCTAAATTATTAATATCATGAACGACCCATTGTGCTTTAGTTTATTTCTTAGATAAGATTTAAAATTATTTTTTTTTTATTTTTTATTAAACAATGAATTATTACGTTAAAATTTTTCAAAAATTACCTTTATTTTGTGTATTATCCTTAGGGATTATATTGGTCCAATGAAGCTTAATTTAATTCTGATTGTTTAAAATTTGAGCAAATGTTTTTTTTTTTTTTTTTTTTTTTTAATTTTATATAAATTTTTGTTAAAAGATTTTTGTTATTTATATTAAATATTTATACAAATTTTCTGTTTAATTTTTGTTATTTTTAATTACTATTTTTTTAATTTTTCTGTAAAAATTTTTTTATAATTTTTTTCTGCTTTAAATTTTTGCCAACAGTCAAAGACACTTTTATGCTTTTGATAATTAAAACACTTTGGTTTTAGTTTAAAAAAGTCGTAGACGTTGTTCGTTTTCTATGCGAGAAAAAGTTGAACTTTTTTCCGTTTTATTTTCTTATTTTTCTTACACTCACACACTTACGCACTCACTTAAATCCTTTTCTTTATGTTTCTTAGAAAAAAAAACTTTTTTATATGAGTACAAAACACGTTGAAAGACACTCATACACACATGCGAAAACAAACAAAAAAAACCGAGAAAAAAAAAACGTTTAAAAGAAAATTGTTGTGTTGTTTTGTTTTAGTTTTAGCTTTTCTTGGGTAAACATTTTTTCTTTTATATTTTTAGAATTTTTTTTTTCTGTTTTATATTTAAGGTTAATGACACCTCAACTACTAAAAAAAGGATGTTAAAGATTTTATGTAGAAGATTACATGAAAAGTTTAAAAAGAAAACTTTATTAAAAATTGATTTTAATGTAGGGGTTAATATTTTTATTTGCTAGATAAAATAATAAAACTTTTATTATTTTTCAAATTTAAAATTAAAATCTTAATCTAGAGAATTTTTTAAAATTTAATTTAAAATGTTAATTTGTTGCGTTTTTTCTTTTTTTTTAATTTTATGTTTATGTTTTTTATGTTTTTAATTATCGTTACTTTTTTTTTCAAAATTTATTTAAATTGGCCCGTTATAAATGGCGTTTGGTCTTTTATGTTTGCCGGTTGAAATCTTTGTGATTTCGTTATTAAACCTTCAAGTACTCGTTGTTCGTTGTTTTGTCCGTTTTTCGTTTGTGTTTTTTGTTCCTTTAGAACAAAAATTTCAATAGTTTCTTGTTGATTATTTTTCTTCTAAATAAAAAACGCTATTACTTATTTGTTTCATATTGCGGCTTATTTTTTTTTAGAGGTTTATGTGTTTGTTTGCTTGAAAACATATTTGTATTAGTGACCCATAATTGCTGGGCTCTAGCCTCTTAGCACACAACTTTCACATTATACACATCACTTACAATAAACAACAAAAAAAATGTCTAAATAAAAATAATTCTTTAATGTTAAATAATGTTTTGTTGCACGTTGAAACAAACAAACACCCTCCTATGCTAGAGGCATAGTTTTACTATTTACTCCCCTTCATTTCCTAGTTTTCATTTAAAGAAAAACCCTCTCGCCCTCTCTTAAAATGTGCAATTGTTTTACATTTTGTTTCGTTTAAATTGCCATAGCTATGTGTAGCGTATTTCTTTCATTCTTTCTAGGCTGCTGCTTTTTTGTTTTGCTCTCCAGCGGAAATCACAATTTTTTTTTGTTATCGTGTTTATTGTTGCCGTTCACAGTAGTCGCTGTTGTTGATATATGTGTATGTGTATGTTTGTTTGTTTCGAGTGTAAGTGGTTATAGTAAATAGTTAAAGTCGAGTATTGTTTGTTGCTTCTTGACGTGAGTAGTTTCATACAATCTTTTGTTGAAAACCACAACACTATGGATTGAAAATTGTCAAATATTCGATATTAAGTATATAAGTACTAAACTTTTTATGGAAATTTTGGATTAAAAAAAAAACATTCTTAGCAACAGATTTTTGTAAAAAATTTTTAGTACAAAATTGTTGGACCTAAATTGTTTAATACCAAATTTGTGTACCCATACTTAAACGATTTTTTCACTTCTAAATGTTTAGTACTAAATATTTAGTATTAAATTTTTACTGTAATTGTTTTAGCTCTAAAACTTTAAGTAAAAGGCTTATGGTACTATATTTTTAGTACAAAATTTTTGGTATCAATTTTAGTACTAAAAATGTATTTACTTTACAAAATTTTTAGTACTAAAGCTTTATCACTAATTTTTTAGTATTAAGTTTTTACAACAAAACTGATAGTTATAACGTTTTAGTACTGAATTTTCGCTACTAAGTTTTTTCTTACATAAATTTCTGGCATAAAGTTTTTAGTACTAAATTTGTAATACTTAATATTAAACAGTAAATTTTTAGTACTACAATTTTAAGTAATTAAACTTAGAATAAAATTCCTAGTACTATATTTTTGTTTATACTTTTTTTAGTACTTTAGTTTAAGTTCAAAACTAATAGTACACATATTTTAATACCAAATTTTAAGTACTTAATTTGTAGTACCAAATTTTTAGTACTTTTTTTGCATTAAATTAGTAGTAACAAAATTTATAGAATAAAATTTTAGATTAGTTTTCAGTACTAAATTTTTAATAATGTACTAAATTTTCAGTATATTTAGTACTAAATTTTAGTACAAAATTTTTAGTACCTTAATTCTAGTGCTTAATTTTTAGTATAAAACTTTTATTCAAAATTTTTTATATTAAATTTTTAGTACTAAATATTTCAAAACAATTTTATTTTAAATTTTTTGAACTAAATTTTAGTACCAAATTTTTTTCAAAATTTTTGATGCTAATTAAAAATGTTTATTGGTAAAGTGATAGCACTAGATTTTTAGTACTTTATTTTGGTACTATATTTTTAGTATTTTTATACAAAATTTTTAGTATCAAACTTGTATTCAACATTTTTAATACTAATTACTTAGTACCAAATTTGTGTACTAAATTAAAGTATCAAATTTTGAATGTAAAAATTTTGGTACTAAATTTTTGACACTTAAATTTAAGTGCTAAATCTTTAGCATCAAATTTTTAGTACCCATTTTTTTCAACGTTTTTAATACTAATTACGGAGTTAGAGTACTAAATTTTTAGTACACAATTTTTATTAAGAAAATCTTAATTATATACTATACTATATATATCATATTTTTAGTATTAAACTTTTGGTACTAAATTTTTTTCTTAAATTTTAATATTAAATTTTTAGTACCAAATTTGTAATACCAAATTTAAAAAAAAATTTTGTACAAAATTTGTTGTTCTAAATTTTTAGTACTAAAATTTTGTTGAGGCCCGAGAGGAAGATGAGGACGATGACTACCATGATATCGATAAGTGACCCTAAACAACTCTGACTGTTGTAGCTTTTGCTATTGTGAATGGCATTTAGGAGGTTGACAGTTGATATTATTATTATAATAAAGTTTAAAGTTTTGTGAAATACTTACTTTTTATTTTCTCCTTCCGGTCAAGACCACAAGTAAGTGTTTAATCCACTTTATCCTCCAAAATTATTTCCTTGATAATTTTGGTTTCTTTCTCTTCAACCCCCGTTGAACAGAAACAAAAACAAACCAACAAACTTCTGACCATCAGCCAGAAATTTGTTTAAATTTTATATTTTTAGTACTAAGATTTTAGTACTAAATTTTTAGTAATAAATTTGTTGTACTAAATTTTTTAGTACTAATTTTTTAGTAGTAAATTTTTTAGTACTAAACTTTTAGTAATAAATTATTTAGTACTAAATTTTTAGTAATAAAGATTCAGAACTAAATTTTTAGTAATAAAGATTTAGTGCTAAATTTTTGGCACTAAAGATTTAGTACTAAATCTTTAGCTTTTAAGTTTTATAACCAAATTTTTAGTGCTAAATATTGAGTACTAAATTTAAAGCACTAAGATTATAGTACTAAGATTTTAATAATAAATTTTAAATAAAAATTTAGTACTAAAATTTAGTGCTAAAAATTTAGTACTAAAAACTTAAGTTTTAGTACTCAATTTTTGGTAGTAATTTTTTTGTACTAATTTTTTTTAGTATTAGATTTTTAGTCCTTAATTTTAAGCACAAAATGTTTAGTACTAAATTTTTAGCATTAAGAATTCTATAAATAAAAATTTAGTACTAAAACTTAAGTTTTTAGTACTAAATTTTTAGCATTAAATTTTTAGTATTAAATTTTAAGTACACAATTTTAGTACAAAATGTTTAGTATTTTTTTATTTATAGTCAGTAATTTTTAGTACTAAATGTGTCGTACTCATTATACTCTACACCATTGGAGTATTATGCGTTTGTGCTGATGTTTGTAACGCTTACAAAAAACAATCAGACCACCACCTTAAAGTATACTATTTGACTCAGAATCACTTCCTGAGTCGATTTAACGATGTCCGTTCGTCCGTCCGTCTGACCGTCTGTCTGTCCATGTAAATCTTGTAATCAAACTCCAGGTCGCAATTTTAAAGGTAAGTCAATGAAATTTAGCATTCGATCTTATATTAGGCCAAAGACGAATCCTATTGGTCATGATCGGTCCACTATTTACCTAGCCCCCATACAAAAGTCCTCCCGGAAAAGGGTTTAGCGATCATAAATCCATTTTATGATTTTATGATATTTTAATAAAATTTGACACATATAAGTTCCATTTAAGTCCAAATCTGTGTGCCGAATATGAAGAAGATCGGTTCATAACTGACCATAGCTCCCATTTCAGAAAATCACTTTAAAGGCCATAAATCCCATTAAAATGTTAGTATCAAATTAATATTCGACACAAATAAGTTTTATATAAATGTAAACGATAGTGCCAAATGTTACGAATATCGGTCCATAATTTACCATAGCTTCCAGATAAGGCCCTCATTCGGGAATCACCTAAAAGTGAATAAATTCATGTAAATGTAAGTATCATCGTAATATTCTATATTCGTATGTTTTATTTTACAGTTAATATGAGTATCGGTCCACAATTGGCCCCAAGTCCAATTAAAGACTCCTCCCCGAATTTTGATTTAAACAATGGTGTAGGGTATCATATGGTCGGGCTTGACCGACTATATCTTTTTTCTCGTTTTTGTATAATATTCTTTATACCAAGTAGCTCAGTTTAAGTAAAATAATTTTAGTTCTTATTTTTGGCACAATATTCAGGTAACAAATTTCTAGTAGGTACAAAAATTGTGGTACTTAATTTTTGTATTATAGTTTTACTGTTAAATTTTTTTTTTTTTACAAGAAATTTTAGTACTAAATATATAATAATCAGTAATTAGTACCTCATTTTTGGCGAAGTAGCATTTTAAACAATAAATCTATGGTACCAAACTTTCAGCTTTAAATTTCTACTTAAAAATTTTAGTGTTTTAATTTTTTAGTACAAGTTTTTTATCACTTAGTTTTAGAACGAAATTTTCTTTGAGTTGCAAAATTTTTATGCAGCATTTTTAGCAGAAATTTGTTAATACTAATCTCCATTACAAAGTGTTTGGTATTAATTTTTTAGTACTTAATTTCGAATTAAACACTTTTAGTAAATTTTTTCAGTCCTTAATTTTTTTGTTTATAATTTTTTAGTAATATTTTTTATCAATTCCCAGCAAAAACTTTTTGGTTTTCGATAATGACGACTACTTATTAAAGTACTTTCCTGGAAAGTAGGCGTCATTATTATTTGCCTTCTCTACATTACATAAATAAGTACTCAATAGTATAATTGCAGAGTAAGTTACAATCACATGGATCAGTTGTATAGAGCGCAGGATTAGCAATCAGAAGGTTGCCGGTTCAACCCCATTCTGATGCTATTCGTTTTTTTAACAAAATGTTTTAAAAATATATTTTATGCTAAAACAAGTTTTCTAGCTTTGAATATTAAGTACGAGATGGTGTACTGAGTAAGACGTTAGTCATTAAAAACGACTAGTATTTGGGGTCCCAAGTTCAAACCTCACTGACGGCAAAATTTTTTCGTTTTTTTTTTATTTTTATTTTTGTTTAGGTACATATTTTTTAGTATCAGTAGAGTCTAAAAATAACTACTAGAATTCATGGACAACTCGAACAAAAATAACTAGTTATTGAGACAAAAAATAAGTAGTTTATTTTTTTTTATTTCCAATTATACCTGCTAGCTTACCAGGAAAGCAAAGTTTTTGCTGGGTTAGTACTAAATTATCAAAGTATCAAATTGTTTAATATTAAATTTGCTCTTAAATATTTATCACAGCCAAATTATTGTTATAATACTCAGCTTAGAATCGTTAAACTATTCGATTTAACGATGTCCGTCCTTCTGTCCATCCGTATAAATTTTGTATTAAAATTTCAGGTTTTAATTTTGTAAATTAAAAATTAAAATTTTTAAACAAGAACGAATTATATTAAAATGGACTGAAAATAGTTATTTAAATACTTTTAAATGTTATTAAGTATTTAAGTATAAAATTATTTTCTTTAACTTAAAAATTATTATTTTATTATTTTACTCTATTAAAGCCATAGTGTTACACCGTCTTGCATGCAACTTGTGTGCAAAAAGCAAAAAATCACAAAAAATATGAGTAAAAGAAAAAACGAAAACTGAAACACAGTTTGTGGTTTTGGTTTAAGGTTTATGTGTCACGTTGGTTTTTCTTTATTTCACTATTTTTTTCCTTTAATTTGTAGCAGTTTCTTCATTTGCCGGCTAACATATATGTAAGAGTAAGTGTGAATGCGTGTAAGTGTATATATGAGCAATTGTAACTGTAGTAGTAGTGGTAACGTATTGTAGTCATATTATACAATTGGGACAAATGATTTTTTTTCGGTTTTTTGTTTACGGTGTTTGTTTTTGTAAGTGAGTGTCTGTAAGTTTTTGTTTCAGTTACTTGTATATTTTTTTTCTTTCGTTAGTTTGTTTTTTTATTATTATTATTTTCATTTAACCGTGAGGGGTTTTTCACAGGATGTCACATACAGTGGGTCAAATTAATTGTGGGCAAAAAAAAAATAAAAAAAAATAATAATAATAATAATAATAAAATAAAAGTAAGAGGAACGTTGTCATAAAAATTGTTAAGTGAATGAAATGTTGAAATTGCAGGGGAGGTGTAAAAGTAAGAAAAAACAATTTTAACAAGATGCCCAATGATGTGAAAGCTATAAAATTTTTGATGAATGGGTTTGTTTTTCGCTAAAGAATTCTAAGAAAAAAATGTTTTTTTTTTTCTAAAGAAGGAAAGGTGGATTATGAATGCAATGAACAGTTGCAAGAGTTAGAAATAGTTGCATGAATTCCTTTTAAAGGACATTTTGTAGATTATTTTTATTTCGTTTTACAGCAATAAGATTTTATAGAATTAAATAATGAGTCATATAAAATAGAGTTTAAATGCTAGTGGAATATTTTGTGGAAAATTCCATTAAATTACTATAATTAAATACTTAAATGTATGAGTAATTTGGTACTGAAAAATGATTTTTAGAAGAAATTTGAAATGAGAAATTTTTAATTAATTTTTTTTAGAGAAAATAATTAGTTTTCTATTTAAAGTTTACCAAACAAAATTATTTCCTACCTTGTCTTTTTTTAAATGTATGTAACAATTAACTTTTTAATCCTTAAACTGTCAACATTTTCCTAGAAATAAAATTCTCATAAAATCCTCATGAATATTTAAAAAGCTATAAAAAAAAACTTTCTAAATTTTTGCATTTTTTTCCTAGATTATTGAACTTTTATAAACTCATTTACGCCACTGCTGGCCACCAATAAACATAAATTATTTGCCAGCGAACTCATAAACACCTCACTCAATTGCAGCACATGTCAGGAAAGTTTTTTTATTTCTCTAGCAGACCTTAAGAAACCACCAAAAAGAAAAACCAAAAAATATAAAAAAAAGCGAAAAATGTTCACTAACAAAGAGAATTTTAAGACCATGAATGAAGTCAGTCCTTTAGCAACATTGTAACAACAAAAAAATCATACTCATATATTACCTATTGACATAAAGTCCACACAGGAGTTTCACTACAGTCAGTTCATTAAAAAGAAAAATATAAGCATCAAAAAACCTGCAACCAACAATAAAGAACATACAAAAAATTTACAAAAGAATGAAAGGTATATGAACAAAAAATCAACATCAATTACTTTATAAATATAAAAATATATACAAATATTTATTATACAGTTATTTGATCATACTTACAAACTTGCGAAAAAAAAGAAAAAAAAAAAAAAAAGAAAAAACAGAAATAAAATATAAACAGAGATACTTACAACTGCTGGTCTAGCTGAGGCATGAAAAAATAACAATTTGTGTGTAAAATGTGATCATTTAAACTGTTTTCCTTTTACTCTGTTGGTTTGCTTTTGTCCTTAGTTACCAAATAATATCCAATACCTAGATTTATGTTTACCAACAGACATGGACAGAGATATGCAAACAAAGTCTGAACTGCATAAAAAATTCATTCATCCTTTACTTTGTTTTCTTTCTTTAAATTTTTCCATAATCTCTTTGCAACTGTTTAAAGTGAGACCAATATAAAGTGTTAAAAGGAAACTTCATTATTTTCAGCTAAGCTCAAAAATTTTAATTTGAAAAAAATATTCTCCATACATTTTAAATTATTTTTATTTTTATTATAATTAAAGCTATATGAGAGGCCATTACATTAAGAAGATGATTAAGAGAAGTATAAGTTAAATTTTAGTTAAATAAAGATTTTCAAAACTTATAATATTTTATCCCTTTCTTTGGAGATTTGATAGTTGCACTTTTTTGGAACAGTGTGCACATCTTCTGTTAAAATCTTCGATATTTTGGGACACCTTTTTTGTGCTCTTGAATTCACTTTTCACAAGAGCTCAATAGCTTTCCACTGGTCTAAGCAATGAACAATTTTGAAAATTGACCTCTCTTGGTACTAAAACTATGTTATTGATTTGGTACCACTCCAGAGCTTTCTTACCGTAGTGACATGATACCAAATGGATCCAAAAATATGTGGACACGTTGTGCTTTCTTAAGAAAAGAAGAAGTCTTTTTTTCAAATATTCCTTTATGCATATTTTGGTATTTATAGATCCGAATGTATCAAATGACTTTCCTGTTTTGCCGCAACTGCAAAAAGCTTGTCATACCATGAATTCTGTAAGAAATTTTTACTGCTTTTTGGTCTTAAACTTATCTCCAACATTGCTTCGAGCATTAGCAATAAAAAGTTTTGAGACACAAGCTGCGAAAATTCTGTCAGCACCTATGTTTCTTCGTCAATTATACAGCTTGAGTATTTTTGTATGAAATTTGGTTTTAAATTCCGAGTCCTATTTTTGGCTTGTAATTTTTTTTACAGAATTCCAGTTTGGATTTTTTTGAACTTTATATGTTATCAACTTTCCCATTAGCTTTAAATTTTTGCACCAAATAGTCGAAGCACTGAGAAAACTGAGCTGATTTTCTACCAGATGTGTTTGGAGTTCATTTCAATATGCCTTCAGTTTTCTGGCCTTCCCAATATCATGTGGTCCTTTTTTCTTACCGAAATAGGTTTTACATCAATAGTGAAATTCTCCTGATACTGTTTAATAACATTAGAAACGGTTTTACGGACGACATTTAATTCTGTGGCCAATTATTTGTAAGACCTATTTGGATTTTTTGAAATTTTTTAATAACTTGTAGGACGTAAATCTTTTTCGTCACTTATTTGGATGAAAATAAGGACAAATTAACATGGTTGTTATTAAAAATAATAACTGAAGTATTTTTCCATGATAACTAGATTAAAAAAAATTTTGAATATTGATTCCGAAAAAAGTTATGAGGCAAAACGTGTGCTAAGATTTTTTCGATATCACTCCTTATTTGATTCAAAAATTTTGTACCATAATTTTTTTTTTTTATACCCTACACCACCATAGGTGGTTGGGATTAAAATTAAAATCTTTAAGCTAGGTTGTGTTGTTTTCTTATAAGGAGCTGTCAAAGTTAAGATTTTTTTTAAATTTTAAAAAAATAGTAAAAAATTAAATTTTCATCAGATTTCACTGTATTTATTTTAAATAAAAAGTCCTTTAAGGTAGAAATTTAAAATGAAACCATCAACTTAAGATGTTTAAGTGTATTTCTTAAACATCTTAAATTATAAATTATATTTTGTAAATTATATTTTGTGCTAATATTTTTTTTTATTTTTTTTTTAAATTATACTAAAATACACTAATTTTCAACACTCATGGAATGCAACTTAAAATGTTGGAGGATATTTGTTCTGAAAATTTTCTTAAAAATAGTTTATATTGCCCACTTTAATACTACGAAAAAAAAAATCGTACGCATATATAGCCTGATTTGAGAAAATAATTTTTTTTTTTTTCAAAAAAACTCCAGTAGATTTCATATAAAAAACAGCTTAAGTGCCAGACATTTTCTTTGCTTTATCAAACATCAAACAGTGGGAAAGAATCGATATAAATCTGTAACTTTTAATCGGCTGATTGGATTTGCATGAAATTTCACATAGGCATAGCAGAGGATAGTAGCATTTTGAGTTTAGAAGCGGGATCCAATATTTGCATCAAGAGCAGAACTATAGGGGTTCAAAATAGAGTACTTATGTCATGGAAAATGTTTACCCGATTTCCAAGATTTTAATATCACCTTAATGTCCTTGATAAATCCTTTAGAAAACATGATCTTATATATTTTTCGAGTTATATATATTTAAAATTTCAAAAATCTCAATTTTACAAGATCTTGGTTAAGATTTTTCCATATATAGCCAAATATTTTCAACCAATTTTATTATATTTTATGTAGTTGGTTAAAAAGCAAAATTATCTATCGAATAAAGGAAATTTTTATTTCATTATCTTTATTAAATGAAAGTTAAACGATTTTGAATTGGAAAGTTTGTAAAAATTAACAAACAGACGGACAGATGGACGGACATTAGAATCCTTTCAGGAAAATCCTAAAATTTGAAGAATATTTTTTTTCTACTTCTTGATTAATATGGAAACCAAATGAAGTTATTAAAATTTTGATATCACCTTTCCCTGAATTAAGTGGAATTTTCGACACATTTAACCCAAATGTATAAACGGACATTGCCATGCTGCCAAAAAATATTTTAGAATTATAAAAATGCATTTGTTTACTAACTAATAAATAGAAAAAATAGAAAATTATCATCAAAATTTGGATATCATCTTTTCTTGAATTAAGCATAATTTTCGTCCCATTTAACCCAAATGTATAGACGGAAGGACGGACATTACTGTTCTGTTAAAAAATCTTAAAATTCTAAAACTGATTTTTTTTTTTAACCAATAATCAATAAAAAATAAAACGTGATTATTAAAATGTTGATATCTCCCTTCCCTGAATTAAGCGCAATTTTCGACCCCTTTTACCCTGGCTGTCTATGTAAACTTTGTGAACAAAGTACAGGTCGCAATTTTAAAAATATCTTCATGAAATTTAGCACAAATAATTATTTTGATAAAAGGACGAAGCTTATTGAAATTGGTTATGATCGGTCCATTATTTCACCTAGCCCCTATACAAATGTCCTCTCGGAATAGGGATTTAATGATCATAAATGCCTTAAATATAGCAATATTTCTATGAAACTTGGTACAAAGAATAGTGTTAATCTTTGTATTAAATTTCATCAAGATCGGTCTATAATTGACCGTAGCTCCCATATAAATCCCGAAATCTTCCGAAAATCACTTGAACGTGCTTAATCCCATACGAATGATAGTATCAAGTTAATATTCGACACAAAAATTAGTTTGATAAACGGACTTTTAATGGACGAGAAAAAGGATAGTTATAGGGTTTACACTCTGGGTACTTTTTGGTACTTTGAAAAGTAGCGAGTAGTATAAGACAATGATATAAAAGGACATGTTGAAAGATTGAGAGTTAAGTTTTGAGTTGAAGTTGCAGAATTCTCAGTTGCAAAGTTATCTAAAACGTTGTGCAAAGAAGTTGTGAATAAATAATTAAAGTTGACCAGCGACACCCGATATATTAAAGTGTAATATAATTTTAAGTTTTAGTTAATAAAATATACACAATTTGTTGTTAAAAATGATATAATTTGTGTTTTAATTAAAAGCCATCAAGCTTTAATAATGGAAAAATTACACGTTCATTGTTAACATTTAGTATTTAAATTATATGAAATGATATTAAAAGTCCCAGTACCAACATAAATTTTGTACTATTTTTTTTATTTTTATTTTTTTTTTACCAAAAATTTATTTCTTAAATTTAGCACTAAGAATTTAAATTAATGCAATAATTTTTTGTAAAAAAAAATGACTAAAAATTCAAATTTATTTCCGGAAATTTAGTAACAAAAATTTGGCATAAATAATTTTGTAATAAATATTTTTTACTAAAATTTTTATCTAAAAATTTGGTACTAAAGATATACTATTCAAAATTTATTACTAAAAGCTTTGAATTACAATATTTTGTATTAAAACTGTGTTACTATACAATTAAACATTATAAATTTATTTTTAAAAATTTAGAATAAAAATTTCCATATCAAGAATTTTGTAAAAAAAAAAAATATCTTTTACTAAAAATTTGGTAATGCAAAAATTAATACAAAAAATTTAGAACAAAGAAATTTTTGCTTTAAAAATTTAGTTATAATAGTAGTCAAGCTATTTTATTGGCTGCACTGAGCAAAATCTGACTTAAATAGTTTATAGAAAAACATTTTTTGTTTAAAATAAAATGATTTTTGTCTGCTTTCTAAAAATCTTTTCAAACCTATGTTGGTCTTCTTAAACTTTTTTTACACTTTCAATTCAAACATTTTTCCCATTTATACCTTTATGATTTTACTTGCAAACATGTATTAAGTATGTCTATTACAATACTTATACCTAAATGCCTATTAACAGGTCTTCTACTTTACTTTCCTACTAAGACTAACATATAAACACTTGTACACAAATGAGTTTAAATAAACATACAAAAAGACTACACAGTTAAAGTGTTGTCATAGAGCTAAATTCTGGTACTCGTTTTTAATAGTAGTTAGAAATGGTTGTAACATTGCTTAGCTTTGATTTGCAGTCCTTTACTTTTACCTTTAACTTCAGTTCATTTCAAATTGTGTCCTAAGCTCTATGGTTTTTTGCCTTTAAATTGTTGTCGTTATCGTTGTAGTGTTGCTGTTGTTTTGTTGGGTGTAAAAGTACTTGTATAGAGAGTAAGGATGTAAGGTTGACTCTTTTATAAACCAACATTTGCAAAACACATGCTTGTTAAGGAGTTTCGCGTTTGAAAAAAAAAAAAGAAAAAAAAAGTTTTCTATAGTTGGGAGTTAAGTTGGTGATATTAGCACATGGTTACACACTCAGTTATAAGTATGCATACATAGACATGTAGTTATATTGACTTAGTATTGCATGTATAATAGTTTTGAGTCTGTGTGTTTGTAATTTTTTTACGTTGTAGTACAAAGTATCAAAGCAACCAGGTCGCTAAACTAACGATTTTTTAAACCACAATATCTATAGAGAGGTTGTGTTTTTGGGTATTTAAAGGGTGTTTTTAAATGAGATATTTTTAAAGGTAAATCAATAGGAAAGAAAATCTTTATTTATTGTGAAAAATTTTGCCAAAAATCTTATTTGGTGTATTGAAAGCTAAATTACTAATATTCATACTTAATGTAATTTTTTGTTGTTTTAACTTATTCTCTCCCTAACAATTAAATTTTCAAAATTGTTTTAAAAGTCTCCAACTTTTTCTTTTTATTATTATTAATTATTTATTATTATTATTATTTTGTTTTTTACTTTAAAAGTTAGTTGTTGTAATTTTATACTTTCTTAGCTTCAATCATAAATTCCCCAAAAATATTTAAAAATCGCCAAAATATATATTGCTTAGCTAAAATTTTAAATTCCTAAAAATTTGTGAAAAATCTCCAAAAGTTTATTTGAAGCATTTAGGCAAAATAAAAGCTATTGAAATGCTAATCCTATAAAAATTTTGGATTTTAGTTATTTTTTTACTTCCCCGGTTAAAATATTAAATTCCTAACAAATTTTTAAAAATCTCCACATATTTTTTTATGAAAATTAATGTTTTAAACACAATTTAGGATAAAATTTTGTATTTTATATACCTTCGGTGCTAAAATTTTAAATTTCCAATAATTTACAAATAATCGCCACTATTTCCACTTCCCTGGCATAAATATTAAATTCCTAACAACATTTCTAAAATCTCTACTCATCTTTTTAATTAAAAATAATGTTTCAAAAACAGTTTAATATAAAAATGTTGTGATTTTTAAATTCCAAAAAAATTAAAAAAAAAGTCTACACTTTTTTTAGGCAAAATTTAGCCAATTAATTGCTATGTCGTTAAAAAAAAGTTTAGTTGTTGTATCCTCTTATCCAGTAAAATGAATAAATATTCAAAAAAATTTTAAAAATCTTCGCGAACTTTTGTTTAAATTTTATTATTTTTATACTTCCCCAGCTTAGATATTGAATTCCCAAAAATTTAAAAAAAAAAAAAAAAAAAATGCCACATTTTTGTTCAGATATTTAGGCAAAATATTAGCCAATTAATTGCTATATCGATAAAAAAAAAAAAAATAGCCGTTTTTTCGTCTTCCCCAGTAAAATTAATAAATTCCAAAAAAAATTTTAAAAATCTTCAAGGAATTTTGTTTAAAAGAAAATATCAAATTTAATATTTAAAAATAATTTTATGTTACAAATTTCGTGATTTTTTTACTTCCCCAGCCTAAATATTTAATTCCTAAAAATTTTTGGAAAAACGCCCAAAAATTATTTTAAGATATTTAGACCAAATATTAACTACCTTTCCTTTTAAAAAATGGGTTTTAGAAAACTTCTTCTTTTCCCCGCATAAAATATTAAATTTTTTAGAAGCAAATTGGTTTTTCTCTAAAAATATGGGTTTTAATTAAAGTCAGCTTTTCCCCGTTTAAAATATTAAATTCCCAACAAATTTTTAAAAATCTCTACTAATCCTTTTTAAAGGTAATTCGGATTATGAATCTTATATGATTATATGATAAAGTTAAAAATGTTGTGATTTTTATACTTCCCCAGCTAAAATAATAAATTCCCAAAAAAAAAAAAAAAAAAAAAAATAAAAATAAAAAAAATAAAAAAATAATAAAAAATAAATAAAAAATTAAAATTCGAAATTTTTATTTTATGAAAATATAAAATTTAATATCTTAAAATCATTCTAAGCTTATATAATTAAGTATTTAATACTTCCCCAGCTAAAATTTTAAATTCCCAAATATTCTTCAGAAATTTCTAATATCTTTTTAAGCACTTTTAAACAAAATATAATCAAATTGACTGCTATACTGAAAAAATTTTATTAAAAAAAACTTCCACTTTCCCAGTTAAAATAATTAATTCACAAAAAAAAAAAAAAAAAAAATATTTTTCTTGTCTTCCCCAGTAAAATTAATAAATTCCAAAAAAAATTTTTAAAAATCTTCAAGGAATTTTGTTTAAAAGAAAATATCAAATTTAATATTTAAAAATAATTTTATCTTACAATTTTCGTGATTTTTTGACTTCCCCAGCCTAAATATTTAATTCCTAAAAATTTTTTGAAAAACGCCCAAAAATTATTTTAATATATTTAGACCAAATATTAACTACTTTTCCTTTAAAAAAATGGGTTTTAGAAAACTTCTTCTTTTCCCCGCTTAAAATATTAGATTTTTTAGAAGCAAATTGCTTTTTCTCTAAAAATATGGGTTTTAGTTAAAGTCAGCTTTTCCCCGTTTAAAATATTAAATTTCCAACAAATGTTTAAAAATCTCTACTGATCTTTTTAAAGATAATTCGGATTATGAAAATTATATGATTTTAAATAATGTTAAGTTAAAAATGTTGTGATTTTTATACTTCCCCAGCTAAAATAATAAATTCCCAAAAAAAAAAATAATAATAATAATAATTAAAAATAAATAAAAAATTAAATTTCGAAATTTTTATTTTATGAAAATATAAAATTTAATATCTTAAAATCATTCTAAGCTTATATAATTAAGTATTTAATACTTCCCCAGCTAAAATTTTAAATTCCCAAATATTATTCAGAAATTTCTAATATCTTTTTAAACACATTTAAACAAAATATAATCAAATTGACTGCTATACTGAACAAATTTTATTAAAAAAAACTTCCACTTTCCCAGTTAAAATAATTAATTCACAAAAAAAAAAATATATTTTTTTTGTCTTCCCCAGTAAAATTAATAAATTCCAAAAAATGTTTCAAAAATCTTCTCGGAATTTTGTTTAAAAGAAAATATCAAATTTAATATTTAAAAATAATTTTATCTTACAATTTTCGTGATTTTTTTACTTCCCCAGCCTAAATTTTTAATTTTCAAAAATCTTAAAGAATTTTTTTAAGAATGAATTAACCTTATTTTGTCTCTCAAGAATTTTAAAATGTTTAGATTTTTTTTAATAAAATTTTTAAAATTTTATTTAAACAATAAATTATCCCTTTATTTTGTATGTGTTGGTACATGGTTGCGTATGATTAATTTGAATTAATTTTATTTTTAATGAATTTTGTTTTATTGTTACTCATACGCTAATTGTCCTTAAAGATTTTAGTTCCTATTTAAAATTTAACCCTCTTTTTTAATTTCTCTTTAATCAAATTATATTCACTACTCTTAATATGTATTTGTAAGTATAACCCTTATTGTAGCAGTAGTAGTAGTTGTAGTTGAATTTGGTTCCTGCTGCTGTTGTTGGCATGCTAACTATATAAAAAATAAACAAAAACCCTTTTAGCTTGTTGCATTATAAATGGGGAAAAGAAACCGCAAGAAAGAAATAAAAACAAGAAAAAACCGGCAAACAAGAGAAAAAAAGTGGGTTGCTAGTTGTTGTTGTTTTAGTTTTCATAGCCAACTCAGCCAACATTTAACATTCTGGGCAACACGCAAAAGTTGTTGAAAAGGTGTTATTGTAGTTTAGTGTGAAAATGGTGGTACTTTGCCAATTGTAGTTTATGTTGTTGTACGTTTTCCCTCTAACCCAACAAACTTTTACTTTGTAGGTGGGTAACAATTAATTTTTGCTCTTTTTTTATTATTATTTCATAAGCATACAACCCCAGCCACAACTGATTTTAAAACAATTTTAATGGCGTTTTGTATATGAAAAAGCCTCTAGGGGGGATTTGTTTTTCCCCTTTTGTAGTTAGTAAAAGAAAGACTACCTTTTGTTTCTTTAGAAAGTAAAGGTAGTTATGTGACTCCTTTTTTTTTTTTTTTTTGTTAAAGAACTTTCTTGTATTTTTATTAGAAATTGTTTTAGACTCTGGAGTAGAATGCATATAGAATGGTCTGCCCACATTTCAGTTAGTTTTAAGGCCTTTAGTTATTGTTGTTTTTTTTTTTTTTCTTTTCTTGGTTATATTTTCATTTTATTAAAGTTTTCTTTCTTTTTTCTTAAGTTTATGTTTTTCTCTAATAAAATTGTAAAATATATGACCATTTAAAAGTTGTTTGAGTTGGTTGAAGAGAAAAAATAAACCAAAAATTGGCGCAAAAGTTTTTATACTTCATAAGCCTAATTCTCGTTATTTTTTTTTTGCATTTTTGTTTTGTGTAAGGAAAGGAGTTTTCGTCGTTTGTTTTGTTGGTTAGGAAAATTATATGAAATTAAAGTGACAAGAAAAGGTAAGAAGAAAGGAAAATAAGGCCTCGAAAAATTTATATAATTTTTGGGATACAATTTTTGGAAAAAACTTTATGAAAATATTCAGTGGTGAACAATTTTCGCTAAAATATTTTTAGTGAAATTTTTGGTTAAAATATTTTTTTTGAAAATTTTAATAAAAATTTTATGTGAAATTTTAAATGAAATATATTTGTAAAACATTTATGAAAATTTTTATTTTTTTAGTGAAAAATTTAGTAAACATTTTTAAAAAATTTTTGGTGAAAAAAAAAAAAAAAAAAACTAAAACAAACTGAAATATTTAATGAATTTTCTTTGTATCTTCTAGGAAATACTTACTAAAAGTTATGGTGAAAATTTTTAGTAAATTTTTTGGAGAAAATATATGGTGCTTTATTTGTGAATATTTAGTTAAACTTTTTACTTTTTGTTAAACATATTTAGTGAAAATTTTTTTGCGAAAATTTTACTGAAAATTTTTGGTGAAAATTTAACTGAAAATTTTTGGTGAAAATTTTACTGAAAATTTTTGGTGAAAAATTAAAAAAAAATGTTTAGTGAATATTTTTTGTAATTTGAACGGAAAACTTACTAAAAGTTATGGTGAAAATTTTTACTAAATTGGTGAAAATATTTGGTGAAATTTCTTTGTAAAAATTTTTAATGATAATTTTTGGTATAAAAATTATTTTTCTTTTTAAATTATTAGTGAAATTTTTTTGTTAAAAATTTTTGGTAAAACATTTTTAGTGAAAACTTTAGTGATATTGGGAATTTGGTAAAACATTTTTGGTGAAAATTTCTATTGAAATTATTAGTGCATTTTTGGTTCAAATGGTTTGTGAAATATTTTACTGAAAATTTTCAAGAAAAAGAAAGAAAAACTAAAATATTAAGTGAATATTTTTTGTTACTTGATGGGAAAACTTACTAAAGGTTATGATGAAATTTATGATGCAAATTTTTAATTGAAAATTATGGTGAAAATTTTTAATATATTTTTCGATACATTTTTGTAAAAATTTAAAAAAAAAAATTTTATTGAAAATATTAAGTGAAAATTTTTGGTAAAAAATTCTTAGAGAAAACATTTTTTTTTTTTTGAAAATTTAATAAAATATTTTGAAAATTGAAAATATTTAGTGAAAATTTTTGGTGAAAAATTTTTAGTGAAAATATTTAGTGAAAAGTTTTGCTGAAAATTCTTAATAAAAATTACATGTGAAATGTTTTTGTGAAATTTTGTTGAAAATTTAACAAATCTTCAAACTTTTTTTAAAAATTTTAAAAAACTAAAGGTTTATAATATTTTTTGTTATTTGTAGGGAAAACTTTTATTAAAAAGGTATGATGAAAATTTTCTGACATTTTTTTAGTGAAAATATTTGGTGAATTCATTTTTGTTGAAAATTTTTAGGGAAAATTTACTGAAATTTTTTTCACAAATTTTAGTGAAATTTTTTTTCACAAATTTTTAGTAAAATTTTTTCACAAATTATTAATGAAATTTTGTATGAAAATTTTTACTAAGAATTCTTAATAAAAATTATATGTGAAATGTTTTGCAGAAAAATTTGGTGAAATTGTTTTTGTTGAAAACTTGGTGAAATTTTTTAGGGAAAATTTACTGTAATTTTTTTCACAAATTTTTAGTGAAATTTTTTTTTACAAATTTTTAGTAAAATTTTTTCACAAATTATTAATGAAATTTTGTATGAAAATTTTTGTATGCAAATTTTTGTATGCAAATTTTTACTAAGAATTCTTAATAAAAATTATATGTGAAATGTTTTGCTGAAATTTTTAATGAACATTGTAGTTAACATTTTTGGTATAAAATGTTGGTGTAAAATTTCTAGTTAAAATTAAATTGAAAAATTTATTGAAATTTTTAGTGAAAATTTATAGTGAATATTTTGTAAAAAATTATACAATTTTTTTTTTGACGAATTTTAATTAAAAAATTTTTGGGCATTTTTAATTTTTTGTTGGGAATTTGATATTTTAGTTGGGGAAATATAAAAACATCAAAAATATTTATTTAAATTAAATTTATTACATTAAATGTCTTATTTTGCTTTTAAAACATTAAATTCAATATTTTCTTTATGTTTTGACTGAATACCATAAAATAAATTGTGGGGATTTAATATATAAATTTTTGGGAACTTAAAATGTTTGCTGGGGAAGTATAAAATAATTGAATAAATATATTTGAAATAATTACAAAACATTAGAGTTAATATATTCTTTTAAAAAAAAAAAAAAACGAGGAGATTTTTAAAATTTTTTTGGGAATTAAAATTTTGAACGGGGAATTTTGGAATTTAAAATTTTAGCCTGGGAAAAATGTGTGGAATTTAAAATTTTAACTGGGGAAGTATAAAAACAAAGAAAATATTTATTTGGAATAAATTTAGAGTTTTTAAAATTATATTTTCATAAACAAATCGTGAATATTATTAATTTTCTTTGATAATTCAAAAATCTGTTTCTGTTAAAATAGTTTTTTTTTTTTTTAACAAATCGCGATCAAAATTTTTATTATAAAAATATTTCTTAAAAAGGCCCTTTTACCTAAAACTATGCTTTACTTTCTTTACCAAAAAATGGTGTCAATTACACCAACTAATACTACAACAAAAGCATAGAACAAAAGAGAGAAAAAAGAGTAAGAGGAATGAATATAATGACCAACCAGCATGTTAACTAGTTAAACTTTTACAATGAGCTTCACTTTCGCCAATTTTGATAAACTTCCTTTCCACGTTGCTGTCGTCATCACCAAAAAAAAAAAAAAAAAACATTGTCGTCGTCGTCCAGTTTTATTTATTAGAGTTTGTCTGCTAGTGTAGGCAACACTAAATGTCTATATATGTGTGTGTATTTGTTTAAAAAAAGTTTGTTAAAGTAAAACTTTAAAACCACATAAATATCCAAATATACAGACATTTTCCTGGTTGGCTATTTTTGGTTGAAAATGAATAAAAAAAAGGGGAAAAAATTCATTTTAGGAAATGTCTAGCCTGTATAAAAACACATACATACACAAATAGAGATAAATGTATGTATAATTTTGTTTGTATGTTTTAGTTCTATTTTAATGTGATTGCAATTGCGATATTAATGTTGACGCCAAACGTTTTCCTAACCAAAAACGAGTTAAACTATTTTTAGTTTTTTTATTTTTTATTTTGCTTCTTTCACTTTTGCAGTTTTTCATTATTTCGCCAAACTCTGTCATACTTTCATACATACACACACAAAATTCTACATTGAATTTGTTGAAAATCATACAAAAAATGAGGAAAAGAAGGGTGTTAAAGAGGTAACCAGCAAAGCAAAACTGGCCAACATACTGGACGTGGTTGATTGTAATAGAAAGTTTGGTGTTTAGTTTAGAAACCTCATTCATGGCATGTGGCAAAAAAAAAAAAAAAAACTATAACAACATACACACACACTGCCAAATATACATAGATATATGTTGATATACATGTTAGTTTTAAGGTATGCTTGTCTTCTTCTCTCTCTCTCTTTCTCCTTTATACTTTTCTATGAGTTTGAGGTTTTTGTGGTGAAATAATTGCTTGAAAAAAGAACGAATTTTACTGGGAAAAAACTTAAAGTTGAAACTTTTTAATTTTTAGAGTTTTTAATTTGTTTGCTATGACTTTAGAACAATGCAACGTAAAAGTTTTTTTTCTCATTTCTTCACAATGTCTTTAACTCAAGGTAATTAATGTCTACAAATTCTTATACATACAAACGAACATGTGTCTTTTTGTCTGTGTGCATGTTTAATGGAGAATGTCTGTGTTTGTTTTTTTTTCTAACACAAAATGTTTAACATGAAAATTAAGTATTTTACTTAAATATTCAAAAACAAAAAAAAAAAAAAAAAAAAAAAGGAATAACACAATAATACCATTAGAATATTTACAAACCGGTGGATTTTTACAAATTACAGGGTCAGTCAAGCATGATTTTTAAAGGAAATTATTTTATAGCCTTCTTCAAAGGTAAGATTTAAATAAAAACAATTTTTAAGAAAATTTTCAAAAAGACTTTTATATGACAAAAAATATCTTATTTGCTAGACTAGTTAGTCATAGAATAGACTATATTCTATAGTCTAGTCTATATAATATAAACTATAGACGTCCAGTCCATTCTATTCTATATAGTCTATAGACTATTCTATATAGTCTATAGACTATTCTATAGTCTAGTCTATAGACTAGTCTATAGTCTAGTCTATAGTCTAGTCAATAGTCTAGTCTATAGTCTAGTCTAGTCCATAGTCTAGTCTATAGTCTAGTCTATAGTCTAGTCTATAGTCTAGTCTATATTTCAGTCTATAGTTCAGTCTATATTTCTGTTTATAGTTAGTCATAGAATAGACTATATTCTATAGTCTACTCTATATAATATAAACTATAGACGTCCAGTCCATTCTATTCTATATAGTCTATAGACTATTGTATATAGTCTATAGACTATTCTATAGTCTAGTCTATAGACTAGTCTATAGTCTAGTCTATAGTCTAGTCTATAGTCTAGTCTATAGTCTAGTCTATAGTCTAGTCTATAGTCTAGTCTATAGTCTAGTCTATAGTCTAGTCTATAGTCTAGTCTATAGTCTAGTCTATAGTTCAGTCTATAGTTCAGTCTATAGTTCAGTCTATATTTCTGTTTATAGTTCAGTCTATAGTCTAGTCTATAGTTCAGTCTATAGTCTAGTCTATAGTCTAGTCTTTTTTTTATAGTCTAGTCTATAGTATAGTCTATAGTCTAGTCTTTTTTTTATAGTCTAATCTATAGTATAGTCTATAGTCTAGTCTATAGTCTATACTATAGTCTAGTCTATAGTCTAGTCTATAGTCTAGTCTATAGTCTAGTCTATAGTCTAGTCTATAGTCTAGTCTATAGTCTAGTCTATAGTCTAGTCTATAGTCTAGTCTATAGTCTAGTCTATAGTCTAGTCTATAGTCTAGTCTATAGTCTAGTCTATAGTCTAGTCTATAGTCTAGTCTATAGTCTAGTCTATAGTCTAGTCTATAGTCTAGTCTATAGTCTAGTCTATAGTCTAGTCTATAGTCTAGTCTATAGTCTAGTCTATAGTCTAGTCTATAGTCTAGTCTATAGTCTAGTCTATAGTCTAGTCTATAGTCTAGTCTATAGTCTAGTCTATAGTCTAGTCTATAGTCTAGTCTATAATCTAGTCTATAGTCTAGTCTATAGTCTAGTCTATAATCTAGTCTATAGTCTAGTCTATAGTCTAGTCTATAGTCTAGTCTATAGTCTAGTCTATAGTCTAGTCTATAGTCTAGTCTATATTCTAGTCTATAGTCTAGTCTATAGTCTAGTCTATAGTCTAGTCTATAGTCTAGTCTATAGTCTAGTCTAGTCTGTTTTTTTTTTTCTTATAGAAAATTTTTTCTTTATGGTGAAAATTTTTTTATAGAAAATTTTGTGGGAAAATTTTCTTACAGAAAATTTTGTGGGAAAATTTTCTTACAGAAAATTTTCTTATAGAAAATTTTGTGGTGAAAATTTTCTTATAGAAATTCTTATAGAATATTTTATGGTGAAAATCTTCTTATAGAAAATTTTGTGGTGAACATTTTTTTATAGAAAACTTTGTGGTAAAAATTTTCTTAAAGAAATTTTTTTGCTCAAGATTTTTTTATAGCAAATATTATGCACATGATTTAAAAAAAAAAATTGTGTTTTTTTTGTGTTTTTGATTTTCTCATAGAAAACTTTCTCCTTAAGATTTTCTTATAGAATATTTTATGGCAAAGCTTTTCTTATTGAAAATTTTGTATTAAAGAGTTTCTTATAGAAAATTTTGTGGTAAACATTTTTCTTGTGCTCAAGATTTTCTTATAGAAAATTCTTAAAGAATATCTTGTGTTGAAGGTTTTCATAAAAAATTTTGTGCTCAAGATTTTCTTATAGAACTTTTTTGCAAAATATTTTCTTATAGAAAATTTTGTGTTGAATATTATAATAAGATTTCACCCAGAACTTGAAGAATTATTTTTTTCTCTAAATATTTTTTTGTTTTTAGCCGCCACTTTCTTTCAGTCAAGTGCAAGCATGAAGGGAAGTGCAAAATAAAACCATGTAATTTAATTTTTTTCTCTTCCTTTGTTTTTAGCATTTTTCGCTAAAAATATGGAGGGAGGTTAAAAATAAAATTCCATGAAATTATTACATTATTTTACATTTCACAAAAATCCTATGAAATTAATTATACACATGCCTTTAATTACTATAAATTCCTTTCAATGTTTCTGTCGCAATTGTTGTTACTGCTGCTGTTGATTTTGCTTTTTGGTTCACAGAGTTCACAACCAACATTCAAACAAAATATTTGAGGTTATGGTTGATTCATACGTTACTGTTGTTCATTTAAAAATATTTTATATATGAATATTTTGTAAGAGTATTTGTTTGTGTTGAGTATCAGTATGAGTGTATGTGTGTGTGTGTTTAAGAGTTAGTTAACATTTTAGTATAAATATTTATTTAAATGTCATTGTTTTATTATGTTGTGAAATTAACATTTATTATTTAGTGGAAAGAAAATTATATGAAATTAGTTAAACCCATACAACTGTCAACCAACCAACCAAACGAACGACCACCAAACCAACAGTAACACTCACCATGACCACAGAGATTTTCATATTATATTCATAATGTTGTTAATGGATTTTGAATTATATTTTTTTTATTTCTCCTGGAACAGGGGGGTTTTGTATAGGGATTATTTGAAGCCCCATTATTTAAACATCGTTAGGGAGGACAAAAAAAAAAAAAAAAAAAGTGCAATAATGTTAAGTAAGTATTTTAAGGTATAAGTTAAATTAAGTGAGGCACAATGGGTCTGAAAAAAAGAAATATGAAAATTCATTAAAATTTAAATAAGTATTTATGAGTTACGAAATGAAATCTAAAATAAAAATTTGGCTGCAGTATATAATCTTTAATTTTTAAAATTTTGGAAGGTTTAATTAATTTTTCTCCCAAAAATTGTCCAGTTTTTTCATATTAAATTTATTTCATCCTACCCTTTGTAGTCTATTAATATTTGCAGTTAATTAAAAATCCTATTGAAATGTTAATTTATTCTTACTTCCTTACTGACCCCTTCTTTATCTTTCCCTTACCATCAACAACTTTACATAATTTTCTAATTATAAATGTTATAATTTATCTCTACCAGAGAGTAAAGATGTAAAGACCCAACATTAAAAGAAAAAAAAAGAAATAATTGTGAAAGGAAAAAAAGGTGTTGACCATATTTTAACTAATTTTGAAAATATGCATTAGTTTTGCCAAAGAGTTTTCAATTTCATTTAGAGTTTTCTACACTTGAGTTTTTGTTTTAGTTTCATATTTTTTTCTTCACATTTTTTCTTTTTTCATTTAAACCATTTTAGTTTTGCCTCAACCATAATAAATTTGCATTGAAAAGAAAAATTTCATAAATGGATATTTAATGTGGAGGTAAAGCAATTTGCATATTAAATGAATTTTTACCTTTTTTTTTCTTTTTTGTTCATAAAGTCTGTAAAACTACTCCCTGAAAAATATGTACAGTAAAATAGAGTGTTTGTTTTACAGCCACAGAAGAGGAGGGAAGGAGGAGAAAGGAAGTGTGTGTCTGGCTTGAATAAGTTGTGATAAAAGGATGCCATAGTTTTGGTGAACTGGTCAATATTAAATAGAAAATATATAAATTAAACTTTAATGGAAGTTTTCAGCAGAAATTTTTAAATAAAAAATTTTACTTAAGAAAAATTTCGCAAGAAAATCTTGACCACAAAATGTTTTATAAGAAAATTTTCAACACAAAATTTTCTATAAGAAAATTTTCAACACAAAATTTTCTATAAGAAAATTTTCAACACAAAATTTTTTATAAGAAAATTTTATAAAAGAAAATTTCTGCCACAAAATTTTCTATAAGAAAATCTTGAGTAAAAATTTTCTGTTAGAAAATCTTGAGCAAAAATTTTTTATTAGAAAATCATGAGCAAAATTTTCTATAAGAAAATCTTGATCACAAAATTTTCTATATGAAAATCTTGGGCAAAAATTTTCTATAAGAAAATTTTTAGCAAAAATTTCTATAAGAAAATCTTGATCACAAAATTTTCTATATGAAAATCTTGAGCAAAAATTCTCTATAAGAAAATTTTGAGCAAAAATTGTCTACAAGAAAATTTCTACCACAAAATTTTCTGTAAGAAAATCTTGATCACAAAATTTTCTATAAGAAAATCTTGATCACAAAATTTTCTATAAGAAAATCTTGATCACATAATTTTCTATAAGAAAATCTTGATCACAAAATTTTCTATAAGAAAATCTTGATCACAAAATTTTCTATAAGAAAATCTTGATTACAAAATTTTCTATAAGAAAATCTTGATTACAAAATTTTCTATAAGAAAATCTTGAGCAAAAATTGTCTATTAGAAAATCTTGAGCACAAAAATTTTCTATAAGAAAATTTCTAACACAAAATTTTCTATAAGAAAATCTTGATCACAAAATTTTCTATAAGAAAATCCTGATCACAAAATTTTCTATAAGAAAATCCTGATCACAGAATTTTCTATAAGAAAATCTTGATCTCAGAATTTTCTATAAGAAAATCTTGATCACAGAATTTTCTATAAGAAAATCTTGATCACAAAATTTTCTATAAGAAAATCTTGAGCACAAAATTTTCTATAAGAAAATCTTGAGCACAAAATTTTCTATAAGAAAATCTTGAGCACAAAATTTTCTATAAGAAAATCTTGAGCACAAAATTTTCTATAAGAAAATCTTGAGCACAAAATTTTCTATAAGAAAATCTTGAGCACAAAATATTCTATAAGATAATCTTGATCACAAAATTTTCTATAAGAAAATTTTGAACCCAAAATTTTCATTACAAAATTCTATAAGAAAATTTTTCTTATAAAATTATATCAAAAAATTTTACAATTTTTAAAATTTTCTATAAAAATGTTCTTTACAAAAATTTTTATAAAAATTTTTCTTTACAAAAATGTCTGTAAGAAAATTTTCTTTATAAAATGTTCTATATGAAAAGTTTTCTTATAAGAAAATTTTTATTTCAAAATTTTCTATAAGAATATATTCTTTTAAAAAACATTTCTTATAGAACAATTTATAAAGAAAACTTTCTTTATAAAATGTTCTATAAGAATGTTTTTTTTATACAAAATTTTTTTTTAATTTGATAGACATTTTTGTCTTTAATTTTATTCCTTTTATACCCCTCAGTCTTAAAATACTTAATGAAATTCAATCTCTCCCACTTGTAATTTATATTCAATTATTGTTATTTGTTAGTCACCCAGGGTGAGTTAGCCATAATGCTTGATTATTTTAATTAATTAAACTCTATGTATTTATACCCTCTCTTCTTAATCTTTATCTATTGCTTGAGCAATTTTTTCACTTGACTTCATGGCAATTTCCTTTTTCTTATCTTTTTTTCTTAGATTTAATTGATTTTTCCGTTTATTTGTCTCCTCAAAACATATGCTGGCATTTCATTTCTATTTATTTGTCAATAAATTAATTCAAACTAATTCATTATGAGATTTCTATATGCTTTAGACTGTTTGGGCCATAAGTTTGCAAGGAAATCAATTGATTTTTATAAAGCTGTTTGTGACATAAAACAGCCTTGAAAAAAAAAGTAAAATTCTTTGAGCTGCTTTAATTAAGTTAAATTTGAAAAGGAAATGTTTAGTTTTTTGTGTGACATTATTATATACACACGTAAAGTTCCTTTTAAAATTTACCTTTTGGTATGTAAGATTTTTATTATAATTTTTTTGTTAACCCTTTCTTTTTTAAACAGAAATTCTTTTAGTTAAATATTCACAATTAAAGAACCCTTTAGTGATGAATGTTTGTGTCTGTTGTTTTTTGAGTTTAATATTTTTTTTACTTAAACCTTATAATTTATAATATAAACATGTACACTTGTACATATCCATATGTATATATAGAGTCACAAAAGTAAGAATCCATGTAAAGCAAAATTTTTTTTATGTATTTGTAGGCTTATATGGTATTCTTTAACATAAATGTCATTATTATTTTGACTATGAGAGAAAATTTTTTAATTAAAAGCAAAAAAGGAAAATAAAGTACAGAGAAAAAATTAAATAATAAAGAAAATTTTTATAAAAAAATTATTATACTTTGCCATTTGCTATAGAGAGAGAAAAAAACTATATATTTGAATATGAAGAGAGTTTTATAGAAAGGAGTTAATTTAGTTTCAAAATATTTACATTGTTTACATAATATTTAGAATATAAAATTATCTAAAACTAATTAAACTCAAGTGAGACCATTTCTAGAATAAATTTTAAGGAGAAACTGCAAGATTTTGTTATTATTTACATTGTTTCCCTGGTGTCAACAATTAAAAAATAAAGAAAATTTTGTTTATCGAAGCCCCATAAACATTACGTATTTTAATTTATATAATAATAGATAAATTTCAATTGCTTACGGGGTACATTGTACAAATGGTCTCATGCAATATGTGGATCTGAACCGTATGTGGTTTGTCAGATCGGATGATACATTTTATCACAAATGGTCAGAAAATTTGCACAAACTCCTTAAGAAATTTTGTTGTATAACAATTGTCCGCGGACCAATAGAAGGAACCCTCCTCCCTAGCTTCCTTATACCCTAGTATTCCTTCCCTTTCCCCAGTTTCCTCCTTCCCCCAATTGTAAGTTTAAGGTAGTTGGTAGCAGTGCCGAGAACCTGAATGGCTAGTAAGTGGTTGAAGAGAACTAGTGGCTAACAGATCCCCTCCGACTCCAGGGCACGGGTAGGTTGTAACTTTTTGCCTAGTCCATGTACGCCGTCACTGCATGGTTGGTCCAACCCCTTACGTGCCTATTCGTGGGAATCTCATGAAAAAAAAAAAAACGCAGACACCCAGTCGGGCAAGCCCAAGCTGGCCGCCTGCAAAAAACAGCAAACTATCCAAACTTCTGGTGATAATGAGCCTAAAAGCAGCGAGGTACCTCTGCTCGTCGTTTCAAGTACCTCCAAAGCTACAATTATCCTCGCTAATGCCAACTCAGCAAAATCCCCTGTTTTGGGTACTGTAGGGATAGTCACCCCTGCGATCACTGGTAAGGATGTGTCTTCGATGGACAAGTCGGACTCGTCCACTATAACCTTTGTCGCCCTCACGGCTGAAAAAGCGCCCCATCAAATCCACTATTGGCTCTGCTCTAACTTATAGACTAGCTAAGAAGGGGCACACCACAGGGAGGAGTTCTATCACCTCTGCTATGCAACCTAGCCCTCAACAGACTGCTTGTGAAGATGGACTCCCTATGTTTTAAAACCGTAGCCTATGCTGATGATGTAGCTATGGCAATTTCAGGAATCCACCTCGACACGCTATCTCGAAGAATGGAACTTGCGCTGAAAACACTCAATGAATGGAGCGTTGCCAGTGGACTAAGCGTAAGTCCCTCTAAGACGGAACTGGTCATTTTTACGAGGAGATATAAAAACCTCCCAATATAAACGGGACGACATTGGCAATATCTGAAAGTGCCAAATACCTGGGCATCATTCTAGATAACAGATTGTCCTGGAAACCCAACTCTATTGCAAGAATAGCAAAATGTATGTTTGCAGAAAAACCATTGGAGGCACATGGGGACTGAACCCGAAGAATGTAAATTGGATTTACGAAACCGTGATCAAACCAATTTTTTTCTATGGAGCTACAGCGTGGTGGAAGTCGCTGGAAGTGGCTTCAATTCGCTCTTATTACGGGTGCAATGCACACCACTTCAACTAAGGCACTATTAGCTTAACTCAATTGAATTCCAGTTGATCTACAAGCGAAAAAATACGCGCTAAACACGGCGATGAGTTTAAGCACCAATGATTGCTGATTTCACAGGCCATATGGTCACGCTAGCGTTTTGGGAACTACGACTGTAATTCCAGAAGTGATGGATTACTGTAAGCCTAGACTTCTATCAACAAGGCTCTTCATATCCTCTACTTCGGTTCTAATTGGAAACCTGGAGCATACCTCATCATCTAGTAGAATCCTTCGTGTTTTCACAGATGGTTCCAAGTTGAAGAATGGTGTTTGGTGCTGGTGTCTACATCGAAGAATTTGGGAAACAGCTATTGTTTAAACTCCCAAATGAATGTAGCATTCTACAGGCTGAAATAATGGCCATAAATAAGGCGACAAATTGGCTAAAGTGTTATAAGATATACGGTAGAGATATCGTAATATTTATCGACAGTCAAGCAGCTATAAAGTACCTGACAGGTGTATTTTCCACCTCGAATATGATCCATGAATGTTGGACATCCCTGAATGAGATGGCAAAATATTCGAACTTCGCACTGATATGGGTGCGCGGACACGGGAGGAGTCAAGGCAATTGAACTGGCAAAGATGATAGCGTGGATCATCTCTGTGGCATCCCTCTCAACGCTTTTAAGCAGCGTATTTAGGATACAATGTATGAAATGGTACAACAAAGATGGGAACATTAACCCACGTGCATAACAACTAGAATGATATGGCCTACGTTGAATAAGCTCAGGTCGACGTTTCTTCTAAAACTGCCTAGGATACTAGGCAATTTAATAGCAGCAATTTCTGGTCACTGCAAATTTAGGACTCATGCCACAAGATTGGGAATTCCATCCAATGATTTCTGCAGAAGCTGCCATAATGAAGAGGAGGAGGAAACTGCACTGGAAAATCTCCGTTTGGTTCATCTAGGACAGAGATATTACAACAGCCTCACTGAAGAATCCAGTATCACAATAGAGAGCATTAGTGCCATTGTGCGGGACTGTGGTTGGTTCTAACCACCATACTCACTGGAAACGACTGCTGAATTTTTATTTTTATTTTTTTTGATAACTTCACTACCTATTTCTTCATCCTATTGCTTGACAACTTTCTCCTCTATAATCTACATATTGCTTTCTTTTTCATCTTAATCTATTAATATCTCCTTTTCCATTCTCTCGCCTTCAACTATTTTCCCTTCCACTCCCTTTTTCTCTCTCTTTCTGGTACTTACAAGTATTGCAAAGTGACCTGAAGGACTCAAGTGAGCCAAAAACTAACTTGTTGGAGGTCACCTGTCTAACCTAACCTAACTCAAGGTAAATAATGAAATTTTTTTGCTATAAATAATTTTTAAGCAGCTATTAATGATTCATATTTGTTTACATAAAATTTTACATTGTATACCTAATGTAATTAATAATTATATTATATAATTTAAAAATGACATTTGTTTTACTCACGATGTAACATTTTGATTAACAAAATTTAGTATTTCAATTATTTACCTCAAATTGGACATTATTTACCTTAAGTAAACAATTAAATTTTTACATTATTATGGGGTAAATAATTATTTTTAATAATCTTTAAGGCACTTTATTTTATACCTATAATATTACTTTATTTACCTCAATAACTTAGTTTTAGTACAATATTTACATGCTGTCAACAATTAAATTTTTTTCTTCTTTGCTCTATGAAATTCTCCCTTTATTTACTCCAACACGTATATTCTAAGTAACTTTTAACATGTTTAGTAGCATCCTTTTGACCTCACAAGGGAGAGTTTTACATGAAATTATAGCAAACGTAATAAAGTTACAAAAAACAAAAAAACTTGTAAAATAATATGTAGGACAAAAGTCTAAAAGCGTGATTGAGTGTATATATGCTTATGACTAAAAATATATTTTAGTCCTTTTACACAAGAACGAAAGAGATTCTTATGCATCAAAACGCTTAAATGGAAACATTAAGACATTTATTACAAGTTCACAAAAGTGAAAAATTAAATTAAAATCTATGAGCAAAAAACAAATTATAAAGAAGAAAAAAGAATTCAATTATATGAATACGTAAAGGAATACAAGCACAAGTGTGTATATGTATATGGAAAGTTTAACAGAAAAAACATTATGAAATGTTACCAAATAGAATTATTATGCAGGCAACTGGAAAATGAAACGAAAAAAATATTGAAGAAAATTAAAATTTAATTTTCCAAAAATTTTCAGCAAACGAAAGAAAAAAAAAAATTATTATTTTAGTGATACTTAGATTTTTTTTGATAATAAAAATAGAAAAATGAATGTTTGTTAACAGAAAAAAAAAGAAATTAAAATTTTGCTGTAAAAGAGATTTTCTAGTTAAGATAATTATTTTAAGAATTTGCTAAGAAAATTTTAATAAATTTCCATATTAGATACTTAGAAAACCTTAAAAGTTAATAACGCTATGTTAATTTATTAAATAATTTCTATGGCGAAACTAATTTAAATAGATAACTCAACTTAATAACAAATTAAACTGCTTACTAAAAGAAAATGTATTTTAGTTTGAATAACCCTGATAACAATTTATAAATAAAAAACCAATCTACATGTCATCATAAATTGTAGCTTAATTTTTTGCTTGGTTATATTTCTATTTATATTTTTACTTTTATTTTCATAAATATTTAAATTTCTTAAACTAAATCTCACCTTTTTGTGTTGTGTTTCTTCTTAATAATCCATATGCTTTTGGCCAATTAGAATTTGTCAGATTTCTCTTCAAAACTATTTTAGTTTGTAATTTTTCTTATTTATAATAAAACACAATAATAAAACCAAAAGAAAAACACATCAAATGTCAGAAAATGAAGAAAAGTTTCAAGAGAGAAAAACTTTAACATTTTTATCTAATACAGTTGTGTGACTTAGGAGATAAAGTCAAATAGAAGAAAAAATAAAAAACAAATAGGTGGGATATATGAGAAGTTTCTAATCTAAATTTCTATAGAAATTATAATACAAAGAAAACTTTTAAAAAATTTCCTATAAAAAGGAAATTTTGTTATAAAGAGGAAATTTTTAAAATATTTCCTATAAAAGAACATTTTTAGAAAACTTCCTATAAAAAGGAAATTTTTAAAAAATTTCCTATAAAAGGGAAATTTTGAGAAAATTTCCTATAAAACGGAACTTTTAAGAAAATTTCCTATAAAAAGGAAATTTTGAGAAAATTTCCGATAAAGAGGAAATTTCCTATAAAAAGGAACTTCATTCAAAATTTCCTATAAAGAAAATGTTCAGAAAATTCCTATAAAAAGACATTTTGTAATTTTTTAGAAAATTTCCTATAAAAAGTAATTTTTTAAGAAAATTTCCTATAAAAAGTAATTTTGTAGAAAATTTCCTTTAAAAAGTGAATTTTGAGAAAATTTCCTATAAAAAATATATTTTGAGAAAATTTCCTATAAAAAAGAAATTTTTAGAAAATTTCCTATAAAAAAGAAATTTTTAGAAAATTTCCTATAAAAAGGAAATTTTGAGAAAATTTCCTATAAAAAGGATATTTTGAGAAAATTTCCTATAAAAAAGAAATTTTAACAAAATTTCCTAGAAAAAGGAAATTTATAGAAAATTTCCTATAAAAAGGAAATTTATAGACAATTTCCTATAAAAAGGAAATTTATAGAAATTTTCCTATAAAAAGGAAATTAATAGAAAATTTCCTATAAAAAGGAAATTTATAGAAAATTTCCCATAAAAAGGAAATTTATAGAAAATTTCCTATAAAAAGGAAATTTATAAAAAGTTTCCTATAAAAAGGAAATTTATAGAAATTTCCTATAAAAAGTAATTTTTTAGAAAATTTCCTATAAAAAGTAATTTTGTAGAAAATTTCCTTTAAAAAGGGAATTTTGGGAAAATTTCCTATAAAAAAGATATTTTGAGAAAATTTCCTATAAAAAGGAAATTTTGAGAAAATTTCCTATAAAAGAGAAATTTTGAGAAAATTTCCTATAAAAAGAAATTTTTGAGAAAATTTCCTATAAAAAAGAAATTTTAAGAAAATTTCCTATAAAAAGGAAATTTATATGAAATTTCCTATAAAAAGGAAATTTATAAAAAGTTTCCTATAAAAAGGAAATTTATAGAAAATTTCCCATAAAAAGGAAATTTATAGAAAATTTCCTATAAAAAGGACATTTCCTATAAAAAGGAAATTTATAGAAAATTTTCTATAAAAAGGAAATTTATAGAAAATTTCCTATAAAAAGGAAATTTATAGAAAATTTCCTATAAAAAGGAAATTTATAGAAAATTTCCCATAAAAATGAAATTTATAGAAAATTTCCTATAAAAACGAAATTTATATAAAATTTCCTATAAAAAGGAAATTTATATAAAATTTCCTATAAAAAGGAAATTTATGAAAAGTTTCCTATAAAAAGGAAATTTATGAAAAGTTTCCTATAAAAAGGAAATTTATAGAAAATTTCCATAAAAAGGAAATTTATAGAAAATTTCCTATAAAAAGGAAATTTATAGAAAATTTCCTATAAAAAGGAAATTTATAGAAAATTTCCCATAAAAAGGAAATTTATAGAAAATTTTCTATAAATGGAAATTTATATAAAATTTCCTATAAAGAGGAGATTTCCTATAAAAAGGAAATTTATAGAAAATTTCCCATAAAAAGGCAATTTATAGAAAATTTCCTATAAAAAGGAAATTTATAGAAAATTTCCTATAAAAAGGAAATTTATAGAAAATTTCCCATAAAAAGGCAATTTATAGAAAATTTCCTATAAAAAGGAAATTTATAGAAAATTTCCTATAAAAAGGAAATTTATAGAAAATTTCCTATAAAAAGGAAATTTATAGAAAATTTCCCATAAAAATGAAATTTATAGAAAATTTCCTATAAAAACGAAATTTATATAAAATTTCCTATAAAAAGGAAATTTATATAAAATTTCCTATAAAAAGGAAATTTATATAAAATTTCCTATAAAAAGGAAATTTATATAAAATTTCCTATAAAAAGGAAATTTATGAAAAGTTTCCTATAAAAAGGAAATTTATGAAAAGTTTCCTATAAAAAGGAAATTTATAGAAAATTTCCATAAAAAGGAAATTTATAGAAAATTTCCTATAAAAAGGAAATTTATAGAAAATTTCCTATAAAAAGGAAATTTATAGAAAATTTCCCATAAAAAGGAAATTTATAGAAAATTTTCTATAAATGGAAATTTATAGAAAATTTCCTATAAAAAGGAAATTTATAAAAAATTTCCCATAAAAAGGAAATTTATAGAAAATTTTCTATAAATGGAAATTTATATAAAATTTCCTATAAAGAGGAAATTTCCTATAAAAAGGAAATTTATAGAAAATTTCCCATAAAAAGGAAATTTATAGAAAATTTCCTATAAAAAGGAAATTTATAGAAAATTTCCTATAAAAAGGAAATTTATAAAAAATTTCCCATAAAAAGGAAATTTATAGAAAATTTTCTATAAATGGAAATTTATATAAAATTTCCTATAAAGAGGAAATTTCCTATAAAAAGGAAATTTATAGAAAATTTCCCATAAAAAGGAAATTTATAGAAAATTTCCTATAAAAAGAAAATTTTGAGAAAATTTGCTATAAAAAGGATATTTTGAGAAAATTTCCTATAAAAAAGAAATTTTTGGAAAATTTCCTATAAAAGGGAAACTTTTAGAAAATTTCCCATAAAAAGGAAATTTTGAGAAAATTTTTAGAAAATTTCCTATAAAAAATAAATTTTGACAAAATTTACTATAAGAAGAAAATTTTGGGAAACTTTTCAATAAAAAGAAATTGTGATAAATTATCCTACAGAAAGGAAATTTTGTGGAAATCTTCAGACAATTTCCTATATAAACCTTATCATTCTTGCCTCCTATAATTGCTCAACCATTATAAAACCATCTCTCTCACCTTAACCACACACTTTGAACTTTAGTAGATAATTTAATATTAAACAAGTTTCTTTAGAAAATCTCATAAACACATACACATACAAATATAAATTGATATTGTCTTACTAACATAAATTCAGAAATCAAGCAAACTCTTAGAGAAACTAACATGAAATATATATGTATTTATATCCATAAGTAGTTGTATGTGTGTAGGAATATCAATATAGTATATTTTTATTTTGTAATATGAACTGACACTGACATTTGGCCTCTTCTCTACATTAAAAGTATCATTCAACAATATTTCTAAGATAAATAAATGCTCATATACAACACTATAATACTTCTATGAAATATATACTCACAAATACAAACAAATATTAGCAAATAAACAATTGTTTTTGAAATAAATTTGTGATAGTAGAAAGAAGAAAAATGATAGACAACATGACATTAAGTTAGATATAAAGACAGACGAACAGATAGAAAAGTAAAGAAAAACTGAAAATAAATAGATAAACAAATAAATGGACGGACAGAAAAACAGACAGACTTAAACAAAAATGGTTATACAAATATACAGACATTTATGAAAGAAAAGAGAAGTTTAATTTATAACATAAATTTATATTGAGGTATACACAAACTCATATGGATATACATAACTAACAAACTTAAAGAGAATTTTTTATAACTTAACTGTATGAAGAATATGATGTATGTTTATCACAACTATCAAGACAAATAGAATAAAACCAAACAACTAAACATACCTGCATCAAAAACAAAAAAATAAACTGATTTGTTAAATAACAACTCAACTGCATCAACAGCAATAAACAAGAATAAAAACAACAACAAAGATATAAAGAAACTATGCAGACAACGATAACTATAACAAAATTAGCAACAACTATAAATGTAAAAAAAAAACTACTTTAACATTTACAAATATCAAATGTAAAAATCATCTAACAACTATAATTGTAACACAGTTGTAAAAAAAATACTTCATAGAAAAACAGACATTGAAGAACAACAACAGAATTATACTAAAAATCATATAAAACTTGTACAACAAAACATATAATGAAAATCCTTTATACAGATAACATGTATGTCTGGTTCCTTGCATATGCAAACGATATTTGTTTATGAAAATTATAAATGAAAAAAAAAGACAAATAAACAGGAAGTTAAAGAGAGTCAGTCGTCGTTACAAATATCAGACACATTTAGAGACAAAAAGCACTTACCCATGTGATATATTAAGTAAAAAAATTTAACATAATCTCACAAAAATTTGAGGCAAAAGTTCCTCTTTGTTGTATATTGTTTTCAAATTTTACTTTTTATATTATATTTTTTAAAAATTTACTTTTTATAGAAAATTTTCTCAAAATTTGCCTTTTGTAAAAAATTTTACAAAAAAATTTTCTTTTTATAGAAAATTTACTCAAAATTTCCTTTTAGTAAGAAATTTTCTCTAAATTTCCTTTTCACAGAAAATTTTCTTAAAACTTCCATTTTATAGGAAATTTTCTCTAAATTCCTTTTTATAGGAAATTTTCTAAAAATTTCTTTTTATAGGAAATTTTCTAAAAATTTTATTTTTATAGGAAATTTTCTTAAAATTTCCTTTTTATATGGAATTTTCTTAAAATTTCCTTTTTATGGGAAAGTTTATCAAAACGTTCTTTTTATTGGAAATTATTTAAAAATTTCGTTTTTATAGGAAATTTTTTAAAAGTTTCGTTTTTATAAAATTTTTTTTTTTTTTTAAATTTCTTTTTATGGGAAATTATCTCAAAATTTCCTTTTTAAAGGAAATTTTATCAAAATTTCCTTTTTATGGGAAATTTTATCAAAATTTCCTTTTTATGGGAAATTTTACCAAATTTCCTTTTTATAAAAAATTTTCTCAAAATTTCTTTTTTATAAATTTTCTCAAAAAGGAAATTTTCTCGCAATTCCCTTTTTATAGGAAATTTTCTCGAAACTTTCTTTTTAGGGAAAATTTCTTATAAAAAGGAAATTTTCTCGAAATATAATTTTTATAGGAAATTTTCTCAAAATTTAATTTTTATAGGAAATTCTGTCAAAATTTCCTTTTTTAGGAAATTTTCTCTAAATTTTCTTTTTATAGGAATTTTTCTAAAAATTCACTTTTTATAGGAAATTTTATATAAATTTCCTTTTTATAGGAAATTTTATATAAATTTCCTTTTTTATAGCAAATATTCTCTAAATTTCCTTTTTATAGGAAATTTTCTTTAAAATCCTTTTTATAGGAAATTTTCTAAAATTTCTATAAATTTTCTCTAAATTTCCTTTTTGTAGGAAATTTTCTCTAAATTCCTTTTTATAGGAAATTTTCTCTTAATTTCCTTTTTATAGAAAATTTTCTCTAAATTTTCTTTTTATAGGAAATTTTCTAAAAATTTACTTTTTATAGGAAATTTTCTTAAAATTTCCTTTTTGTAGAGAATTTTCTTAAAATTTCCTTTTATAGGAAATTTTCTAAATATTTCCTTTTTAAAGGAAATTTTTCAAAACGTTCTTTTTATAGGAAACTTTTTCAAAATTTCCTTCTTGTTAGAAAATTTCTAAAAATCTCCTTTTTATAGGAAACTTTTTTAAAATTTCCTTTTTATGGGAAATTTACTCAAAATTTCCTTTTTGTAAGAAATTTTATAAAAATTTCCTTTTTATAGAAAATTTTCTTTAAATTTCCTTTTTATAGGAAATTTTCTCAAAATTTCCTTTTGATAGAAAATTTTCCTTTTTATTTATTAGAACATTTTTAACAAATTTTTATTAATTTTATTGATTTGTTTTTCTTAAATATCCTTTTTATTGGAAGTTTTAGTAATTTTTCTCGAGTGTCTTTTTAACAGGTACTAAACAACTAACGAGTGGAATATTGGATACTTACAAACACATACTTTTAATAAGTTCTTTTTTTTTTATTTCCTTCTCTTTATAAATTTTGCACACAACTCTTTACGGCGTCAACAGCATCAACAAATACTTAACAACAAAAATAATTTCACAACATTTATTCTCGCTATACCATAACTATATACTCCATCCTAACATTTTATAATTCATATATAATTTTAGATACATAACCTTTTGCCTTATAATAAAAAAAAAAAAATTAAGTTGGAAAAATAGGAAAAAATATATAAAAATTTCTTATTTATTATGAAAACTACTACCTGAGATATTTATGTTTAATCGCGCTTGGCATAACTATAATCCATAAACAGCTACTAACAACTTTAGTAAATAAAGTTAAATTGAGTTCATATAAAAGGAAAAAGTTGCACACAATTATTTAGTTAAAAAAGCGTAGGAATGTGATAAAAAATATTATACATATAGTTTAGCTTAAAAGTATGCTACAAATATTTAATGTTATTTTTTTTTCTTCTTTTGGTAGCAAATTTAAGAACTAAATACGTGTGTATGATTACCTATACTTAAACAAAAGCTATAAAAAGAAATTTAAATGTTAAAATAACTAAGAGTTTATGCGTGTGCTGGTAGTGTCTATAAGTATGTATGTAGGTATGTCCTTATAGCAATGTGACACATTAAGTGCTCATTAATATCAAATATATGCGTATATGTGTATGTATGTGTGTGTTTATTTCTACACAAACATCTGCTTAAACTTATATACACTAGACAAATTATAATTCATAATTATATACTTGTTTATATGGTTTGAGAGAGAGTAAGAGAGGGAGAAGGAAGACTTTGAAATATTTAAATGTATACGTTTGAGGTTTTTAATAGCTGTGAGTTTATGAGAAGATTGGGTAACAGTTTGCAGTATTAACTACTTAATCTTCAACGAAATAGTTTAACACGTTCGAGTTTATATACACATACATACATACATACATATACAAAAAGTTTATTATATATTCGTATATGAGGACTCATTTCGAAAAGGAATTTAATATCAGTTTATAACCTTAGCTGTAATGCAAAATGGGTAAATAATCGTTAGCAGGTATTCACACATTTATGGAAAATAAAGTAGTAGTAGTGTTAAGACTACAGTCGAAATTATAGAATCAACTAAAGTTGAGACTATAAAATAGACTATAGTCTATACCATAGAATAGACTATACTCGAAACTATAGAATAGATTACAGTCGAGACTATAGAATAGACTGTAGTCAAGATTATAATCGAGACTATGAAACAGACTATAGTCAAGACTATGGAACTGACTATAGTCGAGATTATGGAACAGACTATAGTCGAGACTGTGGAACAGATTATAGTCGAGACTATAAAGCAGAGTATAGAATACACCATAGTCGAGACTATAGAATAGACCATAGTCAGGACTATAAAGCAGACTATAAACTATAGTCGAGATTATAGAGTAGACTATAGTCAAGACTATAGAATAGATTATAGTCAAGACTATAGAATAGACTATAGTCAAGACTATAGAATAGACTATAGTCGAGACTATAGAGTAGACTATAGTCAAGACTATAGAATAGATTATAGTCAAGACTATAGAGTAGACTATAGTCAAGACTATAGAATAGACTATAGTCAAGACTATAGAATAGACTATAGTCAAGACTATAGAATAGACTATAGTCGAGACTATAGAATAGACTATAGACGAGGCTATAGAGTAAACTATAGTCGAGTCTATAGAATAGACGATATTCTATATTACAGAATAGTCAATATTCGAGACTATAAAATAGACTGAAGATTAAAGTCGAAAACATAGACTAAACTATGGTCGAGTTTATAAGCAAAACCGCGAGACTTTAAACTAGACTTTACTTTCGATTATAGCGCAAACTATAGTCGAGACTATCGACTATTCCATAGTCGAGTTTATAGACTAAACTACAGTTGAGACCGTAGAGAAAACTATAGTTGTAATATGGACTGGATAATATGCCCTAAAAAATAAGATGTTTTTTAATACCTTGAAATTTCATATTATATCTTATCCAATTAAGAATGTAAATAAAATCTTCTTTAAATATTCTTTTATTATAATTTATTTACATTTACTTTTGTAAATCTTTTTTCTTTTTTTACACTATTTCTTATCTCCATAGTATAACTATCTTGTTGTAAAATCTTTTTTCCAAGAACTATTATTTGCATATACAACACTTGAATTTCTTGATTTCTTCAATTATTTTTTAATTACCTTGAGTGTTTAACTTTACAACAAGGCTATTTCATTTTCTTCCTCTTTCATCTTCAACAAGGAATCTTTTCTTTTTTTCCCCTCTTAGCTATCAACATCATTCATGCCCATCATACTTATCAATCTTATCTTATTGCTCTTACTACATTTTTACATCAGAAAGAAAATAAGAATTAAAATTCTTTACCATATTTCTTGTAATTGACTTTTAAATTCCAGTATTATTAAAAAAGAAAAATCACCATGGCAATTTATGTGTACATTCAGAGCTACATACCTAAAGATAATTGTAAAATGTTGAACAATTTTACACATCATAGCAATTTTTTGCCTGCTTCAACAGATTTTGCTGTTCTGTTGGTTCCTGTCGTCATCATCATCGTCTTCTGATGATTTTTAATATTTTAATACTTTAACACATGACTGTAATTAATGTGATTTATCAGTGCATTTTATGCTCTCTCATTCAAGCATGAATATTAATTTTTATTGTTGCATTTGCTCAACGTACTTTACATGCCTTTACCTTCAACTTTACTTTGCAGTATTTTGGGAGAAAAATATTTACATACTTGCATATGAATAATAATAAAAAAAATAATAATAATACGCCTACAATTCATATGTAGTTTGTTTATGTAGTTCTACGAATAGTAGTAGTAGTAGTAGTAGTAGTAGTAGTAGTAGTAGTAGTAGTAGTAAGTATACTTGAGTTCATATGCACAGATAAGGATATGAAATTGAAAAACACAAATAAGCACAGAAAATAACTGAAAATATTTTCCAAAAATAAAAACAATTAAGTTTTATCTTTAAATATGAACAGAAATATTAAAGGTAATATTTAAAGCAGTATAAGAGCATGAAAATAGTTTTAAAATATAGTGCAACCTGCAGTTTATTATGAAGTTAAATGAAGAGTTTATAGTCTTTATTATATTCTAGAATGGACTATAAACTACACTATAGAATAAACTTAATTCGAGATTATAGACTACACTTTAATCAAGCCTATAGACTTGGCTATATTTTATAACCTTGACTACTGATTAGTCTGTAGCCTTGACTATAATCTATAGCCTTGACTATAGTGTGGTCTATAGTCTCGACTTTATTTTATTCTATAGTGTCGTTTATAGTCAATTTTGAAATATCGTTTACAATCCATTTTATATCCTCGAATATAGTTTATTGCCTCAACTATAGTCTAGTATATAGCATCTATAGTTTAGTCTAAATTTTCGAATTTAGTTAATATATAGTTTTAACTACAGTTTAGTCCAATGTTTCGGCTATAGTTTAGTCAATAGCTTTGAATTTAGTTCTTGACTATAGTTTAGTCTATAGTCTTTACTATATTTTATATTATATAGTTTGGCTTATAGTCTCGACTATAGTTTAGTCTATAGTCGAGACTATGGTTTAGTCTAAATTTTTTAGCATATAGTTTCAATTATAGTTTAGTCTAAGTTCTCGATTATAATTTAGTATATTTTTTCTACTATAGTTTAGTCTATAGTCCCGACTATATTTCAGACTATATTTTAGACTAAAGTTTAGTAAATTTTCTCGATTATTGTTTAGTCTATAGACTCATCTATAGTTTAGTTTATAGTCTCGACTATAGTTTAGTGTATAGTCTCGACTATAGTTTAATCTATAGGCTCATCTATAGTTTAGTATATAATATCGACTATAGTTTAGTCTATAGTCTCAACTATAATTTATTCTATAGTCTCGACTATAGTTTAGTCTAAAGTCTCGACTATAGTTTAATATATAGCCTCATCTATAGTTTAGTATATAATATCGACTATAGTCTCGACTATAATTTATTCTATAGTCTCGACTATAATTTATTCTATAGTCTCGACTATAGTTTAATCTATGGTCTCGACTATAGTTTAGTCCATAGTCTCGATTATATTATAATCTATAGTCTCGACTATAGTTTAATCTATAGTCTCATCTATAATTTAGTCTATGGTCTCAACTATAGTTTAGTCTATAGTTTCGACTTTAATTTATTCTATAGTCTCGACTGTAGTTTTAATTAATTTATTTTATAGTCTCGAATATAGTTTATTCTATAGTCTCGACTATAATTTATTCTTTAGTCTCGACTATAGTTTAATCTATAGTCTCTTCTATAGTTTAGTCCATAGTCTCATCTATAATTTAGTGTATTGTCTCGACTATAGTTTAGTCTATAGTTTCGAGCACAATTTATTCTATAGTCTCGACACTGGTTTAGTGTATAGTCTCGACTATAGTGTAGTCTATAGCCTTGACTATAGAATAGTCTTTAGTCTCGGCTATAGTAGTCTATATTCTCGACTATAATTTAGTCCGTATTCTCGACTATAGTTTAGTCTATAGTCTCAACTATAGTTTAGTCCATAGTCTCGACTGTAGTTTAATCTATAGTCTCGTCTATAGTTTAGTTTATAGTCTCGACTATAGTTTAGTCTATAGTCTCGACTTCAGATTAATCTATAGTTTCGACTATAGTCTTGACTATAATTTGGTCTATAGTCTCGAGTATAGTTTAGTCCATAGTTTCGATTACAGTTTAGTATATGTTCTCGACTATAGTTTACTCCATAGTCTCGACTATGGACTACAGTCTTTTCTATTTTCTCGATAATAGTCTATTCTATAGTCTGGACAATTATTTTATTATTTTTTCATTTCTGTGTCCCTAGAATATTTAAATTATTTAAACATTCTTTTTGATTTCAAATAATTTTCTTAAAATAATTACATTCATTTCATCTAAAAGAAATTCCCAAAGAAATTTCTAAATGTAACAGTTAAAAGCTTTAATTCATATGTAGTTTAAGTGTATTTATTTTCTTCTTTTATATAGTATTTTATCAAGTCATTATATTTAATGAGTTGACACCTTTTTCATGTTTTCATAATTTTAACTCTTTCACTTGTTGTTAAGATTATTATTTTTTTTTTTTTCTGTATTCCTTTTCTAAATAAATTAATAATTCTATTTAAACAGGCAGCTTAACAAAAAACTCTGCTTAATAATTTAATTATCATTTAATATAATATTTCGTAAACAAAACTTAAAAGCAGCTCTTTAAAGAAATACACCTACGCTCTACTTTAACCGATTTTCAACAAGAAGAAAGATGAAAAAAATATAATACGTTGAAAACAACATCAAAACCATCAACCATAAATCAGTTTTTACTCCCTTAATGCAAATAAATTACGTTAATATGTGAGAGGTTGTAACGTTATGTTATTAATAATAGTAGATGTATGTATGAAAGTGTTTGTGTAAAAGTGCAGGTGATTTAACTCATACTCATACATAAGTCATGTTATGAATGTATGTGTTTTGAATGAGGTACTACAAAAGTAACAGCATTCTTATATATTTTTCTGTTGTTGTATATGTTAGTAAGTATATTTGGTTATTCAACCATATATTTATGAATATTTCATATACACTCTTTCATTTAAACTCTTATACATACATACACCCTTCTGACATTTTCTTAGTTTTCTTTGGATGGGTTTTGTTAAGTAATAATTTTACAGCTCTCATCATCTCATTGCAAATTATTTTCTTCAACGTGTCTGTGATTTATTTTAAAATATTTTTTTTTTTTTCCAAAACAGTTGGACTAAGAAAGGGGAATACAAAAGGGAAAATTATTAAAAAAAAAAGATTAAATAAAATACATATTTTTATTATAGCCTAAAAAAGATATATGGGAAAGTATATATGTTTTAGTATATTTCTAAAAATCCTATTTATATTGAAATTAAATTTGAAAAATTAAGCAAACTTTTATTACTTTTCAGAACAAGGATATATGACCAGCTTTTAAACTATTTGATATTTTTGAATTTATTTTATTAAATTGATTAGAACTAGTTGTTTTACAAATTGTGTTGTCAAATTTCTTTTAGAAAATTTTAATCCTTTTCAAGGATAATTGTTGAAATATTTTATTTTTCAATTATTGTTTTTGTTTTCATTTAAATTATTATATTTTTATGCAAATTAAAATAAAGATTTTAATCAAAATTTATGACTTTTCGAAAAAAGGATATATGGTTAACTTCCAAAATAGTTATAATATTGAAATTTTACATAACAATAGCATTACATATAATTGAAATACAAGTTGTGCCTTAAAAATATATTAAAATTTTAATATTTTTTCTAGAATAATTGCTAATAAATTCTATTCTATTTTCATATAAAAATTATTTTTTTTATATTTCCTAATAAAAACAATTTTATACAAATTAAAATGAAACAATTGAAGCTAAATTTTATTACTGTTGACAAAAAGGATATATGGTCAGCTTCTAAAGTCATTAAAATTTGAAAAATTTTTATGGCAATTACGTTGAAACTGGTTGCTTTACATATTGTAATGCAAAAATTTCCACAAGATTTGATTCCCTTCTAAGGATAATTACTAAAAAAAATTTTTCATAAGAAAAAGTACTTTGCTATTATTTCTAATTATAATATTATTATACCAGTGATATATAAAAAATTAAACAAAAACAAATAGCTTTTGTAAAAAAGGATATATGGCTAGCTTTTTAAATATTCAAAATAACAATATTTATTTTGCTAATTATGTTAAAGACGCTTACAATATAAATTGTGTTGCAAACATTTCTCTAAAATGCGCATCGTTTTTAAGTACACTAGCTAAAGAAATATAAATTTTTTAAAATAAAAAAATATTTCCCTACTTTTTAACCCATAATATTCATGTACAAATGAAAATGGATAAAAAAACACAAAATTGTATTACTTCTTGAGAAAGGATATAAGGCCAGATACTAAACCAATTTATCTGGAAATTTGGATCCTTTTTAATGACTATTACTATAAAATTAAAAAAATTTATTTATAGAAAATTATTTTTATTTTAATTTTAATTATAGGATATATGGAGAGCTCTTTAAATATTCGAAAGAACAATACTTTTTCTGCTAATTATGTTAAGGATGGTTGTAATATAAATTGTGAAGTAAAAATATTTTCAAATTTAACATCATTTTTAAGGATAACAGCTAAAGATATTTTAATTTGTTTAAATTAATAAACTATTTCACTAGTTTTTAAACAAAAAAATTTTTTAAGACATGAAAATGAAGAAATAATACAAAATTTTATTATTTAAAAAAAGGACATATGGCCAGCTTTTAAAGTATTTGTAATTTTTAAATTTTTTGTAATAATTATAATATGGCTGGTTGTTCTACAAATTGTAGTGCAAAAATTTCTAGAAAATTGTAGTCCTTTTTAAGGAGAATTACTAAGAAAATTTTAACTTTAAAATAAAAATTTAGTTTGTTGCTCGTTCTAAAATAAGTTTTTTTTAAGAAATAAAAATATAGAACAAATAACAAAATTTATCTTTTGCTCAAAGAAAAAAAAAAAGGATATAAGCTGAGCTTCTAAAATATTTGTAATTAGAAAATTGTACATAATGAATATGGCAAAATTAGTTGTGATACAAATTGTGGTATAGAAATATTTCAAAACTAAGCATCCTTTTTAAGGATATTGACTAAAAAAAATTAAATAAAAGTTAATTAAAATTTTTTTTAAATTTTTTTAAACTACTTTCATTTTTTAATTTTTTTGGCTGAAAATTTGTTGGAATTATTTTATTTCCCTCTGTTCTGCTAATATTTTTCAAAATTTATTACATATTTTCATTTTTCTTTTCTGTTGCTGTAGATTTAACTGCAGAAGAATTTTTCTCTTATTTCATATTTTTTCAGATTTAATTATTTTATAATATACAATATAATATAATCTTTAGAAATACTCTCACATACATACTTAAACACATTCCCTTACATAAATAACACATACCTACCGGTAAGTTTAAAACTTTTTATGATTTTTTATTTATTTATTTTTTTAACCAAAAGTATGTTACCGTAGAGAAAACATGGAATAAAAAAAGTAAATTTTATTTATATTAAACCTACCTCTATACATTTGCAATACTATGAAAATAATCTTCAAGTGTTTACAAGTATGTGTATAGCTGTGTGTATGTGGTTATGTAAGTGTGTAGATGAAAGTACTTAAACTTTTTGACTTAATTATAATGAATGCCTGACAAGTATCTATACCCCTTTTATATCCCCTTTTAATTTAGCCCACTTTGAGAATTTGTTAGAAAAATACAAAATTTAATATATAAAATAATAATTCATATGAGCAAGTACAAGTAAATTATTTTTTTTTTTTCTTTTGTAATTTTTTTAATAAAATAAAGCATTAATTGCTAAAGTGATAATGAAGATCAGTATAATGTTGATGATGATGACAACAACAGCAACAAAAGTAACAACAGTTTTAACATCTGTGATGATAAGTTAATATGTGTGTGTGTATGTAAGTATGTATGTTAGTGTGCATGGATGTGTATGCGTTTGTATTATAATAATGATGACTCGTGTATAAGCTTTTAAAATTACACAAGTATTAAAGCTAAAGAACAAAAAAAATATAAAAAATAGAGATGAGTTGAGTATTAAGATGTTAAATGTCTGAAAGTGTTAAATAATGTGACCAACTTAAAAAGAAATTTATTTTTAATAATTCAAAGAAGGATAATTTCAAGAAAATCCTTTAGCCACAATTTGTAGTGAAGTGTGCTGAAAATTATCACACAATTTTATTAAAATAAATTGAGTTACTTCAGAGTTCTTCGTATATCCTTTTTTTAAAATGAACAAAAATTGTTCCAATTTTCTACACTAAAAGTTTTAGGAATCAATAAATTTTTTATTTTTTTTTGTTTGTAATTTATTGATTTTTTGTTATGGTTTATTAAAATTTTCCTTACAAGGACCTTTAATTTGTTTAATATTTTTGCACCACAATTTGTAGTTTAGTTCCTACTTTGGTTTTACTAAATTTAAAACTCCCGAATTAATTATTCTGGGAGCTCTTCATGTATCCTTTTTTTAAATTTTCATTAAATTGTAAAGTATTTTATTGCTACAGCTGTTTTAAACTTTTTTTATATATTGTAATTTTTATTTCTTTAATTTTTTTAATACCTAATAGTTTTATTTTACGTATCCTTGGAAGCCTTACGAATTTCAACAAAATGTTTATATCACAATTTATAATTTGGTTCATTTTTAGTTTTCACGTAATTTTATATACCTAAATCAAGTATTTTGGAAACTCTTCATATATCCTTTTTTTAAAACTTTCATTAAATTTTGAGAATTCTGGGTTTTCATCAGAAATTATTAATATAAAAGAAATTTTTAAAGAAATAAAATTTACAACTTGGTGTATACAAAAGTCTCATCAAAAATTCTATTTCCTGAAGTAAATATTTTGAGAGCCTATCATATATCCTTTTTAAAAATTCTTTAATTTATTTCTATATTATTATCATTATTATTCTATTTTATTTATTTGGAATTTATTTTATTTATTTTTTTTTTGTAAGGATTTTTTTATATTGTTTATGTACATACATACATACATACATATGTATATCCTTTAAAGGATATGACATTTGGATTAAATTTGTAAGCCATAATTTGTGACATATAGCTAAGTTTGTTGTATTAAAATTTTATTAGGTTCGAATAAAAATTTCAGGTGCCAGTCATATATCCTTTTTGTATTTATCAAAAACTTTGCTTTATTTATTTTTTTTTGTAAAACAAATGGAACAAATGAACGTTTTACCTACTGTTTATTAAATTTTATTCATAAAATACATTTTTATATAATGAATCCTTGAAAGTATTTGATTTTTGGTACATATTTTTACGTTACAATTTATAGTTTATTTCTTACTTATTTGATACAAAATTTCAAAATTCTAAGTCAAGTAATTCAAGAGATTGCCATATATCCCTTTTTTTTAATTTTATTAATTTTGGTAAATTTTTGCTTAAATGTAATTATTTTTAGAGTTATTAAAGTTTAGAGCTGTTAAAAAAAGAAAAAAAAAATAAAATATTTATTTTATTCTATTGAAATAGATAATTTAAATATCCTTGAAAGAACTCGAAATTTTTATTACATTTTAATGCCACAACTTGAAACATACTCCAATGTTGATTCCCATAAAATTTCACTACTTTAAGGAGAATATTTTGAATGTTTGTCGTATATCCTTTTTTAAGAATGTAATATATTTGAGGAAATTTTTCCTTTTTGTAACAGTTTCTTTCATATTTTATAATTTTGATATGATTTCTACAGATTTCCTTTACTTCTTCCCCAAAAAATATAATTATTTTTCTTCCTATATTAAAGGATTCACAATTTTAGCAGAAATTTTATGCCACAATTTGGTTCATAATTCATAATTTTGGTTTTCACATATTTCGTTTTTGAAAAACAAATTTTTCAAAAACTTGTCATATATCCTTTCTTAAAATTGTTCATAATTTTCAAAGATTATTGCTTAAATTTTTTAAATATTTTGCAAAACAAGTAATTTCTTAACTCATATCCTTGAAAGGATTTGGAATTTTTGTAAATTTTTCATGCTACAACTTGTAGTTTGTCATAGACTATGATATCACAAAGTTTAAATTTTCTTAATCAAATATTGCTAGAGTTGGTCATATATCCTTTTTTATAATTTAAAGAAATTTAGCTGTTTTTTGTAATTTTTGTCTTTATTTGTTGTAATTTTTATTAATTTAGCATAAAAAAAATATTTTATTCAATTTGAAAAATCCAATATTCTGGAAAGGATTAAATATATTTACAAAATTTGTATAACAAAATTTGTAATTTAGGGAAAACTTGGTTATTACAAAAGTTCAATGTCCTATCTTCCATATTTAACGAGTTTGTCATATGTCCTTTTTTAAAAAGGTTTTAAATTATAAAATTAGGTTGTTTTATGCTTTTGTTTTTCGTTATTTTTGACGACTTTGTTATAAAAGAGATATTTTAAAATTTTTTTTTTGAAAAATTGTTTACATACCTGCTAGAATTTAAAATTTTTACAAAATTTCCAAACCACAATTTGTATTTAAGTTCTGAATTAGTTGTAATAAAATTACAATGTCCTATGTCACCTATTTTAAGAGTTTGTCATATATCCTTTTTAAAAAAAAAAAAAAAATTTGTGATTTTGGTTGGTACTCTGAATTTTTACTGATTTTGGTATAAAAGTTTAATATAATAATTTTTTTCTGAAATATTTCATATATTCTGACAAAAATTAGAGCTTTTTACCAAATTTTCATGAAACAATTTGTAGCTTAGTTAGGAGTTATTTGTACAAAAAATTTTATGTTCTATATCACCTATTTTTAAAGTTTGTCTTATGTCCTTTTTGCGAAAATTTACTAAATCTTTACTTTAACTATTTTTACTTTTATTTGTTGAAATTTTTCACTGAAATTGTTATAAAAAACATTTAGTTTTTTTGACAAATTATCCTGACAATGATCAAGAATTTTTACAAAATTTATACGCCACAATTCGTAGTACCATTTTCAGACTTTTTTTTAAATAATTTGAACGTCTTTTTTCACTTCTGTTTAGAGTTTGTCATATATCCTTTTTTAAAACATACATAAATATATTTTTTTTAAAGTTTATCAGCTACCTTTTTGGTCGATTTTTGTTTTAAGGTATTATTTCATAAAATATTTTCTGGTGTTTTGCTTATATCCTGTCAATAGTCATACATTTTTACAAAGATTTTAAACTACAATTTGTAGTTAAATCTAAAATTTGATGTTACTAAATTTTGATTTCCTAATTCTTATAATTCGGGAGTTTGTTATATGACCATAAAACTTTATTTAACTAAAATTATCAAATTCCTATAAAAAAAATTCTAAGAAAATTATTGTTCAACATTGAAAGAATTAAAATTTTCCAAAAATTTTGCTGCTACAATTTATAACTCAATACCAGTTTATTACCCACCAATTTTCAGCAACCTAAGTTATATATTTCAATACCTCGCCATATATCCTTTTTCTAGTAACCCAAAAAATTTTCATTTCTTCAAGTTGGTGCTCTCTATTTTTTTAAACTGCTTCATATTTCTATGATGTGTATTCTTTTTTCTTCATGTATGTGTGTAAATGTCTGTAAATCTAATCATTATGTCTTTATTTGTGTATATGTGTGTGTATATTTTTGTATTATATGTCTCAGTTATGTTGGTTAAAAGATGTAAAATTTCATGCAGGATAATGTCTACATCATCATATAGATTAATGAGTCTGTTCTGTTGGTGGCAAATGTATTAAGATTCATAATATAACTCTAAACAAATACCTACACACTCACGCTATACATTTAAGCATCTGTAAGAGTATATGTTCAACAAACATTATAAGACTTGGTGACATACAAATAGCATTAATATACTTTTACATTTGTAAAATAAATAATATCCCAGCTACTATCCAAAAAAAAAAATAGAGAAAATATACTGGAAGAATAAAAAACAACTGAACATAATAGCATGAAAAAAATAAAGAAATAAAAACGAAATAGGAGTAACTAAAGGACGATGTAGAGCAAAAAATATCCCTTAATATTTTTCACACATACATTTATGTGTGTTTAAATGTATGTATGTGTATAATATATACTTTGTTTAAATGTTGCAAGCTCAAAAAAAGGAAGAGTATATGACACCCGGTTTATACGTTTCCGTTGTATGTTATGAAAATGATGACAATATGGCTTAACTTCCTTTTTCTGTATAGATATTTTACATCTGTTCAAAAACATACATGAAGGCATACATATGAAAACGTACCCACATGTATTCAAACAAACAGTGGAAAACAATTTAAAGAACATTAAAGGATTATTTTAAAATAAAACTTACATTATACCAGAACTTTTTTAATGAATTATTAAAAAAATAATTTCGCTTTTAATTACATTTTCATTATTAAAATCAATAAATTATAAAATTTTCGACAAAAAAAACAACTAAATATAATAATATTTTCATTTTAAATTTAAAAAATTTTAATTTTTTTGCATTTATTGTTATTAATCTTAATTATCCTTGTTAAGGATGTAGTATTTAAAAAAAAATTTAATGCCACAATTTCTATTTTGATGCGCTTAGTAATATTGGCTAGTTTTAGTTCTGCAAAAAATTATATTTTTGAAGCCACCCATATATCCTTTTTTTTTTTAATATTAAAAAAAATCTAGTTTTTTCTTTTTAAATTAATTAAAAGCACAAACCAATAATCAATTCGATGTTATTTTTTTAATTAAATTTTTCATTTATTCATAATTATCCTTAGCAAGGATATTAATTTTTAATAAAATTTTAATCTTACAATTTGTATTTCCATATATTTGTTTATATTAGACACTTTTGTTTTACCGATTTTTTATATTTTTTAAATCTTTATATATCCCTTTTTAAAAATAAATAAAAATTTAATTTCTAATGTATTTAAAGTTGTTAAAATCGTTAGCTATGAACAAATAAATAGATAATTATTTTTTAAATATTAAAATTTACATTTATTTTTAATTATCCTTACAAAGGATAATAATTTTTAACAAAATTTTGGTGCCACAATTTGCATTTTCCACCGCTTAATAGTACTAGCTATTTTGCGCATAAAAATTGTAATTATTTTCCAAGGTCTTCATATATCCTTTTATTAAGAAAAAGAAAAAAATAATTTTTCAAAAGTTTTATTGATTTTAGAGATGTTTAAATTATCAGTTTTAGACATATAAATAATTATATAAACTGCTTTTGGCATAAGCATTTTTAATATTTTAGGACATTTTTATATATCCTTTTCTGGAAATAAGGTAAAATTTTACTTTTATTGATTTTAGAGATGTGTTTAAATTATCAGTTTTAGACAAATAAATAGAATATTATATCGTAGAAATACAAATTTATTTTTCATTAATAATCATCCTTGCCAAGGATCTAAACTTTTAACAAAATATTGATGCCACAATTTTGTTTTTAGCCAGTCAATAACTTAATATACTTTTGGCATAACAATTTTTAGTATTTACCGTTGCCTTCATATATCCTTTTTTAGTAATAAACAAAAATTTTATTATTAGTGTTTTTAAATATGTTAAAATCACCAGCTTTGATCAAATAAATGCATAATTATACTGTAAAAATGTCTATTCATCGTTACTCTTGTCAAGGATATAGAATTTCGAATTTTTTTACATTTAAAAAATTATTTTTACAAGAACATAAAATTTTTAACATACAATTTCTAATTTGCTGTGTTTAATATTGCACCAAATTTTACTGAACTAAAACTAATTTTTAAAAAGTTCCGCTTATATCCTTTTTATTTAATTCTAGATATTTTATTTTCTTTAAATATTTTCATATATTTTTAACTATTTCATGGCATACTGTTTACTTTTTCCACTAAATTTTAATTATTTAAAGAATTTTATATTTTTTTTAATTTATATATTCTTTTTTTTTAAAGGACAGTTTTTTCTGAAATTTTTGGCCTACAACTTCTAGTTTATTTTACTGAATATTGTCAGCAAATTGTATTGTCTTATCGTTAATATTGAAGAAGTGCTGCTTATATCCTTTTTTATTTAATACAAGAAATTTAGATGTTTGTTAAGTTTTTTCAAATATTGTTACCTATTTTCTTACCTACTGTTTCCTTTATTCACAAAAGTTTAAATTATTTAAAAAAAATGTCTAACTTGTATTAAAATTATTTTTCAAAGGATATTAAATTTTTAACTTACAACTTGTAGTTTATTGTACTGAATATTGTCACCAAATTTTGATGTCTTATAATAATTATTAAACAAGTTTTGCTTATATCCTTTTTTATTAAACTAACAAATTTTAAATTTTTTTTTTAATTTTTTTAAGTTTTTACACTTATTATCTTATCTAGTGCTTTGGTTTTTGCAAACATTTTAATTATTTTGAAAATTTCTAACTTGTATTAAAATTATTTTTCAAAGGATATTAAAATTTTCGGAAATTTTTAGCTCACAACTTATAGTTTGTTGTATTGAATATTGTCACCAAATTTTATTTTCTTATAATTAATATTAAACAAGTTCTGCTTATATCCTTTTTCATTAAATTAAAAATTTTTAATTTTTCTTTAAATTTTTTAAGTTTTCACACTTATTATCTTATAAAGTGCTTTGAACTTATTTTCTTATCGACTGTTCCCTTTTTTTTCCCATAAAAAAATCATTTGAATGTTTATGCCTGCCTATGTAAGTCGTATGTTAACAGTAGATTTCCGTTTGATGGAAAAAAAGTTCTAGGCTTGTCTTTTGCCAACCTAAAAGGATATCAAACATACATACACTCAATGTTTTAACATGTGTTTGTTATAAATGTCATTTAATGGTTAGATGAATGTATGCTTTCATAAGTATATAAGTTTTAGTATGAATACATATACATATGTATATGTTTGTATAAAATAGTCTATTATTTTCTAACAAAGTTTAAAAAGAATCAAGGATTTTTCAACAATGTGTAAATTTTAATTTAATTAAATTTTATTTAATTTTCCTCTTTATGTATATATGTATATCTGCCACAAAATAGCTTCAAAATTATTATGATCCTTAGCTTAGTTACACACTTAAATACTTTTGTGTTTATTTATATATATGTGAGTGTAAGGATGCGTGTAAAGGTAAAAGTAAAGATTTTTTAGTTCTATTTATAAACACTTTTTTATGATAAAATTTCTTTGACTTTATATGAATTTATTTATACAAGTGTGTGTTAGTTTGAAAGTGTTTTTTGTTGTAGGTATTTAAATTTTATCACTTTAACTTATGAAAATAGTTTTTGAAAGCTTTTTCAAAATAGTTTGTTTAGGTAAGAAAAACCGTTCATATACTACTGCTATTATCAACTTATAGTCATAAAGAGCAGGATAATAAATGTGTGAACATTTAGACATACATACATTTCTACTGAAAAGGTTTAAATGAATTTCTTTAGCATAGTTTTAGGCGAAAGGGAGAATGAATATTATTTGTTGTGTATGAGCATAACTTGATAGTTTAATATCGTGCCAATAACAACCTTTCTAAGGATTAGTTAAGTTTCATTTCTAAGCTTCTTTTTCCATTCTCTACTATAATTCTTGGGCTAATAAACTTATCAAAAAGTTTTCAGTACTTTATTTAGTTTTTTTTTTTTTTGTTTTTGTCTTCTATATAGCTGCCCTTTAACAAACAAAACTATATTACGAAATGAAAACAAAAAAACAAAAAATAAATGAAAATCGAAAAGTTTCTTATATTGGACTTAGGAATTTTGCCAAGTATATGAAACTTTAAGCAGCAAAAGGAAAAAAAAATTGCCAAAAATCTTTTTATATACCGTTTAAATAAACAGAGAACAGAAAAAAAAGTAAAACAAACTTTCTTAGTTAATTTTCTTATGGTTAATTGAAACTTTACTCTTGGCTACGTGTGTGTGTGAATATAAGCAAATGTTTTCCTTATTGTTAGTAAAATATTTACAAAATTTCCAAAAAAGTGTGATGCATACTTTTAGGCGAAAAAGGGGAGGGAGTATGGTGACTAAAATTAATAAGTGAAATTTATGGTTTAGTTTACTTTGTGTGGCTTAAATAATTTTTCTTCTTTAAAGGACTTTAAGGAAATGAGGTGGTTAAGTTGACTAGAAAGTTTTGTTAAAGAATAAAATGTTATGTGTAAGTTTTTTTGTTTTTGTTTGTGACAAAAGTAGTTTATACATTTAGCTGGACAAGTCATTAATGAAAATTGAAAATCTAAACAAGAGTAAAGAGTGAATGAGGAAAATTATTATGCCATAACACGTAAATAACTTAACTTAAAATGATTTATAAGTTCTAAGTAGCAAAACTAAAATAAATAAATTAAAGTTTGAGCACAAACCACGTTAATTGGTGGTCATATACTTTTCATATCAAAATTCGTTATTTTTTATTAAACTGGCCATAAGTCGCTCAAAATGTTTTTTTTTTTAAACAATGACGCTTAACTAAAACTGAACTAGAACTGAACTAGAACTGAACTAGAACTGAACTAGAACTGAACTAGAACTGAACTAGAACTGAACTAGAACTGAACTAGAACTGAACTAGAACTGAACTAGAACTGAACTAGAACTGAACTAGAACTGAACTAGAACTAGAACTGAACTAGAACTGAACTAGAACTGAACTAGAACAGAACTAGAACTGAACTAGAACTGAACTAGAACTGAACTAGGACTGAACTAGAACTGAACTAGAACTGAACTAGAACTGAACTAGAACTGAACTAGAACTGAACTAGAACTGAACTAGAACTGAACTAGAACTGAACTAGAACTGAACCAGAACTGAACTAGAACTGAACTAGAACTGAACTAGAACTGATCTAGAACTGAACTAGAACTGAACTAGAACTGAACTAGAACTGAACTAGAACTGAACTAGAACTGAACTAGAACTGAACTAGAACTGAACTAGTACTGAACTAGAACTGATCTAGAACTGAACTAGAACTGAACTAGAACTGAACTAGAACTGAACTAGAACTGAAATAGGACTGAACTAGGACTGAACTAGAACTGAACTAGAACTGAACTAGAACTGAACTAGAACTGAACTAGAACTGAACTAGAACTGAACTAAAACAGAACTAGAACTGAATTCGACTGGTTGGCTCAACAACAAATTTTACATAGGCGTAGCAGAGGAGTGTACAGTTTCAAGTTTGGAAGGGCACCCCACAAACCCTTAAGGGGCTAAGCTTTTAGAACTAAAATAGAGTTCCTCTTACATGGAAAATATTTCATCCAACTTAAAGTTGTACACTCCTCTGCTACGCCTGTGTGAAATCTGATGTAAAGTCCACCAACCATTTGGAAATTATAGATTTCTTTCTAAAAATGATCATAAAGTATATGTATATATTCCGGGTCCTCGTAAAAATCTATGGCGAACTAACGATTTCTGTCTGTTGAAAGCAGGAAAAAGTTTAAGGTGGGGCATATTTTGAAAATTATTTAAAAATGTTCGTAAATTCAACTTGGAAAGACAATTTGTGGTGATAATTAGTACAATCTTAGCTTTAATTTTAACTAGGTCTTGTTCACTGACTTCGAGAAATTTTAGCCATATAAAATAAAATTTTTCATATTTTTAGAGTCCCTGGTGATCATTAATTTTTCGCTCCAAAAATCATTTTATTTACAGAGATTTTACTTATTTCTATTTATGTATTTTGTTGCGTGTATTTCTTTAGAGATGTAAATATTCGTTCCTAATTTATTTTGTGGTTTTTGCCAAAATCATTTTCCTTCATTTAATTTTATTTCCTTTGTGTCCAAAAAATTAAACACCAACATTAAATTTTATCTTTTTTTTTTACATTAATGTGTTACTGATTGTCAATAATTTTCATACTTACCCTTCTTGCTCTGTCTCACTCCTGGTCTTTTCTTTTGCATATCTACAGTTGTCGTGTTTATAAACATTTTAAGTTGCTACAATTTGTTTAAGAATTTCCCAAACCTCGACCATTTTAACCATTAATTAGTAACGGAAATAATCTAATTTAATTAATTTTATGAGCTTTTCTTGGTTTTTATATACATTTAATATTATTTTGTTGTTCATTTATTGCTTTATTTATTTGCAGTTTAGTTAACATTTAATTTAGATTTCTTGTTTTGTTTCGTTTTCTTTTTTTTCCTAAAATCATAAACATAAATTTTAATTAATGCTAAACATTGTAACTTTTATTTTTTGGCATTTATTGGCCTCGAAAAATCAAGAAAGTAATAAAATATAAATACGAAACCTTAATAATATTAAAGAATAATAGAATTAAACATTTAATAAGTAATATTACAAAAAAATCAAAAAGGTTTAAAAAGTTAAAAAAGAAAATCTTTCTAGATTTTTTTTCCTTTTTGTTATAATATAAATATTTTGTTTTTACAAAAATATTTCTAACACAACAATTTTACAAATTTACACACTAATATTGTTTAACATTAACTAAAAAATTGTGTGCTTTTTGTCGTTTGTTACTAAAACGTTAATAGATTTAATTACCCAATAACACGCCACTAATAAAAAATCCTATTTTTTATATTTAAGGATTTTTATTTTAATATTTTGTCAAACTGCACTCCATGTTTTTTTTGGAACAAAAAAATATTGACGTGTGTTGTTAAACATGAGTGTTGAAGTGACCAATAATAAACTTGCTGACCTTCTACTTCTATATATATTTTTTTTCTCTAACATCCTTTTTAGAGTCTCTTAATCTAGGTTACCTGTTCTTTTTTTATATAAAAAAATAAAACACACAAACATGATTTAAAACCCTTATATAACAACAAACACCAAACACCATATCGTGCTAATTACTCATCTATATAAATAATTGCTGCACTGCGTCCGTTTCCTCCGGCTCTTCAGGGGTTTGAGACTCTTCTTGATGTTGTATGCTTCGATAGACTTCTCTGGCAATTAAAATTCGTAGGCCTATTAGAAAATTAAAAGAAACAAAAAAAAAAAAAAAATCAAGGTAAATAAATATAAAAAAAAATATAATTCATTAGTAAGTCGGCCAGTTTTATTACTTTATACGCAGTTAATAAAATGTTTGTGTTTTTTTATTTAAAATTTATGACCAAAATGCAAAATGTTATTGTACGATAAGACGTCCTATTAATTATGAAAATAACACCTAAGAAGGAGTAAGGGAGTTCAAATGGTTTTGTTACTTAAAAGAAAAATGTCATAAATAAATTCACAATTTATTGTGACCTTTTCCCAGCTAAGAAAATGATGAAATCATGTAAATTGGGAAAAAAAAAAAAAAAACTTAAAAGGGGAAAGTGTAAAAAGGCCTGACATGTTTTTTAATTACTATTTGAGTTATTTATTTTTAAAACATTTATTTAAATAAAGATTTATAAAGGCTTCAAATAAAGAAAGTTATTTTAAAGGATTTTTTTGCGGACAACTTTAATTTGAAAAAAGAATATTTTTAAATTTTTTTATTGCACAAGGGGCAGAATTTATTGGACCAAAACTATGATACTTGAAAGTTTAATACATATGTTAGAAAAACAATCCTAAACCATTGTACTATTGTGGATAATAAGAATCATAAAACACACAAAAAGACCACATTTTCGTAATATATTAGTTTTTAAAGTGTCTCAGTTTTATTTCTCTAAAAAACACGTGTGTATAAGTCTGCCAATGCCAGGAAATATAATATTATAGTAATAAAAATATGCGGAAACAAATCCGAAGACTTTTAAAATAATAAATGAACAACATTTTGACGCTTTTCCTATCCGTAATCAAAGTTAAAGATTTGATGCTATTAGAATCTGAAAGAGCGACGTAAATGGAGAGCAAATAATGGACATAGCAAACCAAAATTTCCTTAAAACAAAACAGGCCTCAAAACAAAAAAGTATAAAAAATATCGCATATCTGATAAAAAAAAGTCTGGCTCTGAACAGATGTATAAGTAAGACTATTTTTATTTCTTATTTTTACCACGTCTAGATAGATAGATAGATAGATAGATAGATAGATAGATAGATAGATAGATAGATAGATAGATAGATAGATAGATAGATAGATAGATAGATAGATAGATAGATAGATAGATAGATAGATAGATAGATAGATAGATAGATAGATAGATAGATAGATAGATAGATAGATAGATAGATAGATAGATAGATAGATAGATAGATAGATAGATAGATAGATAGATAGATAGATAGATAGATAGATAGATAGATAGATAGATAGATAGATAGATAGATAGATAGATAGATAGATAGATAGATAGATAGATAGATAGATAGATAGATAGATAGATAGATAGATAGATAGATAGATAGATAGATAGATAGATAGATAGATAGATAGATAGATAGATAGATAGATAGATAGATAGATAGATAGATAGATAGATAGATAGATAGATAGATAGATAGATAGATAGATAGATAGATAGATAGATAGATAGATAGATAGATAGATAGATAGATAGATAGATAGATAGATAGATAGATAGATAGATAGATAGATAGATAGATAGATAGATAGATAGATAGATAGATAGATAGATAGATAGATAGATAGATAGATAGATAGATAGATAGATAGATAGATAGATAGATAGATAGATAGATAGATAGATAGATAGATAGATAGATAGATAGATAGATAGATAGATAGATAGATAGATAGATAGATAGATAGATAGATAGATAGATAGATAGATAGATAGATAGATAGATAGATAGATAGATAGATAGATAGATAGATAGATAGATAGATAGATAGATAGATAGATAGATAGATAGATAGATAGATAGATAGATAGATAGATAGATAGATAGATAGATAGATAGATAGATAGATAGATAGATAGATAGATAGATAGATAGATAGATAGATAGATAGATAGATAGATAGATAGATAGATAGATAGATAGATAGATAGATAGATAGATAGATAGATAGATAGATAGATAGATAGATAGATAGATAGATAGATAGATAGATAGATAGATAGATAGATAGATAGATAGATAGATAGATAGATAGATAGATAGATAGATAGATAGATAGATAGATAGATAGATAGATAGATAGATAGATAGATAGATAGATAGATAGATAGATAGATAGATAGATAGATAGATAGATAGATAGATAGATAGATAGATAGATAGATAGATAGATAGATAGATAGATAGATAGATAGATAGATAGATAGATAGATAGATAGATAGATAGATAGATAGATAGATAGATAGATAGATAGATAGATAGATAGATAGATAGATAGATAGATAGATAGATAGATAGATAGATAGATAGATAGATAGATAGATAGATAGATAGATAGATAGATAGATAGATAGATAGATAGATAGATAGATAGATAGATAGATAGATAGATAGATAGATAGATAGATAGATAGATAGATAGATAGATAGATAGATAGATAGATAGATAGATAGATAGATAGATAGATAGATAGATAGATAGATAGATAGATAGATAGATAGATAGATAGATAGATAGATAGATAGATAGATAGATAGATAGATAGATAGATAGATAGATAGATAGATAGATAGATAGATAGATAGATAGATAGATAGATAGATAGATAGATAGATAGATAGATAGATAGATAGATAGATAGATAGATAGATAGATAGATAGATAGATAGATAGATAGATAGATAGATAGATAGATAGATAGATAGATAGATAGATAGATAGATAGATAGATAGATAGATAGATAGATAGATAGATAGATAGATAGATAGATAGATAGATAGATAGATAGATAGATAGATAGATAGATAGATAGATAGATAGATAGATAGATAGATAGATAGATAGATAGATAGATAGATAGATAGATAGATAGATAGATAGATAGATAGATAGATAGATAGATAGATAGATAGATAGATAGATAGATAGATAGATAGATAGATAGATAGATAGATAGATAGATAGATAGATAGATAGATAGATAGATAGATAGATAGATAGATAGATAGATAGATAGCTAGATAGATAGATAGATAGATATATAGATAGATAGATAGATAGATAGATAGATAGATAGATAGATAGATAGATAGATAGATAGATAGATAGATAGATAGATAGATAGATAGATAGATAGATAGATAGATAGATAGATAGATAGATAGATAGATAGAACCCGAAGGGTATCCTCAGGGAATATTAACGGGAGCAGTGTAGAGCGTACCAAAAAAATTTACAAGTGCTCAAAGAAATCCTACTACGGAGCTAGTGTATGCCGCTCTTACTTATGTATCCAACCACAGGGGTGCCCTCAAGAGAGGAGTAGTTTGTAAGTTGACGACTCCATGGTCTTTCCCCAGTTGAACGGATATGGAACACATGCGTATAAGGACACCGCTGAATGGCATTAAGATCAAGCCCAGTACGATCTTAATTACGGTATTTCTGGAAAACTGTTTTTTGAATGACAGTACCCCTAGGCTGACAGATGTGGTATTCTAGTACCTTAGTATATGCAAGTGAAATTTTTCAGAAATGGCTTTTGGGCTAATGCTTCATCTGCCACCGTCCCGTTAAAACTTGGCAAATCTCAAAGAACGCTCAGCAATCGTCACCATTAAGTTAGAGGTGTAGGCTCTGATGCGTATTCTCGACTTACAAGGATCTGGCAGAAGGTTTCATAATTTTTCTAATTTTGGGAATTAAAAGAAAATTTGTATTAAAAATTGTTTTTTAGAGAAACTATAAGTATTTGAGCTCTAATAAAATCCTCCATCATTTAAAATGGTAAAATATTAAAAAATTTAAGTTTTTTGTGACAGACATACCACAATTCTGCAAAACAAATTGACGAAAATTCCACAAAATTTTTTATTTCCAAATTTTGTTTATAAAATCTACATTTATTGCAGGTTTGAAAACTATACTAGCAGAATCTTGAAAATGCATTAGAGTTTTTGAAACTGGACTAAGATTTTGCAAAAATGAGATACTTAAAGTTTCCAAACTGTAGGAGATAACAACAACATTTTTTCATCAAAATGTCGGTATAATTAAAAAAATTTCTCCATTTTGCATGAAATTTTATTTTTTTGTTTCTTACACTAATTTCTAAATAACTATGAAACTGTTTAGCAAATAAAAAATAATATAAAATTGACTTAAAGATAATTTTCGTCTGCATTGTTTGGTGTTTCAACTGCCTAAATCGGACAAACTGTACACGAGTTATTGTAAAATCTACTCTTATATTCGCATGCTTATAAAAAGAAATCATGAGGTAATGGAAAAATGTGAAAGCAGGTTTTCATTAAGCAGATCAAATTCCATCTAGTCCATATATTATTTTTATTTATTTATTTTAAAATTTTTTTGTTTTAGCTGGACCAACTAGTGTTTCCAGTAGTGGGCGTGGCAATGGGCTGAAAATTACCAACAGTAGTATTGTCAAACTCTGTATCTAATTTATTGTAAAAATTTCATTAAATTATCTTTAATACTTTCAGAAATATAAACAATTGAATTTAATTCAAAACAGAAATTAGCCAGCTTTTACCGATACTTTTACTATATATTTTATAGGCTTATAATTTCGCTGCTGTTAAAGATAGAATAATAAAATTTGGCTGTCGTAAAGAGATTAAGATGTGCTATCGTACAATGCTTTAGCTTTATTTCCATGGCTTCATGATTTTGAGATATAAAGGCTTGAATAATAAATCGCTTATTTAGCAATAGTGGGCGTGGCAATGGGCGGTAAAGTTATATGTTAAACCATTCTACAATATTTCACTTAAACAATGGTGAAACTTTTACGGCCTTAACTCTAATAGTTTCCGAGATATTATGATTTAAACATTTTTAAAAACATGAATTCACCTACTATTTTATTATGTTCTCCTGGTATCCAAGAAAAATTTTGAGTAAATTTAAAATTTCAAGAAATGCATGAAGTTTCCTTGAGACGACTACATTCGAAACGTTATAGCAGCGGTTCTGGTAGAGTTAGAATTTGGCAGAATTAAAGATATTAAGAAAAGCTATCGTTCTGTGTTTTAGGGATGTTGCCACGCCCCCTAATTTGTATGATATTAAGATGTATGTGTAAACGCTCCTTAATATGGATAGTAGGCGTGACAGTGGGCGGTAATAGTAAATACAATTTAATTGTCTAATTCGATACCTATACAAAAAAAAACTTTCATCTTATTATCTTTAGTAATTTGCGAGATATAAATAATTGAAGTTAATCGAAAAAAGTGATGCTGTGCTTTAGAGCCTTCCATTTCGAGCGCAATATTAACAACACTGCTAAAGTTAGAACAACAAAATTTGGCATGTTAGAACAGATTAAGAACATCTATCGAGCAGTGTTTAAATAAAGTTGCCACGCCTCCTAAATTTTAATATATAGAGGCTTAAGTAAAGTTTTCAAGAAAAATATCTTAAATTAATTTATTTATAAAACCTTTAAATAATTTTTAAAATTTTTCCAAAAAAAAAAAAACAATATCCCCAGCTATATATATAGTTATTTATTATGCTGTCATATTAAACCAGCTTTACTTACAAGATTTGCACGAATTTAATGATTAATGTTATTTTAATAATAAATACAATGCGTATACGCCTACGTGCTTTAATTTATAACCAAAACGTTTTCTTAACTGTTTTTTTGTTTTTCGCACATAAAAACATTGATTTTTAGCTGTTAAAGCAAAAAAAAAAAAAAAGAAACAATAACTGACACATATTTTAAGGCGTTATTTTCTTAATATTTATTATTGAAATTTATGTTTTTTTTTCTTCCTCATAACAACACAAACATTTTATTTATTTTGTTATAAATTTATACTTAAACAACTTTTTTTATTTTTTATTATAAATCCCTTTAACTATAAAATGTACTTACCCATTGTACTTTAACTCGTAAGGCTTCTGTATTTAATAATATTATATATATGTATTTTTTTTTTGTTTTATTGTGTTAAAATTTGTTGTAGTTATTAGTAGTTGTTGCAGACAAAGAAAAGAAAAAAATAAAAAAATATGAAAAAAATTTTATAATTTATATACCCACAAAAACCGAAAAAAAAACAACAAACAAACAATTTAATTTAGGTTAATTGCATTAACAACAAATATAATAAATAACAGAGGAGTTAAAAAACAAAAAAAAAAAAAAAAAAAAAAACTAAAATAAAATAAAATAGAACTGGAAAAAGAGAAGGAAATAAAAAGAAAATCTAGCCTCAGGAAAACAATAAAAATGTGGGAATAAAAATTTTCAGAACAAACCATATTAAAAAAAAGTATTTTTATAGTCAAGTGTAGTGGTAGTAGATTTTATTTCCTGTCTGTATATTTAGTAGTGTAGGTTTAAGTAAATTTTTAACGCTGGGTTTTTTTTTGTTTTGTGTATAAAAAAAAAAAAAACTTTAGGAAAATAAAAAAATAAATCAAATTTTTATGCATTTGCATAATTTTGTTTGTTAGTCTTTTTCTTTGCTGAGTTTTACTGGGGATGAAGAATATTTTGGTCTTTTTAAAAAAAATAAGGAAGGAAAGCAGCTTATTAAGGGACAGTAAAGCCATAAAGGAAATTTTAGCATTTAAAAAACTATTAAAAAATTTGATGTTTTTTATAAAAATTTTTTACTTTTAGCTAATTTTTAAATAAAAAAAAAAAAAAAAAAAAAATTAAAATATTTGCGATGTTTTTTTTTTAGAAAATTTTGGTTTTTGTATATCATAGACGCTTTTCAATGTTTTCTATATTAGTGTAGAAAAATCTCCATAATTTTTATATTAATAGAAAATTTTTTATAAATTTTAGTGATCAATAGTAAATAAATAAAAAAAATATTCGATGTTTTTTATGTTTCTCAATATATTATACTAATGACAAATGTCTATGTTTTTCATTGTTAAAAAATTTTCATTTTTTTTTTTTTAATAGAATAGACAATTTTCGATGTTTATATTTATTAATTAAAAATTTGTTTTTTATTTATAGAAAATTTTTGTTTAATATAAAATTAATAGGCAATTTTCAATGTTTTTTATCGGACAAACATTTTTGATGTTTTTTTTTTATTTTTTAATTATGAGAAAATATTTTTAATTTTCGATGTTTTTGTCTTATCATTATTTAAATTTTGGTGCTGATGATAAAAAATTTCTATGTTTTTATATTAATAAAATTGGACAAATATTTGGTGTTTTTATAGATATATTCCGTGTTTTAATTTTTAAGAGTTTCGATGTTATTTATTTCAACTTGGATCTTCTTTATAAAAATATGTTCGATGTTCTTTAAACCTGTATATTACTGTGTTTATAAATCATTTAACATCGAAAATTGTCTTTGAATGCAATAACATAAGAGCATTAAAAGACAATTTTCTATGTTTTTATAGTTATGTTACTGTAATATAAAATTTTATTTCGATATTTTTTTATAACTAAAAAAATTTTTATTTTATTTTATCATAAAAGAAAATTGTCGATGTTTTCTAAACAAATAAAAACTTGTTGATGTTTTTTTATTCATTGAAATTTCTAATATTTTTTAAATTCAAAAGAAAATTTTCGATGTTTTTAAATTGATAGGAACATTTTTAGTCCCACGAAAAAATTTTGGAACATGTTCTAAAATCATTAGTTCTAAAACTAGTGAAATTAGCACCACTTCAGATTCTTTAATAACATTCTTAGAATTAGTGATGTCACAACCAATTCTTGCACTTATGGAATAGAACCTTCTCAGCAAAAACTAAGCTTCTATTTTCAAAAGCAATTATGCATTACAATGTAGACTTATTCGTCACTCGCAGCATTACCTAAAAGTACTTCAATAACTAGTATTTAGTAAATATGGAAGTAATTTGATTTCTACGTGCCTCAGTTATCTAGAGCGCTTAATTATAAAAACGTGTACTTAAAATTCAAAGAGAGTTCAACTCCCACTTCAGGCAAATATTTATTTATTTATTTTTTTTTTTTATATAAATTGAGTTTATTCATTTCCCTATATGAAAACCACTTTTTAGCACATAAAAATATAAGTCGATTGTGGTGTAGTTAGTAAGACGACAGACTAACAAACGCAATCAGTATTCTGATGCATGGGTTAAAATCTCAACCGAGCCAAATGTTTTTTCTTATGCGTAAAAAAAAAACAGCATCCAAAACAACTCTTTTGGAACCCAAATAAAAACTTATGAAATTTTGGATATTGCGAACAAAATTCATCAGTTATAGCACTAAAAATGGAAGCTGTTTTTCATACTGATTTCGCTTACAAATCACGTTAATTAGTAGGCGAAGTTTTTGCTGGGTTCATATGATTCTTAACTGGTTTTAAGGAATGTTTATGAATACCAGTTCTTAAGAACTAATTCTGTATAACTTCTACATTACATTTCTGAACAAATTACTGATTCCTAAATCTGAAAAAAACTTGAATAAAAAAATTTCAATAATGAAAAAGTAAATAAATAAAAAACAGAAGAGTTTAACGAAATTTAATTGATTTAAAAAGTGACCTTTAGGAAATGGCTAGTTGGAATACGAAATAAAAAAAATTGGTTCTAAATAGTTCTCTAAAGCTTCTAATGAATGAGATCTGAATGTGGAAATTTTGAACAAAAATCATTGATGAAAGAACTAGTTCTAGAACCGTTCTTTTCGAATGGGTACTGGCAAGGTAACACTCTACAGAACTAGTTTTGGAGATGACAATTTTAAACAAAAATCATTGGTCGTAACGCCAAAGTAGAACAAATACAGGATATTTTCATGCGTTCTGGAACTAATTGAAGAACTTGTACAATTTTCAAAAGAAGGGGTGTTTTTTTTTTTTTTTTTTTTTTTTATTTAAAGTGTTCGAGATAATTTTCGATGTTTTTTTTTTTTATAAAACTGTAGAATTTTGCAATAACTTAACAAATATAAAATTTCACGGTTCTTTATATTAATTGAAAGTATGTGCTGTTACTTATTTTAAAAGAAAGTTTTCAATGTTTCTTATATTATTATCAAAATGATCGATGACTTTTATATCCCAGCAAAAAAGAAACTGAAAAGAGCTGAAAAAGTCATGAATTTAACATTGTATTGTTATTGGAAGGAAGTACTTAGTGCTGAAAGAGAGCTGCAGAAGTTCTTGTTTTAATCTATGGTTGTTATCGATAGGATGTTCTTTTTTTTATACTTCTTGTTCATTGCTTTTGAAGTGCTTCTCCTAAAACTATGTTTAAAAAAACTTTTTAATAAAAATTCTTTTTTAATATTGTTAAAAGATAATAAAATTGCTTTAAAATTTTAATTTTCATAGAAATTATTATTATTATTTTCACTTTTTTGGTAGTAATTATTAGTAACTTGCAAAAAAGTTTAAAATATGTACTAGATCTTACTTTTGAAGTAGTGATACTATTCTTTTTTGCACTTGAACGTTTTTTTGTTTGGATTTAAAAAAAATTTCAATGTCTTAAACATACAAATGTTTCGATGTTTGGTTATTTATTTTGCTGCATTAATAGACAATTTTCGATGATTTAATTTTTTCTTAAATTAAACGAAAATATTCAATGTTTTTTTTTTTTTAAGAAGTTTTCGATTTTTAGTTTTAAAATTAAAATTTGTATTACTAGGAAATTTTCTTTTGCTTTGATTTTGCTAGAAAAATGGCGATGACTTTATATTTATTATATATTTTTCGTATTTTTATATTCGACTCAGAATCAGTTCCTGAGTCGATTTAACGATGTCCGTCCGTCTGTCTGTCCATTGTAAACCTTGTAATCAAACTACAGGTCGCTATTTTAAAAATAAGTCAATGAAATTTAGCACACGATCTTATATTCAGTTTCAATAGGGGAATAATTTATATCAGTCGTGGTTTACACATAACAATTATTGTTGCTTTAATTCTTACTTAGTAGGCGAGGAAAAATTGGTTTCAGTCGGACTCTATTAGAAACCAAAATGGATTAAACACCACGAATGTAGATGAAGTGTGTAGCGGCGCAGAAAAAATGTATTCTATTTTGCTGGTGTGTCAATCATAGTCCAGAAAATCTGCTCAGTACCGTCAAACAGAGATAACAAGGCAGTTTAGGATTGCCAATTTAATTTAAAATATTGTCAATATTTAGTAGAAAATTTTAATTAAATACTTTGGAGATGTTCGAAAACATTCGGTGTTTTTGTGTTAAAAGTTTCAATTTTAGTTCTCGTTTTTTTTTTAATATTTTGTATAGTACTACAATAAGATTTCGATGTTTTGTTATGAATTACTAGAACATTTTTGACGATTCTTTTCATTCTTAGAGAATTTTCTAAGTTTTTTGTTTGTTTGATGTTTTTTGTTTTAAGATTTTTTAAATTAATAAACAAAATATTTGATGTTTTTAGATTTTTTTAATAATACAAAAATTTAAATTTCATTATCATGTTTCTCATTTTCTTTCGATGTTTTTATTTTAATAGAAAGAAAATATTTAATTTTTTTCTTTTTATAGAAAATTGTTTAATTTTAAAGGATAATTATTAATACGTTTGTATTTATATATAAATCATTGCAATAAATCTACTCACAATTACAACAACTAAATATTAGTTTACTTAACTTCCGTTTAGTTGTTTATTTAACCCATAAAAGTAGCATAGTTTTAGGGGCTGTCTATTTTCTAAAAATAGGGTTCATTATTTTAACAAAATAAATAATAAAAAAATAAATAAAAATCATTGTTTATTATCTAGCAAATAACAACTACTTTTTTATTTTAATTTTTTATTTTTCAAATTTTTTTATTGAGCTTTTTTATTTTTATTTAATTTTTTTTTTTTTTTTTTTTTTTTTTTGTACAATTTACTAAGGGCGTCTTTTTATTTTTTATTTATAATTAAAGTGTTATTATTTCCTTTTTTTGTTTTAGTTTAACTAAGTTTTTATTTATTTATTGTTTTTTATTTTTATTTTTAATAATAATATTATTATACTTATTTAACTAAAACAAAAACAAAATGGGTTAATAAGGTTTTATTTTTATTTTTAATTTCTTAAGTTAGTTGTTGGTTTTTATTTTTAAATTAAATTTTTATATATATTATATTATGATTACATGTTTTAAACTAAAAATATATTTACAATTTTTTTTTTTTATGTTTTACTTGCTAGCAAAATTTTTTTACAATTTTTTTTATAAGGGGGAAGGAAGAGAGTTTATAAACTAATTATCTAAACTAGATTTAATGATATTTTACATATTTGTTTTAAATATTTATAAAGATAACATAGTGATGTTTTAAAATATATAACAAAATAAATCCCTTGATATATTTCCTTTTTTATAAATTTAAATTTTTTATTTAGTATTTTAAAGGCAAAGAAAATCTGTGAATTTTATTTTAAAGTTTAATTAAAGGTTTATGTTTTTTTCTTTCATTCATTTCATAAAATTGTATTATGTATGTGTGTGTTTGTTGCCTTATTCATTTAGTAAATGTGTATAAGTTATGAATGTTTTTTTTTTCCTCTTGCTGTTTTGTGTTAACCCCAGAGACATTTAGAGTTGTTTAGTTATTTTTATCTAAAAGGGAATTAATAACAAAATAAACTCAAAAGCTAAAAACAGGTGTGTATGTGTGTTAACATTAGTTTTAATACACCTAGGTGTTTATGAACGCAGTAGAAGTAAACAGAATATATAAAATAATTGATTAAATTCCTTAGTCATATTATTCATACGCCCCAATGCTTTCTAAGGTCATTTAAATTAATTAATTTGGGTAAGAAACATGAAAATATCGTTCTGTTTCACTTAAAACTAAAAAAAAAAATTGATAAGACAAGAATCTTAATTTTTATTTTTTCCATTGTGCAAATATATATATATATATATATATATATATATATATATATATATATATATATATATATATATATATATATATATATATATATATATATATATATATATATATTTTGAAAAAATCTTCCCTTTTTCTTCATTTTGAAAGTAAAAATAAAAAAATATTTATAAATGTTTCAAATTATATATTTTTCCCCAAAGTGCCCATAGTAATGAAAATCGTCTACAACTAATTTTTTATTAATGAAGTTATAAAGATATTAATAAAGTTATTGTTAATTAATTTTTGCATTAAAACCCGTAATATGAACTTGCTACATGTTATCCCATTGTGTAAACTATTTTTTTTATAAAAAAAAATTCCATAATTTTGGGTTTAAGTGTAAAATTAAAATAGAAAAATTATGAATAGTTTACATTATACATACTTTTTATAGAATTTTGACCCATGGTGCGAATAAAAACAATCCCTTAAAACATTAAATAATTAACGAAGTTATATAAAATATTCAAAAAATAAATAAATATAAATTTTTTTCATTAAAATTATAAAAATTTTCATCCCATAGTGCAAAATTATTTTATAGCTAAAAAATGTTGCTTATTTTGTTTGTATTTTAATTAAAAGTTTGTGAAAATTTTTTGAAACTAAATATGTATGTGATTTATTTACATCCCATTGTGCACAATTTTTATATATATTTGTTTAATTTTATACATTTTTGATTTTCAAAGTGAGGTGATAAGAAAATCAATGAATATTTTAAATTATAGGAATATTTTTTTATCCTTTGTCCCATAGTGCAAATAATGAAAATCAGTTGAAACTTAAATTTTAACTGCTGAATGTATTAAACAATATTCAAACAGCTTTTGCTAATTAAATTTTTAATTAATATACTTTAAAAGAATTTAAAAATATACAACCCACAGTGCAAAATTAATTCTTAAAAGAATCCATATTTTTGAAGTCAAATTTAAAATATGAAAAAATATATGCAAAAAAAAAAAAATACTTATATTTTTTATATTTTGTCCCATAGTGCTAATAATGAAATCCCCTTAAAATGTTAACTTTTTAAGTAATGAAAATATAAAAAAAAATTTCAAACTTTTATTAAAATTTCTTAAAGAAAGCTTAAATATAATTTGATAATTTTCACCCATAGTGCACCCATTTTTTTCTAAATTATTAATTTTGTTAAATTTTTGTCGAAATTTACAGGTTTTAAAGTAAAAAAATGAAAAATTTATAAAAAATTTTAATTAGTTATTATTTTTATCGCTTATCCCATAGTGCAAATATTAAAACCTCTTAGAACTTAAATAAATTTTTAAAAAATAATCAAAAATCAAATGTTAATAAACTTTCTTATTTTAAAAATTCTTTTTTTAATGTTAATCCCATAGTGCAGAATTGTTTTCTAAATTAATAATTTTGTTGAATTTTAGTAGATATTGATGGTCTTCAATATAAAAATGGAGAAAAATTTACAAAAATCTTAAATCAATTATTCTTTTTATATGTATGTCCCATAGTACAAATAATAAAATCTCTTAAAAAATGATGAAACGTTTCAAAAATATTTAAAATTTTAGTGTTAATTAATGTTTCTATTCAAATTTTTTCAAATTATTTAGTTAATTTTCATCCCATAGTGCGGAATTAGTTTCTTAACTAATAATTTTGTTGAATTTTCGTCGAAATTTACGGGTTTTAAAGTAAAAAAAAGTGAAAAATCTTAAATTAGTTATTATTGTTATCGTTTATCCCATAGTGCAAATATCAAAATCTCTTAGAACCTAAAGAAACGTTTAAAAAATAATAAAATTTTAGTGTTAATTAATTTTTCTATTCAAAAATTTTCAAATTATTTTGTTTATTTTCATCCCATAGTGCAGAAATATTTTCTAAATTAATAATTTTGTTGAATTTTTATCCATATTTTAGAAAAATATATTAACGTTTTAAATTTATTATTATTTTTATATATTGTCCCATAGTGCATACAATAAAATCTCTTAAAACCAAAAGAAACTTTTAAAAAACATTTAAAGTTACAGTGTTAATTAATTTTTCTATTCAAAAATTTTTAAATAAATTTAATTTTTACCCCATAGTGCAGAATTTTTGTAAAATTTAATAATTTTTTTAAATTTTTATCCATATTTAAAGTTATTAAAGTAAAACTGGAAAAAAATATAAATATTTTAAATTAACTATTCTTTTTACCTTTTGACCCATAGTGCAAATAATAAAATCCCTAAAAACTTAAAGAAACTTTTAAAAAATAATCAAAATTTAAGTGTTAATAAACGTTTTTATATAAAATCTTAAAACTTAATTTGTTGGTTTTCATTCCATTGTGCAAAAATATTTTCTAAATTAATAAACTGATAGAAATTTAAAAATATGTTTATATTTTTGCTTGAAATTGGCTTTTTCAGACCCATAGTGCATAAATTTTCTTCAAAATGTTAATTATATTAATAAAAGTATTGAATATTTATTTTTTTATTTACGAAATTTTTAAATATTATTTTTTTTGTTCTTCTTTTCTTTGACCCATTGTGCAAAAAATTTTTTAATTTAACAAAATATTTGTGATTTGCATTTAAATCTCTGAAAATATTTATTGAAATATTAAAATATTTATGTTTTAGAATTTTATAATAAAAACTAAGGTTCTAAAATGTATGTACCATAGTGCAAAATTGTATGAAATTTTTTAATTGTTGAGTCACAAAATGTTAAGAGTAATTTAAAAATATTTTGTCTTTAATTAATTTTTCTATTAAAATTTTTAAAATAATTTTTTGTTAATTTTCATTCCATAGTGCAGAACTATTTTCTAACTTAATAGTTTTGCCAAATTTTTGTTTACTAAATGTGAAGATTTTGGGAAATGCTATGGAAATTTAAAAATATTTCTTTATTTTTGCTTGAAATTGAATTTTTTGGACCCATAGTGCATAAACTTTTTTAAAATTTTAGTTATATTAATGAAAATGTTGAGTTTTAGTGCTTTCCTATCTAAATGTATCTGTTTGAGGAAATTTTAAAATATTTTTATTTTATATTTTTGACCCATTGTGCAAAAAAATTAATTTAGCTTAATAATTAAGTGATATGCACTTCAATCCTTAACATTTTTAATGCAATTTGAGAACTTTTAGGACTATTATTAATATGAAATTCTAAATTCTAGGTACCATAGTGCAAAGTTGTATTAAATTTGTAAATTTTATTATATTTTTCAGTTTTTATTGTTTAATTGCTGAGTTTTTTTAAAGCAATTTTTGAATAATTTTTAGGATTTTGTAACTAAAATTTCATTTGTCAATTTAAAGTCCCATAGTGCAATATGCTATGAAAAATGTTGTTCAATCTTTAAATTTGTTGTATATTTTAGTATTTATTTTTAAATTATTGAGCTTCTTTAAAGCAATTTTAGAATATGTATTTTTTATGATATGGAAAATTAATTTTTAAACTTTATATCCCATAGTGCAGAATTACATTAAACATTATGTTTTGTTATTTAAATTAGATTTGCTTGAGCTTTCTTTAAAATAATTTTAGAATATTTATTTTTAAGAATTTTATGAGGGAAATTCAAATTCTAAATTTTTAAACTTTAAGACCCATAGTGCAATATTGCATGAAAAATGCAATTTTGTTACATTTTTCTCTTTTAATTAATAAAATTTAACAAAGAAATTTTGTTGCATTTTTAAATTTGCTTCTTAAAGTTCATTAAATAAATTTAAAGAAAACATAAAATTTTGACTGAAATTTCCGCTTATTAGGACCATAGTGCTAATTCATATTCATTAGTCTATTAAACTGGGAATATTAAGACAAATCGCAATATTTTCTTTATTATTCATTCTTTTTATTAAAATATTTTCTTGTTTTAAAGAGTCCTAGGTGTATTAAACTATTTGGGTTGATTATTTTGAATCTCTTCCCCCTCAACTCTCACACTTTCCTCTGCATTCATGCGTAGCCTTTATATATTTTTAGTTCGATTTATCTATCTATTTTGTTAGTTGTTGCCCATTGGTATTTGTTTTGATTCATAAATTATTTAATCCTTTATGGACCATAAATATTAAGTTAACACACTCTCTAATACACTGACACAGACACATAGTTTTTTTGAGTATTTTTTATTTTTGTAGTTTATTTAGTTAGTGTTGGCCTAAAAATGTAAGTGTTGTCCTTTTGATTATATTTTTTTGTGAAGTTTTATTTTTTTTATTTTTCTGGGTCTGAGTAATAAATTCATTTTGACAGCTAAAGTGGTCACTTTCTTTTATATTTTTTATTATATAATTTTGCACACCAAAAATTTTTGTGGTAGTTTTATTTATTTGTTTCATGATTTTTATTATTATAAATATTTCAAAAACTAAGACGGGTAAGACGGTTTGGTGGTTATTAATGTGTTTTTATTAAGTTTTATTTTTTGTGAAAGATTTTTTTAAGGAAGGGGGGCATTAGAAAGATTTATACAATTATGTTAAGAGGGAATAAAAAGTTGGTTAAGCAAGGAAGACACAAAACTTTTCTAATTGTTACTTTCCCTCTAAAGATACTAGTTATCTTGGTGGAGGTTGTTTTTTTGAAAAAAGTAAAATGAGTTATGTTGTTATTTATTTTCTTCGAAGGCATTAAAGTAAAAGTTTGTTTTACATGGTATCAGTTGCTCTATTAGCTTGTTATTAGATTAATGGCAATCATAATTTGTTTAATCAAATAAATAAAAAGTTTTTCTTTTCTCTGAGACTTAATACAAAGTTTAGTTTCTTTTTTTGGAGGAGTTTAGTAGAATAATAAAAAAAAGGTTTGGTTAAGAAAAATATTTTATTTTAGATAAATAAATAAAATTAGTTTTTCTTTGAAATGTCAAAAGAAAAAACTCAGTTTAATCAAAATAAATGGATCCATTAAAATAATAAGAAAATAAGGAGAAAAAGAAATTTTAAGAAATAAATATAAAAAGGAAAAACTACAACGTATGATTATTTTTTAAAATAAGAATATAACTCATACTTTTATTTTAAATTAAAGGAATTAATATTAATCATACGCTCTCTGAAAAATGTCTTTAAATCCATGATTTTTATTATTATTGAATCCAAAAGTAACAAGAATACTTTAAAAGGAATTTATATTTATAATTAAATCCTTTTTTAAACTTTAAGTTAAAAATTTTACCCATACATTTAGCTGAATTAAAATGAATTAATATTTATAATACGCTCTCTAAAAAATTATTTAAGGTTTTTAAGATTTTTTAATACTAACATCATTAGAAATCTCTAAAAAGGAATTTATGTTTACACTTGATTTACTTTATTGAAATGTATGGTAATGATTTTAATTCAACTAAAAGGAATTAATATTAATCATACGTTTTCTGAAAATATGATCTTTGTTATTATTTCACATTATAAGGAATCGTTTAAAAGGTATTAATATTACTATTTGTATTCCTTTTCTATATAAAAATATTGCTCAAATGTCTATGTGAATGATAAAAATAATTAATATTTATCATACGCTCTCTGAAAAATACGATAAAATTAAGATTTTTGTTATTATTTCACACAAAATTTATTAGGAATACTTTAAAAGGTATTAATATTTCTATTTAATTCCTTTTCTATATAAAAATATTGCTCAAATGTCTATATGAACAATAAAAATAATTAATATTTATCATACGCTCTCTGAAAAATATAATAAAATTAAGATTTTTGGGATTATTTTACATACAAATTATTAGGAATCCTTTAAAAGGAATAAATATTTTTATTTAAATTCTTTTTCTTACACAAAAATGTTACTCATAAGTTTATATGAATAAAAACATAATTAATATTAATCATACGCTCGTTGAAAAAATTAATAAACTGAAGATTTTTATAACTGCTTAACAAAGAAATGATAAGGATTACGTTAAAACAATTTGTAATTATTTTTAAAACCTTTCTAAACTAAGAATTAAATTTTTAAATAAAAATATTAATCATACGTTTAGTCTAAAATCAATTAATATTAATCATACGCCTTTTGAATATCAAATTAAAATAAAATTAATAATTTGTATAATTTTTAAACATATAAATCATTGGGAATTATAAACAAACACTTGAAAAAATATATTTTTCTAAAGAAATAATAAAATAAAATATTGAATTTTTAATAACTTTTAAAAGTTATTTTAAATGTGTATTAGGTTTTTAATTACATTCCCTTAATAAATCCCTTTTCTATATAATCTTTATCAGAATTGTTAAAATAAATATTAAATTCCTTTTTAAATTTAAATTTGTTTTATCCTCTTTCCTTTAACATTTTTCAAAATTTAACAAATCTTTTTAAACACCTTATCAACCACTTAAACTTATAAACTTATTATGATTTTAAGAAACATAATTTTTTACAAAAAAACATTTAAATTATTCCCAAATTTCTAATAAATTACCAAGTTATATTAGAACAACAGATGGACGGACAGAAGGACAGACACAATGAGAGACGAATTGAAAGACAGACAGACGGATGGACGCCATAATAGAAACTCATAAAGACTTTAAGCAGACTAGAATTTTAAAACAATCTTAATACTCATTTTAACATTCTATTACTAAGAATTAAAACATGTTTTTTTTTTTTTTTATTTAGAGAATTAAATCATTTCATACTGATTTATGTAGTAAAACATGATGTTAAAACATTTAGCTAAAAACAAATCTGCTCTAGGGAGATTAAAGAAAAGAAGAAAAGTAAAAATATAAAACTTGAAAAATAAAATGATTATGAAAATAATAAGAAAAAAAAAAAAAACTATAATATGAAAATTAAATTAAGGAGAGTTTCGTAAAGAATAATTAATAATTTCTATTTTATATTCAAAACTAAAATGTTCTAAAATCTAGTTTATTTTACTTCAAGAAAGTTTAAATAAAAACCTTAAAAATTAAGTTTTTGAGATATTTCCATACTAAGCGTATGATTAATATTGATTATATTTATTAACCTAAAATTATGATTTATTTCTATTTGATTTATTTCTATTTCAAAACATGGTAAAATATATTTTATTCAGATTTCATTAAGTTTTCTTTTTATTATTAAGTTTTTTTAAATATTATCATACTAAGCGTATGATTGATATTAATTATATTTATTAACTTAAACGTATGATTATTTTATTTATAATATTAATTAATCATACTTTAAAGAAGCCGCCAAAATGTACTATAAATTATAAAAAGTTCAAAGTTTAAACTAAACTCCCCCTTCAAAAATAAACTTAAATTGAAATATTTATTTAAGAAAAACATGAAAGCAAAAGAAAAAAAAAAAAAAAAATAGCTAAAAATATTAAAAATAGATTAGCATTATGAAGAGAAAAAACTTCAAAAATCTAATTTAAATATTATAAAATAAAAACACAACCAACACCTCTCTAATAAAAAAGAAAGTGAAAATTAATTTATTTCAAACAAATTAAAAAAAAATCAAAAGCAGAAAGAAAAAAAATTAGAAAAAAGTTGCTAACAAATTTAAAACTACAAAAAAGAACCTAACAAAAGAATTTAATAAAAAACAAAATTAAAACTTAAAAAAAAATCTAAATTCTTTTGAATTTAATAAACAAGTTCTAAGAAATAATTTTTCTAATAATATTTAAAAAATTTTTCAAAATATTTCCATTTCTGCTATATAATAAAAAACACACAAAGTCTTGAGATTATTATAAAGATTATTTGATATATTATTATTAGCCCTCTTTAAATCTAAGGGTAAAATTCCCATTATCATCACCATTATCTAAAAATGAAAAAAATAAATTCATTCATATGTTTTATCATCTACTACTGCTGCTGTTGATTTTTTGCTTCTAAAAAAGAAGCTGACATTATTGTTAAATGCTGCTGATGACTTAATATTAAAATCATGTCATGTCGAGGTGTTTGTTGTCTGTGTATTTTTTTCATATTTCTTTTGTTTGTTAACTCATACATATATTTACTTTCTCCTTGACATTTACTAAGGCATTTATAAAATTTATATTTCTATATGATTTTTTTAAGGAGGATTTTTCACACACACACTTATACACACCCATAGTATTCAAACTATGTCAATAGCATTAAAATAAACAATAAAAAAAAAATTATAAGAATAAAGGAGAAAAAAAAAACATAAACCTTAAATATTTTATTTTATTTATTTTTTTTCTTCTATGTGGGTTAATGTCTTAATAATAAAAACATTAACATAGATTTGGTAGGATTTCTTATAAGGATGTTGTAACAGTTAATATAGATTTTTCAAATACCCTACACAAAGTGATTGAAACTTCAATAAAGTAATTAAAATTTTTCATGAAATCTTATATCGATCATTATAAAACAATTGCTAGGAAGGCAGTTGTGTCATAAAATACAGTTTCTTGTATCATAATATTATACAAAGAGGTCATGGTCACTGAATGGAAGCCTGGTAGTTGAAGAAAAATAGTATATTCTGGCAGTTGGACTCAGACAAAATAGAATGGATTTTGAGAGAAAATCCCCTCATCTCTGGAAGAAAAGTGTTACAAAAGGTTAGTTGCTTTGAATCTCTATCAGAAAAGTTGAAAGAAAATCGAGCCTCAAGACGTATAAAGTACAAAAAAATTCTATTAGAAACGCAAGCAAGAATTTAGACGCAAGACGAATTTTTTTTCATAATTATGATTAGTGTATAATAGATGATGAAACGTTCGTACAGGCTGATATTTTTAAACTTAATGGGCAGGAATTCTGTATTGCAGAAGCAAGAAAGAATATGGCTGAAAAATATCGTGTACGAAAGAAATCAAAATTCCAAAAAAAGTCTTTTGGGAAGCCATATACACATTGGGAAAAGAATCTTTTCATGCATAAAAAATGGTTCTATTAACACAGAAATATACATAAATGAGTGCTTTTGGAAAAGACTTCCCCCTTTCTACAAAATACAAAATAATTTCAAAATACAATGTATATAATTTTTTTCTGGTCTGTTTTCCCTTCTTCTCATTACAAAAAATAAACAATGGAGTGGTAGCAAAGAAATTGTTAGTTTTTGTACCGAAAGAGGCTAATCCATCAAATTGTCCAGAACTCCGTGCAATTAAAGGATATTGAGCTCTAGTAAAAAGTAATTTAAAGGATATTTAAAGCTCACCATACAATAAAAGGGAGTTTAAAAATAAGTGAACTTATGTTTAAAACTTGAACATAACAGTCATTAACAAAAATATAATTAAAAGAAAATCGCCCATTGGCTTAGTTTCTATACGCATATTCTATGTTACCATTAGAACTTGCGCTTTTATTCACTATTTTAATTTTTTGTTAAGTTAAACAAAAAAAAAAAAAAAAAACAAGATGTAAAGTTATAGACTTTTAAAGACCGACCATATGATACCCTATACTATTATGTATGTGCATCAAAATTCGGGGAGAGGTCATATATTAGACCTATAGCCAATTGTAAATCGATACTTTTGGTAAGTGTAAAATAAAATATACAAATATAGAATATTACGTTTAGGGTGATTCCCGAAAGTGGGTTTATATGGGAGCTATATAAATTATGGATGAAGCCTCATAAAATTTGGCAATGTGATTTCTACCTAAATGAAAATTATTCGTGTTTAATATTAACTTGATACTGACATTTGTATAAGATTAATGCACGTTAAAGTGATTTTCGGAAGAGGTGTTTATATGGGAACTATGGTCAATTATGGACCGATGAAATTTGGCACAAAGATTAACACTGACTCTGAGTGTTCATATTTATATTCACCGTAAAATTATTTTGAAAAAAGTGATAGTGAGAATGAAAGTACAACCAAAGATAAAAAAGTTACATTGAGAGAACCAATGATTTTGGACGACAACTCACCAAATATCTCCGAAAACGAAGACGTTCCTCCCAATCAAATGAATCTATTAGCAAAAGATTCAGATATACTACCAGTCAATACTCAGATGGCGGAGACAGCTATAGAAAGGGAAGTGTAGGAGAAGGAGAAAAACAAGAGGAAAAAGAGGAAAATGGAGGAATCATCAGAAGAAGAAGCTCAGAAGAAGATAAAGTTGGATGTAGATCTGGAAATAAAGAAGGCGAGTACAATGAAGGGAGATATGACTCATATTTCTTCTCTATCTCTAATTTTGTTAATATAGACGAAGGATTTTCTCCATCATATCAATACGACATTGGAGACTTTAATTTGTCTCTCCTTGAAGAACAAGAAGTACGAAGCGAAGCGGTTCACGATCCAGCACTGGATCAATCTCACAATTTATTTGCAGAAGGTTTCCAGGAAGTACATCTACTTTAACCTCGCCCGGAGAACGTAGTTTCCAAAGATATCGAAGAAGCCGAAAACGGAATAGTGGAAGGAAGCGAATTATCGTTCAACTTTTTTATAATCCAATCACCTTTGGATCCCTATCAACAATTGGTAATGAAATTATTGCTTGCAACAACGAATCAGCTCCAAAAAATTCCGGGAGTAAAAAGAGAGGAAAGGGAGACAAAATAATATATGTTTTTAACCAGTTCTAGAACTAAAATCATTAGTTCTAAAATTTTTCCTGGGTAATTAAATCATATGAGAAACTTTTAAAAGATTGAATATAAAATTAAAACAGAATATACATTTTTTAATAAAATTAAAAAGGCTGTTCTGGATAATTGTTTATAACTCCAACATTCTTAAACGGATTTCGCTAAATTTCAATACCCATATTTGCGAGATTATATATCATATATATTATGTAAGGTAAATGTATATATTGGTCTTTAAGCTTCAAAAAATCCATTTCAACAGACATAAAACCATACATATATTAACAAATATTTCTCAACTTTAAGACCTGGCTATATATTTAAAGACTTTCTTTTAAAATGACAAATATACCCTTCATTTTATTTGAAGAGTATAAAAAGGGAAAAAATAAATTTTTGGAGGAAAAATTAAAATTAAAAAAAAAAAATTAATGAAATATTTTTTTTTTAACAAATTTTTGGGAGAAAAATTAATGAAATATTTTTTTTTTTTTTTATGATGTAAATAAAAAAACAATATCTTTTTTTATTCCTTTCAATTTTAAACTTTGCGTAGGGTATTTTTTAAAAAATTCTGTAAAAAATTAAATTAAAAATATTTAGAAACAAAAAATCTGCATTGAACCTTAAAAAAACCCAAACAAAATTTTAAGCATTTATTTTTTTTTTTTTCTTCTTAATACAAACATATGTAGTATGTATGCACGTGTATTAGTAAAGCAAATCCTTACCCACACACAATTATGTTAATGTTTGTTTATTTTTAAATGTGTGTGTTTTCTCACATATACATACATACCTTGTTTAAATGTTTATAAAGATATTTCTTTGTAGTATTTTTATAACTAAGTATTTGTGTATTTTACACATTTTTTATACAATTTTTATTCTTATTTTATTTTATTCTAGATATTTGCTAAATTTCTTCACAGATTTTTGCGGTGTTTATATGATTTTCTTTTTTGTTTTTTACTTTTTTGTCTAGTGTTTTTGTAGTTATTGTTTTTATTTTATTCTATTGTTATATATTTTTTTCTCTTCATTCCAATACCTTTTTTTTACAGGAAATGTGTCAAAATATTTATAGAGTAATAGAGAGCAAAAAGAAATGTTTTCTTTTCTTTACATATATAAATATATTTAACACTAATGCTAAGAAGGCATCATACACATACAAATGTTTAAATTATTATTAAAGATTTTTATTTTATTTATAGGGAATTCTAGCAAAAAAAGAAAAAAGAACTAAAGAAAAATTTATATAAAATTTAAGATTTTATGGAGCAAATATTTCTACGGAAGTTGTTAGAGCTTTAATAAAAATACACACACACACACGCTCAATTTAAGTTTCACACATATTGCCAAAGACTTACAATACATATTTAACTAAATACTACTAGACTACCCTACAGTAATTTTCTGGTTACTAAAAGAACTTTCATTTATAAATTTATATTGTCATTAATCAAAAAGTGTCCTTAGCTTAAAGCTAGAGAAAGTCAAATGTCTAGTAAACTGTTTCCAAGTAATCTTAAAAGTAGTCAGTTTAAAAATTTAAAGACCTTTCAATTGTCTATCTCTTAGAGTAAATACAAAATTGCTTCATACACTTTTAGTTCACCAAGTGTCTTATAAAATTACTAGTTCATTATTAGTCGCCAGAACTACAGGGTTTTTTAACATATGATCAAGAAATTTTGTCGTCTTTAGCAGTAAAAATTTTATATTTTTGCAAAAATGTTTTTGGCATTTAAGTCAATGATTTGTTCTTCATTTTTATTTTTCTTCTAACTTCAACATCATCATCTTAAGAATCCTAAATAGAGAAAGGTGTGTGTTTTCAAGATTTTACTTCCACAAACCAAAGTGTAAAGGAGGCAGGATATTTAAGTAGAAGCTGTTTCTAAAGGAGTTCTTTTTTCATAATAAAAAAAGTAAAAATAAAAAGGTAGTCATAAGTAATAAGTATGTAGCTTAGTTTTATTGTTTGTTTGTTTGTTTGCTTATTTTTCACTCTCTTTCTCTTCTCTCTCTTTCTTTCTATTATTATCTTTATGGCACAAGTTTTTTAAATCCCGCACCTTCTTGGCCAAGTTTGAGCTCTTCATAAATAGTGGGATTTATTTCGTTGCATTGTGTATGAGCATCGATGCCATCTAGATTTGATAATTTTTTTCCTTTAGCTTGTGCTGCTGCTGTTGTCGTTGTTGTTGTTGCTTGTAAATTATTGTTCCCCACTTTTGATGTCATAGAGGGTCTTAACGTTGCTGATGTTGGTATAACCGTTGAAGACACTGTTGTTGTGGCATGTGTTGAGGCAGGAGTTCTTGTTGTAAAATTGCCCCCGCCACCACCACCACCATTCATATTGTTGGTTGTATGCGTTAAGGCAGATGTCACAGTAGGTAACTAACCGGAAGTTTATTAAGTTTAACATCCACACAAAGTTACACAAATACAGTTATATATATAATACAAATACAAAAAAAAACACCAACACCATTTAGTGTATTGCATATGATTTCCAAAAAGACACATGTTTCAAATGGTTGGCGGTAAAGTAGTGTATGTGGCAGCAAAAAAAAAAAAGAAATACAAATAAAAAAATATAGAAGAATAAAAATACAACAATGAAAATTATGACACACACTCATTATTACTACAATAAACAAATAAAATATAAAAAAAAACATCAATAGTTTGTTAAGCGTTTAATAGAGTGAACAAAAATCTAGAAAAAATAATAAAAGTATGTTTTATATATATTAAAACAGTGGTTAAGGATTAAAGAATACTAGATCGATCATACCTGGGGTGCTCTGCTACCCCTAACCCATTGAAATAAAAATGCTTACTTTTGGCATACAATATTTTGTTGAAAAAACCCTCCTATAAACAATCTAATAAAACAATTTGGAGTTTTTACGTTTTGACAATTTTGTTTTTTGAAATTTGGTGGTTTTTCTTTTTTTAATTTTGGTGATTTTATTTATTTATTAATTTTTTTTTGTGTAGCGTTTTTTTTCGTTTTGGCATTTTTTCATTTGGCGATGTTTTTAATTTTTCTGTTCTGGCGATTTTTTCATTTTGGTGTCACGATGATTTTTTTTATCATTTTGACGATTTAGTTATAATGAAACTATTTTTGTTTTTTTCCGTTTTAACGATTTTTCTTAATCATTTTGACGATTTTTTTTTTTACGTTTTTTTTTTTTGCTTTGTTTCGGCATTTTTTTTTTTGATTTGGCGATGTTTTCAATTTTTCCGTTCTGGCGATTTTTTTGTTTTGGTGCCTCGGTGATTTTTTTTATCATTTTGGCGATTCAGTTATTATGAAGCTATTTTTGGTTTTTCCGTTTTGACGATTTTTTTCTTATCATTTTGGTTTTGGTATTTTTTCCCCCTTCGTTTGAAGATATATTTTGCAATTTTGTTTTTAAAATTTGGTATTTTTTCTAATTTTGGTGATTTTTTACTTTTCGGCTTTTTTTCATTTTGGCGATGTTTTTAATTTTTCAGTTCAAAAGATTTTTCGATTTGGTGTCTCGGTGATTTTTTTTATCATTTTGGGAATTCAGTTATTATGAAACTATTTTTGGTTTTTCCGTTTTGACGATTTTTTTCTTATAATTTTGGCGATTTTTTCATCATTTTGGAAATTTTTTTGGTTTTGGTATTTTTTTCCCCCTTCGTTTGACAATATATTTTGCAATTTTGTTTTTAAAATTTGGTATTTTTTTACTTTTCGGCTTTTTTCATTTTGGCGATGTTTTTCATTTTTCCATTCTGGCGATTTTTTCATTTTGGTGTCTCGATGATATTTTTTTTCTCATTTTAGCGATTTAGTTATTATGAAACTATAATTGGGTTTTCCGTTTTGGTGATTTTTTTCATTTTGGCTATTTTCTTTAGTTTTGCATTTTTTTTTTTTTTTTTGTTTTTGCAATTTTTTCTGTTACGTTTTTGCAATTTGTGCTGTTTTTTTTTTTTTGTTTTTTAGAGAAACGGATTTTTTTTATCGTTTTTCCGATTTTTGTCGTTTTGTCTTTTTTGGCGATTTTTTTTTCGTTTGAAGATATATTTTTTAGTTTTTGTAATTATTATTTTTTTTTTTTTTTTGTTTGTTAAGGCGCTTTATCCCTTTTGGGATTTTTTTTTGTTTGGCTGGCAATATATTTTTTGTTTTGTCGTTTTCATTTTACTTTTTAAATTTTTCTTTATTTCACTTTGACGATTTTTTTTTCTGTTAAGGCGTTTTTCCTTTTTTTGCGATTTTTTTCATTTGACGTTATATTTTTTTTAGCTATTGCAATTTTTTAATTTTCGCCATTTTTTTTTCTTTTGCGACTATTTTTTTTAGCGATCTTTTCTGTTAAGCGTTTTTTTCTTTTTTGACGATTTCTTTTCATTTGGCGTTATATTTTTTTGTTTTGGATTTTTTTAGTTATTACGTTTTGCCATTTTTCGTTTTGGCAATTTTTTTCACTTTGACGACTTTTTGCGGGATTTTTCCTTTGGCTATATTTTGGCTTTATTTAGGAATTATTTTGTTCTAAATAAAAAGCCATAAATGAAGCTTATTTTGGACCGAGTAGAAATCCATTATTAATATTTATTTTGGTATTAGTAAAGGTCCATAAATTAAACTAATTTTTGATAAATTAAACCGATAATTTTTTAATTTAAGCGATTTTTATTTTTATTTATTTCATTTTGACGATATTTTTTCGCTTTGTCATTTTGATGATTAAGATACAAAATTACGGTTTCTACTGTTTGAAATTTTTTTTTATTTTGACTACATTTAGCATTTATTAGCCATGATTGAAGCTTATTTTGGGCTGCATAAAAACCAAAATTAAATTTGGTGTTTGTTGATGTCAATAAATAAAGCTTATTTTGGACTTTTTAAACTCTCATGATTGAAGCTTATTTTGGCTTAATAAAGTCCTATCACTAACTTTTATTTTGTATGAAATAAAGATCTTTGATTGAAATTTTATTTGATAAAAATAAAGGTGCATGATTGAAGCATTCTTTGAAGTAAGTAATGGTTCAAAAATTAAGCTTATTTTGGTCTTATTAAAGACTCATGATTGAATCTTATTTTTAAGTAGTAAATATCTAAAACTGAAGTTTATTTTGAATTAAATAAAAATATTTTAAGCTTTTCTTCTTTTTTTAACTTAATAAAGATCTATGTTTAAAGACTTCTTTAGATTAAATTGAAAGCTATGATTGAAGTTTATCTTGGAAAAAAATAATGAAGATTAATGTTTTATGCTATTTTTGGACTAATTGTAAATTTTTATTGAAGCTTATTTTGTACTAAATAACTATTTAAAAGATGTATACTAAAGCTTATTTTGAACTAGATAAAGATAATGAATTTAAGCTTATTTTTAATAAAGTAAAAGTCCAAGATTAAAGCTTATTTTTTGCTTAATAAATTCTCCTGATTAAATATTATGTTGTACTAATTATTGACTGATCGAAGCCTTTTTTGGTGTTAATGAGAAACTATGACTGAAGCCTTTTTGGTAATATAGATCAAAAGTAAAGTATATTTTTTACTAAATAAAAATCTGTGATTGAAGCTGATTTTGCCTTAAGTAAAAATCTAATATTGAAGCCAATTTTGTCCTAAGTGAAAATTAATAATTTAAACATATTTAGGATTAAATAAATCTCAATGACTGCAGTCTATTTTGTACTTAATGAATATCAATAATTGAAGCTTATTTTGGACTTAAAAAATTAAATATTGTAGCTTTTTTGCACTGAAATTATGTAAATGATTGAGATTTATTTTGGTCTGTGCTAAGATCTCTGATTGAATTTTATATTCAGCGGAATAAATATCAATAAGTAATAAATAAAGATCTATGAATAAAGTCCTATATAAAAGCTAAATTTAGAGATATATGACTTAGTGATATTTGCACAAAATAAAGATATACGACTGGAGCTCATTTTGGTTTAAATAAAGATCTATAATTAAAGCTTAATTTGCTCTTATTGAAGACCTGTAATTGAAACTTATTTGGGACTAAAATAAATATTTATAATTAAAGCTTAATTTTACACTAAATTAAGATCTGAAATTGAAACATATTTTTAACTAATTAAATTCCCATAACTAAAGCTTATTTTGGACTAATTAAAGAACCATAAATAAAACTTATTTTAAATCAAATAATGTCCCCCGCATTATTACTCATTTTGAGCAAATTTTTTTAAATTTTTTTTTCGCAAATATTGCATTTTTTAATTAAATAAATTTCTGTCCTTAACCACTGTTTTAATATTTTTTAACATTAAATTTCCGAGTTTAAAAAAATTGTTAAACTAAAAAAATTACTTTATCTCCTTATACTCTCATGTGTGTTGTTTACTTTAACTAAATATGTGTTTCATAAACTTTTTCATAACTTACCTGCACTTGTTCTAAGCCTCTGGTATATGTGGGATTTTCAAATGCCACCCCAGTGGCTGCCTTACCATTTGCTCTATGTCTTCTATAGAATATAATGGCGGCAGCTGCTAATAAAATAGCTAAAATACTGGCAACAATACCGCTTATCGTACCCACCGCATGTGAATACGTTGTTGTCGCCGATGTAACATGATGTTCGCCAAGTGTGAATTTTATCGGTTCAGTTAAAACACTGGCACCTAAAGAAGGAAACATATTATGAGAAAAAAAAGAAAAAGAAGAGCAAAAAAAAAAGTATGTTTTAACCAGCCACAAAAATACACGTGTAGCTCTTAAAAGTAAGTGTTATTTTCTAATTGTACCCTACATGTTTAAAATAATTTAAGTTTGTTAAAGAAAATGTAGCACCACGAAATATTTAATAAACATTTTTTAACTATCTGAAAAAAATTTGTTATGATCATTAATACAGAATGTAAATAAATGAAATTCTGTTAAAATATTGAATATTGTTTTAGGCAATTAGGTATTGAAAATAATCATAGAAGGTTTTAATTTAAAAAAGTTATATAACAAAATATAAAACCCCCACGAAAAAAATTCTATAAAACATTAGCTGTCGTTGTAGGGTTTATGAAAATTTCTCCTGTGACTGTGAACTGTGAATTTAAATTTGTGTACTTTGTTTTTATGTTCCAACTTACCATATGTATTGCCAGCCTTAACAACCAACTCATATAAGACATCCTTTTTAAGACCATCTATATTTACACTGGTTTCCTTGACATCAATACGTCTTACCTCACTATTGCCTGGCATAGAGGAGTTATTATTACCAGCCATTTGCATGCTTGTTGCATTGTTTAACACAGTAGTGGCAGTACTAGGAGCTGAAGATCCTTCTAAAGGACCTACTGCTGCTAAAGTACCACCAGTCATTGTTTCACTGCCAGCTATTTCATTGCCTATTATGGCAGCTTCATGGTAAAATATTCGATAGCCATCAACAACATTGGGATTTTTGGTTGGTGGATCCCATCTGTAAAGATGAAGAAGAAAAAAATAAAAATAAAGGAAAATATTTAAGATAGGTATGTAAATGTTAAAGTTTTTATATGTGTAGCAGAGAGATATTAACAAAACTAAAGGCAACGTAAGTGTGTTATACACATATCTGCCACACAGTTCTTAACAAAGTCTTGTGATAAAAATGTATTTTGGTGAAATTGAAAACTTATGATTGAAGCGTATTTTGGACTGAATAAAATTTCAGGATTGAGGTTTATGTTGCACTAAATTAAGTCATGAGATTGAAACTTATTTTATACTTAACACATATTTATAGTTGAAGCTTAATTTTGACCAAATAAAAGTTTTTAATGAAAGCCTTTTTTTAATTAAATATTAATCAAAGATTGCAGCTTATTTTGGTATTAAATAAAATAGATTATTAAGGCTTATTTTGGACTTAATCTTATTTACAAAAAATAAGCTTATTTACAGTTCAAGCTTAACTAAGTTCAAATAAAAGTTTTTAATGAAAGCTTTTTTTTTTTAAAGAAATATTAATCAAAAATTACAGCTTAAGTAAAATTGATTATTAAAGCTCACTTTAGACTTAGCCCTATTTACAAAAAATAAGCTTATTTTCGACTTAAATAAAATCTATTATTAAAGCTTTTTTTTTAAACCTAATTAAGATCAATTATAAAAGCTTATTTTGGACTTCAATTTTTGACCCAAATGAGATCAATTATTGAAGCTTGTTTTGGACTTAAACAAGAATAAATATTGAAGCTTAATTTGGACTTAATTATTATAAATTATTGAGGATTATTTTAAACTTAAATAAGATCAATTATTGAAGCTTATTTTAATATTAAATATAATCAGTTATTGAAGCTCATTATGGACTCAAATAAAATCGATTATAGAAGCTTATTTTAAATATTAAAAGGATCGATTATTGAAGCTTATTTTGGTCTTAAATGAGATCGAATTTTAGTAAGATAAATTACTAATATTGACTCCAATAGTTTTGATTATCAAAGCTTATTTTGGACTTAAATCAGATCAATTATTGAAGCTTATTTGATCTTTAAATGAGATTGATTATTGAAGCTTAATTTGGACTTAAATATGATAAATTATTGAAGCTTATTTAGGACTTAAATTAGATCAATTATTGAAGCTTATTTTGCACTTAAGTCAGGTCAATTTTTAAAGTTTATTTTAGACTGAAATAAGACCAATTATTGAAGATTATTTTGGACTTAAACAAGAATAAATATTGAAGCTTAATTTGGACTTAATTACTATAAATTATTGAGGCTTATTTTAAACTAAAATATGGTCGATTATTGAAGCTTATTTTGGATATTAAATACGATCAATTATTGCAGTTCATTATGGACTCAAATAAAATCGATTATAGAAGCTTATTTTAGATCTTAACAAAATCGATTATTCAAGCTCATTTAGGTCTTAAATGAGATCGATTATGGAAGATTATTATGGACTCTAGGTAAGATCGGTTATAAGTACTGACTCCAATAAGTTTGATTATCATGGATTATTTTGGACTAAATAAATATCGGCTATTGAAACTTATTTGGGACTTCAATAATAGCGTTTATTAAAGCTTTTTTTGGTTTAATAATGATTTAAGGTAGTGCTTTTTATTTGGCTAAATATTAATTTAAAATTTAGTACATTTCAGAACTTAAAAAACATCAAAGTACGTAGTTTATTTTTGCAAAATAAATATAAGTTTAATAATGGAAAAAGCTTTTTTTGTTAAGAAATGTGAACCTTAAAAATATAAAAATTCCAATCCTGTTTTTGCTCAAATGGAGGGCCTAAATCATAGACTTTATCTGGCTAATATTTTGTGCAAAATGAAGATAAAAACAACTAATTTTCTGGGCCTAACAATAAGCTTCAAAACTAGATATTAGGGCAAACATATATCGACATTTACATCAAATTTCAAAAGCTTTTTTGTAAATATAATTCTATAGTTTAAGTTTATTCTCGAGCTTATATAAGCCAAAGTGCTAAGTATATTTTTATTCAAATTAAAAACCACAGTTGAAGTTTATGTTTTGCTAAATAAAAACACACTCATTAATCTTATCTTGTTTTAAACCAAGCTTCATAGTAGAAGCTTATTTTAACTTAATAAAAACCTTTAATTTAAACCTATTCCAAACTTAATAAAACCCTACTTTCAAAGCTTAATTCCTGTATTAATCCTCCGATCTGTAGGTTAATAACCGACACCCAATCTCTCACTTATACATACACACACTAATAACAACACATTGTTTAGCTTCTAAAGTGTTTTTCTCGTTTAACAATGTTCTCTTGCTTGAGTGCTTGTGGTTTTTAGTAAAATGCTTTTGTTAGTGTATTTTACAACTACCCTCATGCCAAATATTCAAGCCTTTTTTCCATGAATGTTTTTTTGTTTTTTCGGTTACCAGTTAAAATTTTCTCAAGGGTAATGTGGCTGATTGTTTTTTTGTTATTGTTGCTACTGGTGCAAGGACCACTAATGTGTGTCTAAGTGTTAACAGCTTCTTTACACATTTCACTGATTCTCTATTTAGTTTCTAGCTATCTATATAAACTTTTTCCCAAGGATATATACCCACACACTCATGCCCACAATACATTAGAAGAAAAGTTTTCGTAACCAACAAAATTTTCATAACGGAAAAAGACTCTAAAAACTTTAAGGAGATATAGTTCCTAAAACATTGTATTACTTATGTAGATATACATAAGAGTGTTTTGTTGGCAAAAGTACCAATAGATATACATACATGTTTAGTATTTGATATAAGATTTCATATGAGTATTTTTTTGTATGAATATTCATGGTTATTTAATTATTATTTTTGGTGTTCATACACATACTCGTATGCTGTTACAAAGTCATTCATGCAGTAATAAAGATTCTATTTTTGATTTTTAATGTAAGAAAACAATTTCCGTCTTATCTTTACAATTCCGGTTTTAAAAGAAAGAGGCTTTTGTTTTGCCAAAAAATAGAAGGAAATCCCAAAAGATAATAAAGTGGTAGATAAGTTTTAATTGAAAAAAAGTTTTATTGTATAAAGATACATTTGACTTTTTTATTAACATTACAGTTGATACTTTAGAAATAATTATGTATAACAGTTTCTCTTTAGAAAAAAATTTTGAATAGTGGAAGAAGTATGTAAAACAATTGTTTTTTCAAAAAAATGTGTATAACAGTTTAACAAATAAATGTATAACAGATTTTTCTTAAGAAAAAATTGTGCATAACAGTTTTTCCTTTAAAAGAAATTAATTCTTACACAAAAATTTGTGTATAACACTTTTTTCTATAGAAAAATTTGTGTATAACACTTTTTCTTGTAGAAAAAATTGTGTATAACAATTTTCTCTATAGAAAAATTTGTGTATAACACTTTCTTCCAAAGAAAAATTTGCACATAACACACTTTTCTATAGAAAAATTATTGTATAACACTTTTTTCTATAGACAAATTTATATATAACAGTTTTTCTATAAAAAATTTGTATATAACAGTTTTTTCTATAGAAAATATATCTATAGAAATATGTAACAGTTTTTTCTACACAAAAATTTGTGTATAACAGTTTTTTTCAATAGAAAAATTTGTGAATAACACTCTTTTCTATAGAATAATTTGTGTATAACACTATTTTCTATAGAAAAATTTTTATATAACAGTTTCCTATAGAAAAAATTTGTGTATAACAGTTTTTTCTATAGAAACATTTGTGTATAAAAGTTTTTTTATATAACAATTTTTTCTATAGAAAAATGTGTATAGCATTATTTTTTTATAGAAAAAATTCTGTATGACACTTTTTTATCTATAGACAAATTTGCGTATAACACTTTTTTCTATAGAGAAATTTATGTATGAAAGATTTTTTTAGAAAAATTTGTGTTGTTTTTTATAGAAAAATTTGTGTACAACAGTTTTTTCTATAAACAAATTTATATACAAATTTTTCTATAAAAAATTGTGTGTAACACTTTTTTCTAAAGAAAAATTTGTGTATAACACTTTTTATATAGGAAAAAATTTTGTATAACACTTCTTTCTGTAAGAAAATTTCTTTTTTCCATAGACAAATATTGTATAACTCGTTCCTATTTAGAAAAATTAGAGTATAACTCTTTTTTCTATAGACAAATATTTGTATAACACTCTTTTTCTATAGAAAAATTTGTGTATATATTTTTTATATAGAAAAATTTGTGTATGCCACTTTTTTCCTATAGAAAAATTTTAGTATAACAGTTTTTTCTATAGAAAAATATAAAATTTCTATATAGAAAAATTTGTGTATAACACTTTTTTTGTAAAAAAAAAAAAAAATTGTAGAACACTTTTCTCCATACAAAAATTTCTGTATAACATTATTTGCAAATTTGTGTATAACACTTTTTATATAAAAACAAATTTTATATAACAGTTTTTCTAAAGAAAAATTTGTGTATAACAGATTAATATATAAAATATAATACTCACCTTATCACCACTTCACTATCCGATATCACGGACACCGCAATGTTCTCCGGAGGTCCTGGCAACTTATCTCTATTTGACTCAAAACAACCCACTATAGTTCGAGCATATTGCAAGCTGCAAATCTCTTTTGACCGCACAGCTTCTCCTCGACACCAATTCAAACATTTACGTGGCACATGTGAATCCGCACAACAGGTACGATGATCTGAACCATCTGCTGCACATTTCATTAATTTATCAAATTCTGTTATACACTCGGGTTTATCGGCTATAGCATCAATATCCACATAATAACTGCAGGCACTACGACAAGCCATCGTCACATTCATTTCTTCACAACATTGGGAGACATTATGATTTAAGGCGGGAGTATTACGTATACGCACCGACACAGGTATGGTAGCTGAGCCATAAGGATTTTCAGCATGACAGAAATAGTCACCCACATCGGTGGCCTGTAGTTTGTTAATGCGCAAAGCCATGGTATAGAAAGTAGGGCGGGATTCATTGGTGCGCATAGCAATATCATAATTGCCTCCTTGTATAACAGGAATGCGGCCATCATGATCACGCCAGAATATAGTTTTGGGAGCAGGTTTGGAGTCAACCATGCATCTCAATTCTACCTCATCGCCCACAGCAGCCACGGTAATGCCGGCTGCTTGGATTTTGGGAGGATCTGGGGAGTTTAAAGGGAGAAAATATTATTTTATAGTTATTATAGAGAACAATTTTCTAAAAACCTACAGCATATATTAACCCTTCTGGTGGCCTGCATGGGTACCCCATAACCATTATCAGCATAGCAGGAAACATGTTCCATATCTGCCGTTACATTATGTATTACTGTCACCATATGTCTGGAGGTATCCTGGCGCACTAAATGTCCTCCCACATATAAAGAAATAGTGGGAGCTGGATTTCCTAAAGCCAAGCAAAGTATGGTCATAGAACCCCCCTCGGGTATATTATCGGCGGGATGAACAGTAGGAGGCTAAAAGGAACAAAATTATAATTCAAATATTTTTTTTATTATTATTTTAAATAGGAAAACTTACATCTACAAAAGCGGGTAGAGCAGGATCAGTCCAGGCTACTAGAGTTTCCGAGGGTAAAGAAGTGGCTTTTTCTCCCACAGCTTCTACGTAGAGTATATGCTGAGAACTGGGTTTCAAGTTGTTCATGCGAAGCCATGCTACTTTGGTTTCAATTTTATTGAATTTATCGGCTTTCATGGGTTTGTGATAGACTCTGGAAAAAAAAGAGAAATTCGATGTTAAAATTAAGATACAAATTTTCACTAAACAAATTCTTTCTATAGAAAAACCGATATACATGCTTTTTTTTATAGAAAAAAGTTATTATACAAAAAATTTTCTATAAAAAAATTTAATACAGAAATTTTTCTATAGAAAAAACTGTTATACACAATTTTTTTAAAAGAAAAAACAGTTTTACAAAAATTTTTCTATAGAAAGAACTGTTATATACAAATTTTTCTACAGAAAAAACTGATATACAAAAAATTGTCCATAGAAAAACTTTTATACACAAATTTTTCTATAGAAAAATCTGTTATACTCATATTTTTCTATAGAAATAACAGTTATACTAAAATTTTTCTATAGAAAAAACAGTTATACACAAGTTTTTTAATAGAAAGAACTGTTATACACTAATTTTTCTACAGGAAAAACTGATACAAAAATTTTTCTATAGAAAAAACTGCTATATACATATTTTTCTATAGAAAAAGGTTTTATACACATATATAGAAAAAACTGTAATACACAAATTCTTTATATGAAAAAACTGTTATACACTAATTTTCCATCGAAAAATGTGTTATACACCAATTTTTCTATCGAAAAATTTGTTATACACAAATTTTTCCATAGAAAAAACTATTATACACAAATTTTTCTATAGAAAAAGTGTTATACACAAATTTTTCCATAGAAAAAGTGTTATACACAAATTTTTCTTTAGAAAAAAACTATTATAAACAAATTTTTCTTTAGAAAAAACTATTATACAGAAATTTTTCTATAAAAAAAACTGTTATACAGAAATTTTTCCATAAAAAATAGTGTTATGCACAAATTTTTCTATAGAAAAAGTGTTATACACAAATTTTTCTTCAGAAAAAACTATTATACAGAAATTTTTCTATAAAAAAAAAACTGTTATACAGAAATTTTTCCATAGAAAATAGTGTTATGCACAAATTTTTCTATAGAAAAAACTATTATACACAAATTTTTCTATAGAAAAAGTGTTACACAAATTTTTTTTTAGAAAAAACTATTAAACAGAAATTTTTCTATAGAAAAAACTGTTATACAGACATTTTTCTATAGAAAATAGTGTTATGCACGAATTTTTCTATAGAAAAAACTATTATACACAAATTTGTCTGTACAAAAAACTGTTATACACAAAGTTTTCAATAAAAAAACTGTTATACGCAAATTTTTCTATAGAAAAAGGTGTTATATACAATTTTTCTATAAAAGAGGTGTAATACATAACTTTCCTGTAGAAAAATCTGTTATACACAAATTTGTCTGTAGAAAGAACTGTTATACACAATTTTTTCTATACAAGAAACTTTTATACTTAAATTTTTTTATAGAAAAACTGTTTTACACAAATTTTTCTACAGAAAAAAATGTTATAAATAGATTTGTCTATACAAAAAAGTGCTGTACACAATTTTTCTATAAAAGATGTGTAATATACAATTTTTTCTGTAGAAAAAACTGTTATACACAAATTATTCTGTAGAAAAGACTCTTATACACAAATTATTTTAGAGAAAAAATCTGTTATACACAAATTCTTCAAAAAACAAAATTGTTATACACAAATTTTTTTTAGAAAAAAGTGATATACACAATTTTGTCTATTTTTCTATAGAAAAAACTGTTATGAACTTATTTTTTAATGGAAAAAACTGTTATTAAAAAATTTTCTATAGAAAAAAAGTATTATACATACATTTTTCTATAGAAAAAAATGTTATAAACAAATTTTTCCTTAGAAAAAAAGTGTTATACACAAATTTTTTATAGAAAAAACTGTTATACCCAAAATTTTTCTATAGAAAAAAGTGTTGTACAAAAATTTTTCTTCAAAAAAATTAATTAATTTTTCAATAAAAAATGTTTATACATAAATTTTACTATAGAAATATGTTCTATAATTTTATCTATATTATTTTTCTCATTCTTCTTGTCTGTCCTTCTGTTTTTCAATTTTTGTTTTTACTCTTACTTCTACTAACTAATATCGATTACATTTCCTTTTTAATTGTTCAATTAAAATTTCATTGTTTATTTCAGTTCATAATTTTTGTTTTTTTCCTCCCCAAAAAACACATATATACACACACACACACTTATCTACTACAACAACTACAACTTTGACACAATCATTTGAACTTTAGTAATTAACAGTTTGACTTGTATTTAAACTTGTTGTTGAGCTACAAAAAAATGTGTTTATCAAATTTCAACTCTCGATAAAATTTTTCGTTCCTCCTACCTTTTTTTGTATTTTTAGTATTCCTAAAGGACATAAACATTCAACAGAAAAACTCATCATCATTTATACACTCGGGCATCATATCCCGCAACAGCAACAACAGCAGTAACACTTAACAACTGATGAGAGAAAAAAAAAAACCATGACAACAAAATCTTTACTCCTACCTAGAAATTCATAATACAATAATGGTCACGGAAAAAATAACACAGAAGAGGGTGGTAACGATGATGCTGATATTCATGTTGATGATGAGAGCTATAACAGATTGTGTGACATTTGAGTACCTCAAATATTTAAGAATATTGGTAGCACATATAAACAGTTACCCGGCAGTTCTGGTCAATGTAAATTTTTTATAAATAAATCTTTTCCTAAAAGAAATTAAATTGTCCTTCTTTATAGGTACAAAGTTATAGACATTCATTGGTTACAGTTTTTACAGTTTAAACCATCCTATAGATTACTAAAGACTAGTGAAATAGCCAATTGCATTATTGTTTTGTAAATAACAATAAATAATAATAAATTTATATAATAAATTTAAATATTTAAACATTTTATGCAAATTAGAACTAGTCATTCTTATAGTAGTTTAAAAAACCTTTATATAAAATTAACTATAGACTTTACTGCCCCTTTGTTATCTAATATGTATACAGTTTATTTTTTTAAATACATATTTTTAAGCGCAAAATATTTAAAAACTACCTGGCTTTTAGTGAATAAAACAAATAATCACTTCAAAAAAATTTTCATAATTAAATGAAACAAACAAAATCATAAAATGAAATATAATCATGGTCTCCCCAAAAAAAAAAAAAATCAATAACAGATCACTGCAAATATTTACAAAAAAATGTAATAACACACACACATATAAACATTTTATTTTTAATCATCATAAATATATTTACCTGTAGGTAATTTTCTCATGGGGATGTGAATATTCTGGTGGTTGCCATGTCAATTGCATCCAAGTGGCACTATGGGCTATAATGGCCAATGAATGTGGTGGTGAGGGTGCACCATAAATATGTTTCGACTGTTGATCAACTGGAAATAAACAACACAAACATATAAACACACATATTAATACAATTTATACACAGATTTATAATAATCAAATAACAATAATGGACAAAAACATAACAATAATAAAAACATGTCATTTTTATACACCAAAATAACTTACAAAAACAACAACATCGTTTACCAAAAAAAAAAAAAAAAAATGTAATATTGAACAAATTAGTCAACCATCAACCATAAAATGTTAATGGTTGATTGCATTTAAGGAGTAAAAGAATGAATGAGTGAATACATGTGGGAGTAAATATGTTGTCAATTGAAGCCTGATGATGATGATTTTGATGTTATGTATTTGTAAACATTTCAAATGGAATATTATTCGTATCCAACTACAAACCATAACTATTATATTAATGTTTATTATTTTAACTTTAACCAATGTAATTTTTAAGTAAATTGTAAAACAATTTAAGAATTTAATAAAATGTTTTCCAATTAAAAATATAAAATTTTTTCTTTCATGTCTTTGTACTAGACAGACGGACAGATATTATTAAATCCTCACTAAATATTATAAAAACGCAGAAAAATTGTATATAATTAACTACTGCCTCTTTTATATATCAAAAGAATAATAAACATGATTTTTCTATTGGTTTCTTAGATATTAATAAAAACGCTTTGGTGTATTAAAATTTTTACATTTCTGTACTTAACAATTTTATCCGGTCGTTCCTTGTATGTATCTGATTTTTATATTTAAATTTTCAGGAATAATGATTATTTTCTGTCCTTGGAATAAAAGCTATAAAATATAATTTTCCTGAGAATCGAGTCCCATTAAAACTTTAACCTGTCACCTGAACACATTTTTTGTTCAAAAATCATAAGGCAACTTCAAATTGTTTAATTATATACATCATAAAAGAGAGGGTATAATGTGTTTTTACCCATGTGGACCACAGATTTTCAGATCTCAATATCTTGGTACATCACCAGATATATTAACAATTTCTGTGTTTATTAAATAATGTCCGTCTGTCTGACTGGCTGTGTAAAGTTTTTCAACTTTGGTTATAATTTTACAAAATTTGATAGATGTGTTTTCTTTTAAACAGGGTATTATAATTTGATTAAACCCATTCCTTTATTTCACTTAACTCCCATGCAAAAAGTTAAGTGGAAATAATTTTAAAAATATTTTTGTTAATATACAATTTTGTGAAATTTATAAAACACTTTTTGAAAATTTGTACAAAATTGTTCATGATTTTAAACTTTAAGTTTTCATTGTCCAAAAAATAAAAAATTCTTTTAATATACTTCTTTTTATAAAGGACAGATTTATTTTGAATTTTATAAAAATCAAGAAAAGGGTTTTTACTAAAAAAAAAATTATGATTAAGTTTTCAGACACGGTGCAGGGGCTTAAGAATCACCCATCCCATACTCCACGACATCTGTCCTCTATTTCAAGAGCAGTCTGTAAGGACCCCACCAAGTAGCGTCTGTTACCTACGTTAAGGTCGGCTATCGAGTTCCTGTCCGCACTGAATGTCTGTCCGGGATTGTGTCATTGGTTTTTCCAGCTCTGGTTCAGGTCCATCTGCAAGGAAAGGTCTTCCAAATCCAGGATGCGTCTGTTTCCCATATTGGGCGGCATCCTGGTCTGCATCTGTCTCCAGAGGAGCGGCAGGATATCTTTCTTCAGCTCTGCCATAGGTATAAACTGACAACAACCGATTTCTGACGAGACAGGACGGTTTGGACAGTACAAACAGTGACAAAGACTCTGACCACCTCGAAGGCCTCAAAAGTCTGAACCTTTATAAGACCGACGAGGAAGACATTCGTATGGTGTCCTCCGAAAGGCTTCACCCAAACGGACAACAACAGGAGGCCCATGATCCCGCAAAGGGAGACAACGGACAAAAAGACAAAGATCAGGACGAACAGAAAAGGTTGGCGGGCTATAAACGCTCTCTCCGGTACGTCAGGTCGCTGGATGCTCGTGATCCCTCGACCTTGACAACCCGGGAAACCCAGGATTACCGGCTCTGAAAAATATGTTGCTCGACCTTACACTTCCAAGGATGCCGCAGCAGGTTCAAAGAGAGGTGATGATCGATGTGGCATGACAGGGTCTGTCAACACTATGCCCAAAGTACGGTCTGCACAAACCTTCACTAGAGATCCAGAAGCCGTAGTGTTGCCAAAGATCAGGTAAGACACAGGTACCTGAGGGCAAGCGGTTGAAACCCTCAACCAGCTTGTCATCAGCTCCTGAGCTACAAGGAGCCATCATAGACCGCAGCCAGCCCGAGGGCAAAATTACTATGGACAGATGGCTACTACTGGAGGAGAAGATCTTGCGGGCACTAGTTGACAAACTCGGACGCAATGAGGATGATTCCTTTACTGCGTTCAATGGCGCCAAATGGTTAAAGGGTGTCAAGATCATCGGCAACGAGAAAGCACTCTACTTTCTTAAAAACTGCATCCGAGAACTTGGCGAACTCTGGTCCAATGCCAAGATTGAGATCGTCCCTCTGGATCAAGTCCCTTTTCGAACGACGGTGAGAGTATGAGTTCCGCCTCCAATCTTGGAGGATGAAGCCATATTTACTCTCATTATGCATATTAGACTATCGAAAGAGGACGCGTGAGAGATAAAGGGAAAGGAAAATATCTCTGGATCAAAATCAGTTCAGAATCCCTCCGACTTCTACCATTCTATCAATTGTAAGATCGAGATGTGTTGACGACTGTATACGCTCCTTAACTCAGCTAAGATACTTTCGGGTGGAGCTGATATGGGTTCCGGGCCATACAGGTATACGAGGTAACGAAATGGCGGATGAACGCATCGTCTTTGGATGAGGCACTCGCTTGCGAGAACATTCTCACCCCCTTCGTTTTTATAACCAATACTCTTGATGAATGGGCGGTGAATGAGATGGAAAACAGTTGGTCCTCAATCACCACTTGTAGACTGTCAAGGAACTAGAGCATTAATATCTCTTGATAGGTCATCGATAAGGCTTCTAGTAAGCATAATCACAGGGCACTGTATAATCGGGCGTATGTCGGAACATATAGGTTACTCAGGGAATAGTTTTTGTAGAAGTTGTTTAGATGAGCAAGAAGAGGAATCCGTACAACACTTGTTATGCGAATGTCCTGCACTGAAAGGGCGCAGACTAAGACAAATCGGTAGACAACTCTTCCACGATCTGGATTGTCTCAATGATATGCCATTTTCAAACCTGATTAGGTTTATTAGGAGTACAGGTTGGTTTCAAGGTGGACCAACGAAAAGTTAGTTTTTGTTTATGGAAAGGAAGAGGAGCTTTATTCCCATATAGGGCATCACGATGGGCCTAATGGCCTCCGAATGCACTGGCAATAGCGGGCGACTCTTATAACCTAACCTAAAATATATATAAAAAATTACTACAAATATTTTTGTTTGTAGGGTATAACATTTTCGATCTTTTTCTTTACTACCTCTATTACTAGTTTTATTATTACTTATTTGTTTTTAATTTTGTAAAATATTTTTTATTTATTCTTTTATTATCGGTTGCTATTGACTTGTAATTAACAATTTGTCAATGTTTTTTAGTTGCCATCGTTGCTGTAGCTGCTGTTTTTGTAGTTTTACTTATTTTAGACATTTTTATTTATATGCACTTATGTGTATAACATCGGCATACTGTTTGCAATTTTCAAATAAAAAAATAAAAATATTTTTTTTTTTTTTTTTTTTTTAAATTTTAGTTTTTACCTTTTTCAGTATTTCCATCACTGCTAACGTTATTGTTAATTTCAGTTGTATTGATTAACAACATGGATGATGGCAATGATGTGCCAAATTTACCGCGTGTCAATACCATGATGCGATACAAGGCATGCGGCTCCAAATTTATCAAATCAATTGATGTTTCATTTGTTATTAATTCCTGAAAAAAGAAGAAAAGATAGATAAAGATGAAAATTTAATATCAATTTAATGTGTAGAAATAAAAATGTAATTATTTTTAGATTAAAAGACATGATATGATATTTGAATAAAAAATCTTTAAGTATAACTAAAATATTTCCTTCAGTAAATAGTTATTCATTAAAGAAGTTTTTACTTTATTATACCCACCATCAAAAATATGGGGGGTATATTCATTTTGTCATTCCGTGTGTAACATGTCGAAGGAATCATCTAAGACCCCACAAAGTATATATATTCTGGGTCGTGGTTAGATTCTGAGTCTATGTCCGTCCGTCTGTCCGTCTGTCTGCCTGTTGAATGCAGAATAGGGCTCGTAGGGGGACGAAATTTGGCATAAATATTTACCTTATGTAAGATTTGTTTGGTATTGAAAATGGGAAAAGTCGGTAAAAAATAAACAAGTTATGGGCTAAAAACTAGAAACACAGGGTGTCCCTTTCATACTTTTCTGCTACCGTCTACTTTACCGACCACCTTCCATATAAGGTGAAACTTCAACGAAATTGTGTTCAAATAGTCCAATGACCAATGCAAATTCGGAAATAAAAAATGGGCGTGGTCCACCCACTTTAACACCCACCTTCCAGATAACGCAAAATTTGAAAAAGTTGATGGTGGGTATACAGATTCGGCCGAGCCGAATATAACATTCGCGCTTGTTTTCATTATTATTTTTATTTTGTTATTGTTCTCATTCTATTTTATTTTATTATATTTCTATATTTTAGCTTCGACTTAAATGTTATTAAATTCTTATTACGATTTTAATAAAGAAGCTTAGTAAATATATATATTTTTTTCTTATTAATAATTTCATTTTTTCTTTTTTAATTTTATTTTTTTGAACATTTTCTAAAACTTGTTTTTAATTTTTTTTTTTCTGTGTAGTCTGTAATATTTTTAGATCAAAATCATATTTAATTCAAAAGTTATAAAGCTTTTAAATAATTAAGTCAATAATTAATATTAATCATACGCCTAATTCTTCCTAAATGATAATTTTATTTACAACTTCTGTATTATAGCAAAAATTTAAATATTATTAAATTCTTTTTAAAATTTCATTAAAAAAGTTTAATAAGCTTTTCTTGTCTAAATGTTCTATATATATATATATATATATTTTTTTTTTTTTGTAGTAAATTTTTTTCTTTTGAAAATTTTTTAAAATTATATTTTGTTTCCTAAAACTTATTTTCAATTTTTTTCTAACAGTATAGAGTCTGTTTTATTTTTAGGTATTTTCTCTAGATCAATATCATATGTGGTTCAAAAGTTATAAAGCTTTGAAATAATTTATTCAATAATTAATGTCAATCATACGCCCAGTGTTCCCTTAACTATATTTTTACTCATAATTTCTACATTTTGTTCAAGATTGAAACCGAATTTTCGGCTTAGGGCAAACAATTAGTAAGGCTTTATTTTTACTACATTTTTAAGCTTATAACTCTCATTACAAACTGGATAATAATAAAAAAAATCAACTTTTTTTTTAGAAAAATTTTTATTATTATTATTTTTTTTTTTTAAGTTAGTGCCTGAAACATTAAATAATTAGGGAATATTTTATATAGTTTTTTTCAATATTTTCCAATTAATTTCATTTATACCTTAAATATTTTATTTTCAATAATATTAAAGTTTTGTTTATGGCAAATAGCCAGTCGTTTTCAAAAGAATTTAATAGTATGTCATCTATAACCATTTAATTTATTTATTTTATATGTTGCTCTCACTTTACTAAGGGTAGGTTATTTGTGCTATAATTTGTTGTTGGTGTATTAAACCAAATTGAAATTAAAATAAATCATGATCTTGCAGCACTAAAGCCCATTACAAATACAAATAAATTGTTGTGTTAAACATATAAAAAGCAATAATATATGTGGGGACATTTTAGGAGCACCAGGGAAAATAAAAGGCCTTTATAAGGTTTTCTTTTAAAGGAGTCATTACTAAAAACTATAAATTTAATTTAATATTTTGAACAAATTTAATCTGGGAAACTTCATAAAAGCAGTTTTTTAAAAGTATTTATTGAAAGATTAAGGCGATTTGAAACCTTTCAGAAGGAATTTTTAAAATTATTAAGGCCTTTTTATATATCTTTTAGCATAATGTGCACCTCCCTTTCTATATATTTTTTTCAACTATATGTTAAAGTCAATACAATGTAATGTAAACTTTACTACATTTACAACTACAATTCACACACAATATAAATCCAATAAAATCCAGTGATTTACAAACACTATTTAGTCATACAGATTTAACTCTGAAACACCACCAGTAAAATACGTATAAAAAAATCTAAAAAAAAAAAACTGAAATTGTTATAGAAAATATATATGAAAAAACTATGTTACCAACATGGAAACTTTGTAATAAAAATATAAAACAAAACGACAACATACCATTATACTACATACAAATATATTGTACAAAAAAAAGCTAAAAAAAAAAACTAAATAAATATAAAAAGATTTAACAGAAAAAAATAAAATAAACTGCATTGAAAAAAAAAAGACGCTAAAATAGATAAAATCATAAACGCTACTGCAGTTTTAGTTATAATAAAAAAAAATCAAATAAAAAACTAGTAAAAAAACGCAGCGCATAGAAAAAAAACTAAAAACTATTTACGTTAAACTCGTTGACCAAGTGCCATTGACTTACATACTTTGGGTAACATGAATTTTAAGATTTTAAACTAAAAACGTTAATCTTTACATACAAACAAAAATATATATAAACTTGAATATAAAAATAACAAAACATATGAAGAAAAAAAAAAAAAACATATAGTTATACAAATATTAGACTTGATCGCCAAAAAAATATAAAATTTTAAAAATTATTTTCTCTTTTTTTTAAGGTTTAAAATTTAGTAACATTTATTTTTAATTAATAATTAAATTTGTTAATTATGTTCTTAGTACCCTACAATTTATTTTCTAAAGAAAGTAATTTTAATTTAAAAGTTATCACCATTCAAAATAAATTTGAAAACAATTAATATTAATCATACGCTTAGGGGTATTAAGAACATTTTAGTTGAGAACTTTTAAAATACTTATACAATTGCTCTGAAGTTTTAATTAAATAAAGAGGTTAAGTTAAACTTTTTAACACAAAATTAATAATTTCCAACTTCCAAAAAATACTATTACATAACATGGCTTAAAAATATGACCTTTTAAGTAGCAAATTAGTTTTTTTACCAAGAGAAACTTCAAATAAATATTGAAGGCTATAGCATATCATATATATAAGCTTTCTTTTGTGTTAATACTATAGAACAATTTTTTAAAACTAGAGGAAATTTGAGTTGAATATTAAAAAAAAAAAAAATATTTTTATATTGAAGCTTTAAGTTTATTTTGTAGTTTTTTAAGGATTTAAGCTAAGTAACTCAATAATTCAATTTTACACACTGTGTTTAATCTTTAAATGATATTTATATTATAGATTAAAACAATTTTAATTTATAAATTAATTATTTTTTTATAAATTTTTTCTATTCAACACCATAAATTTTTCTTCCTCAAGCCATTCGTACAAATAATATTCATTCCTTAAAGCCTTATATTTGATATTCAGTTTTTTTAAAAAACAAAATCTTTATTAATAAAAAAGTTAAAAGATTTTGAATAAAATAACTCAATAATTAATATCAGTCATACGCAATGTGGCTCATAAATTTAAAAACTGTATAACTTTAAGAAAACAACACTAATGTAAGTAAAAGTTTCGTAAATGATAGATATGAAGCAAAGCTATAGTTTTATAACATTTAGATAATTAGGTGACTTGATTTATTTTATTTAAAACAAATTTTATTTATTACTTATTCATTTTTTTTAGTCAACACCAATTTTTTTTTTCTCAGGCCATAAAGTACTAATGACTATTCTTCTTTATACAAATATTATTCATTCTTTGAAGCCTTATGTTTGTTATTCGGTTTTTTTTTAAACAAAATCTTTAATAACAAAAATAAATAAATAATAAAATAACTCAATAATTAATAACATGATTATTCTTCTTTATACAAATATTATTCATTCTTTGAAGCCTTATGTTTGTTATTCGGTTTTTTTTTAAACAAAATCTTTAATAACAAAAATAAATAAATAATAAAATAACTCAATAATTAATAACAATCATTTAATAATAATTAATAACAATCAAGAACTGATTTAAGCAAATGTTTTGAAACATTATATGCTAAGAAAAGCTATGTTTTTTACATTTAGATGGTTAGATGACATTATTTATTTTATACAAAACCATTTAGGTTTATTATTTGCTATTTTTTTTATTTTTAGTCAACACTACCAATTATTGTTTCACAGGCCTGTATATTATTTATACAAAATTGTGCAGTTATTCAAAATTACTCCCAGTGAAATAAATTAGCAAATAATACAGTTTATAAATAAAATATTTTGCAAACTAAATATTCACCTCCAGCAATTTTACTTCCTCAACTTATAAATTAAGAAAAAATTTTAATCTTAATGTAAATTTATTTATGCACTTTATTGTTTGCTTTCCACTCCAAAAAATATCACTTAAATTAAAAAAGTTATAAGAATTTTAGTTAATTAACTCACTAATTAATATCAATCATACGCAATGTGGTTTATAAACCTAAAATATGTTATAACTTTTAGAAAACTGCAACGAATATTATAAAACTTTTGTAGAAAATAAATGTAAATTAATACCTTCATTAAAATACATTCAACTGATATTTTAAAAATTTTTAATATTTTAATTTTTTAATTTCGATCATCAACACTAAATATTTAAATTCCTTAAAAATTCTTAAGAAATGCAATATTTCTTTATATAAATAGATTTTTTCCACTGAATTATTGCGTTTAATATTCAGTTTGTTTTATGATAGAACTATTTAAAATGCACAAGTTATAAAGATTTTTGTAAAATAAGTCAATAATTAATATCCAGTCATATTGTATATAATTATATGTTATAACTTCTAGAAAACTGCAATTAATCTTATAAAATTTTCGTAAAGTATAATGTAAAGTTGGAGATTTGTTAAACAGCATTTAAATAATATTTTCAAAAAACTTAAATATTATTTTTTAACTTTTAAACACCGACACTATATAAAACATAGATCTTTATATAAATATATTTGTCCGCTAAAGTCTTAACTTTGAATTGAAGTTTATTTTATAGCACAATTATTTAAAATATAGAATTTATAAGGATTTTGACAAAATAGGCCAGTAATTAATATTAATCATACGCAATGTAGCTAACTAATGTTAATTATCTAAATAATAACTTCCAAATAACTGCAACTATTAATATAAAATTTGAAGGATAGAGCCTAATAAAGACTTTCGTACAGCCAAGTCTTAGGAACCATTTACACTGTACCGAACATTTTTAAACTTTGAAAAGGAAAATAAATTATATAAAGTTAATTAAATCTGTTACAAAATTTAAGATTTATTAAATTAATTTTATTATTTTAATATTTAACCCATGAATGAAAGTAGTTGCTTATAATTTATTTATATTTTATTTATTAATAGTAAATAAATTTACATATAAATATATAATAAGAAATTGACTACTGAGGCCTTCGTCCAATCTTTTTAAATACTAATTTATTTATTCTCAAAACGACTAGCTTTTCATTGCATTTTAATCTATTAAAATGTTATTTATATTAGAAAAGTTCTAATGACTTTAACAATATAACTCAATAATTAATATCAATCATAAGTGTAAATCCTTTAATTACTTCTATAAAACTGCTCAGATTTTTACCAAATTTTTGTTGGAGATAGATGCAAATTAAATCTTTGTTTTCATACTATTTAAATTGTCTACACATTTAAACAAAATTTACCCTCTAAATGGTATTTTTTTTTTTTTTTCTCTCTTCAAAAAAGGTTTTAAAATTTCAAGAAAATATAAGAAACAATGGCGTAAATCAGAGATTTAAAACTCACAGTTACCTAATTTATTTGAATTGAATTAAATTAGAAAAAAATTTAAGATTTATTTTATAAATTTTAAAAATTTTCAAAATCACCTGCAGTTATTTCAATTCCTCAGGTATTAAATGAAGATAAAAAATATTTCTTAATATAAATACATTTATTCTCTATATTCTTTGCTTTCATTTCACGTTTATTTTAAGAAAATATCATTTTACTTAGAAAAGTTATAAATATTTTAGCAAAATAACTCAATAATTAATATCAATCATACGCTAAGGGGTTCATTAATTTAAATACTTAATAACTTGTAGAAAATTTTAAAGATTTGTACAAAATTTTATAGAGACATAGATGAGAAATAAAACTTTTGATTAAAAAATAAAAATGAAAATTTTATATCATTGGGTACCAGCAAGACAAATTTGACCTTTTTAGGTGTAAAATGTTTCCCTAGCGATAATTTTTAGGATTAAAAAAAAAAAAAAAAAACATACAGAAAATTCCAGAATCATAAGAAAATTACTTATTATGATTCTGCAATTGCCAAAAAGTACTTCTAATGAATTATTGTTGGTCAATAAAAATTTTATTTTATATAGTCCTAAATCATTTAAAGCTATATTTTTTTTTCTTAGACATTAAGCGATGAAAGAAAAAGATTCCTAGTTAAGATTGATTAATCCTCTATATTCTTAACATTTATTTCACGTTTATTTTATGAAAATATCTTTTGAATGGGAAAAGTTATAAGGATTTGTCTAAAATATTAAAATAATTAATATTAATCATACGCACTGGGGTTAAGTAAAAAAATCGTTCAATAACTTCTAGAAAAATGCTGGGATTTAAACATAATTTTTAGTACAGATAAAAAAGAGATCATGCTTGTTTAACAAAGGAGTTACTAAAGGACAAACAAAATTTTTTAAATTAAATTTTTTTTTTATTTATTTATATATATATATATATATATATATATATATATATATATATATATATATATATATATATATATATATATATATATATATATATATATATATATATATATATATATATAATTTTACTTTTTTTATGTAAAATATTTTTTTTTTTTTTTTTTGTTTCAAATTTATTTTTTTTTTTTTAACTCGAATTAAAAATAATTTATATTTTTTGCTCAGGTCTTATGTTTTTTTTTTTTTTTTTTTCTCTTATTTTAAAATCTCACATGTCTCAAAATACATTTATATATGTTGTTTATTGTTTTTTGGCTTAAATGGTATTTGAATTTTAGTAAAAAAAAAATATATAAATAAACAAAACGTGAAAACTTTTGAAAAAAAAAACAACAATTTCAAACTTTTATATCCACGAAATTTTTCTCGTATTTGTTTAGTGTTTTGCCAAACGAAATTGTTTTTGGCGTGATAGAAAAAAAACACAAAACAAGCGCTAAAAAAAGAAAAACAAATGAATAAAATAAACAAATAAGTAAATTGGACTAAAGGGACAAAATATTGGTGAAACACAGACTAAACAAGGAGCTACACAATATATTAAAATAAATAAAATAAAATTAAAAGAAATTTAAAATAAACTATTAAAAGCAATCGTTCTTAATTAAGAAAAACATTGCTGAGGTAACACAATTTTATAAAAAAAAAATTTGGACAAAACACTAAAATTTTTAAAATGAAAATTTTAAATTAATTTCGTTACATTGTGATTTCTCTAATTTTAATAAGTAGTTAATTGGAAATAAATGCCTAATATGTTCTAGACACCTATTCAAAATTTTAAAACATTTGATTAAGTTTTTTGAAAATTATAAAGAAAATTGTTTTCTAACCCTCAGTGCGTATGATTGATATTAATTACGTAGTTATCTTACTAAAACATTTGTAACTCCTAAAACAATAATGATTTTAGCATGAAACAAATTGTATAAGAAACTTAAGGACTTAAGGGAAAAATAAATTTATTTCAAAAATTTTTACAAAAATTAATATTAAGAAATAAATTTCACAAAATAAAAATAATATAAAAAAAAAACAGATTTTTAATACCCAAAATTTTCCAAGTTAAGAAACTAGAGGAAATAAGGGACAAATGAATTTATTTCCTTAAATATTTATTTAAAACAGAGATGCGCAATTTTCGTATTTCCAGACTCGTGAGTCTAGACTACAAATTCTGCTTACGCAACTCTGCTTCACACGTACACTATAAACTACTTCGTTCGACTGGTGCTCTCTCATTAATGTCAATACAAATCAAGCATAGTTTTCTACTGCTTCACATACACAAGCGCAAATGTATAGTAGTGTGTGTGCGCATCACTGATTTAAAATATAACTCTTTAAAAATTATTAGATTTTTGGACACCGTATATCCTAACGAGATTTATAATTATGTTGTCTGGTGAAAGCCTTATTTCTTGTCTATACCTATTTAAAATTTTAAGAAAGAATATTTGTAGAATATATAAAAAAAAACTTATTTATTTACAGACGTATGATTAATATTAATTATTGATTTATTTTAGTAAAATGCTTATAACTTTAAACCCACTAAAGATTGTAATGAAACAAAAATGGGTTATGAAAGTACAGAGTGCAGGTCATATACTAAAAATATAAAAATCTACTTTCTCCAAATAAAAACCAGAAAATTCTTCCAAAATACAGAAAAAAAAATTCTCAAAAATATTTACTTTTACTTTTGGTCAAAAACAACCTTTCCATTTTAACTTATAACACCTTACAAAATGTAAATTTTCTGGACTGAAAAAAATTGCATACACAAATACGCAAAATACTTTCAACAAATACCAGTTGAAAAAAAAAAAGACATTGAAAAAATTTCACAAAAAACAGAAAATTACAAAATAAATAAAAAATAAAGTTAATCTGATTTCTGTGTTTGACTAAAAACGACACAATACGAAACGCATTTTTACAGTCAGTAAAACAAACAATTAATGTCGTGTAAAAATTTAACAAGAACAATTTTTTTTAACCACCATACAACTGAACTGAATCTCTACAATATTTATAATACATATTTATTTTAACATAATATGTAAAACCATTTCGTGGGTGAGTTTTTTTTAAAGCTTATTGAACACATAGATTTTTTTTATTTTCTGTTTAAATGTATGGAAAAAACTGGCCCACAAAATCCCTTAAAAATAAATTGCTAAAAATCCTTTAAAATAGTAAACAGAAAAAAACTTTTAACAATGTTTTGGTTTTTGTATTTCGCTTGCTATTGTAGTTATTTCGTTATCCTGCTAAAAATAATGTGAAAAATTAAAACAGTAGAAAAAAAATTGCTGTTGATCGCCAACAACATTTTATTTTATTTGAACAATATTGACAATGTAGCTCTGTTTTCAACAAAAACGACAACCGACAACATAATACTCTTAAACGAGCTTACAGAGTTTACCACCAGATTTAAATTTACTATTCATATATTTATACAAAGCTTTAGCTGTATATAACGACGGATATTGATTATAACTAAAACATCGCAAGCGGGAGGTGAGAAAGACCGACAGATGTAGCTAAAAATTGCAACAATCATCCAAAACATAAAAATAACATCAAACCAAATGACACTGACAATTTTTGCGAAACAAGAAACTACCACAAATTACTGAGTGTTACATTGCAATTACTCAAAAAGTACTTAAAATGTATTAAATAAATAACAAATATAGTGCCTGATTATTCGCTGAGGGTATTGAATTATTTAAGGTTTTATTTTTTTTTTTTTTTTAAACACAAAGTTTTTGCATAAACTAAATTATTTTACCTCAGGCCGTTAAAAGTATTTAAATATCAATTTGTGCACTAAAGTCTTAATTTTCAGAAGCATTTTACTAAGATCAAAAAGCTATGTTGTTTTAAAAGTTATAAGGATTTAAGTAAAATAACGCAATAATTAATATTAATCATACGCAATAAGACCCAGCAAAAATTATAAGGAATGGAATTTATTTGTGCTTTTTAAAATTGACTATAGCCTAGTCTTAACCCAGTCTATAGTCCAGTTTAGTCTGAACTAGAATTTAACTAGAACTGAACTAGAACTGAACTAGAACTGAACTAGAACTGAACTAGAACTGAACTAGAATTGAACTAGAACTGAACTAGAACTGAACTAGAACTGAACTAGAACAGAACTAGAACTGAACTAGAACTGAACTAGAACTGAACTAGAACTGAACTAGAACTGAACTAGAACTGAACTAGAACTGAACTAGAACTGAACTAGAACTGAACTAGAACTGAACTAGAACTGAACTAGAACTGAACTAGAACTGAACTAGAACTGAACTAGAACTGAACTAGAACTGAACTAGAACTGAACTAGAACTGAACTAGAACTGAACTAGAACTGAACTAGAACTGAACTAGAACTGAACTAGAACTGAACTAGAACTGAACTAGAACTGAACTAGAACTGAACTAGAACTGAACTAGAACTGAACTAGAACTGAACTAGAACTGAACTAGAACTGAACTAGAACTGAACTAGAACTGAACTAGAACTGAACTAGAACTGAACTAGAACTGAACTAGAACTGAACTAGAACTGAACTAGAACTGAACTAGAACTGAACTAGAACTGAACTAGAACTGAACTAGAACTGAACTAGAACTGAACTAGAACTGAACTAGAACTGAACTAGAACTGAACTAGAACTGAACTAGAACTGAACTAGAACTGAACTAGAACTGAACTAGAACTGAACTAGAAATGAACTAGAACTGAACTAGAACTGAACTAGAACTGAACTAGAACTGAACTAGAACTGAACTAGAACTGAACTAGAACTGAACTAGAACTGAACTAGAACTGAACTAGAACTGAACTAGAACTGAACTAGAACTGAACTAGAACTGAACTAGAACTGAACTAGAACTGAACTAGAACTGAACTAGAACTGTACTAGAACTGAACTAGAACTAGAACTAGAACTGAACTAGAACTGAACTAGAACTAGAACTGAACTAGAACTGAACTAGAACTGAACTAGAACTGAACTAGAACTGAACTAGAACTGAACTAGAACTGAACTAGAACTGGACTAGAACTGAACTAGAACTGAACTAGAACTGAACTAGAACTGAACTAGAACTGATCTAGAACTGAACTAGAACAGAACTAGAACCGAACTAGAACTGAACTAGAACTGAACTAGAACTGAACTAGAACTGAACTAGAATTGAACTAGAACTGAACTAGAACTGAACTAGAACTGAACTAGAACTGAACTAGAACTGAACTAGAACTGAACTAAAACTGAACTAGAACTGAACTAGAACTGAACTAGAACTGAACTAGAACTGAACTAGAACTGAACTAAAACTGAACTAGAACTGAACTAGAACTGAACTAGAACTGAACTAGAACTGAACTAGTGTTATACTAGAACTAAACTATTAATGAACTAGAACTGAGCTAGAGCTTAACCAGAATTGAGCCAGAGAAGAAATGCATAGAATAGTTAGAATATAAACTGAACAATGTTTTTTCACTTTTTAATTTGAACTTAAATCATATTTGATTTATTCATGCTTTTGTCTACCAATTTATTGTTTAATAACTTTTCCTTTTTACTTATGCTGTTTCTAATTTGATTAGACCACTTACTTTGTTGTTTAGTTTTTATAATTTGACCAAAACCAAAATCCCAAAACTCCTAGATGTTAATGTTTCTTTTGTAAGAAAGCCCTTCAAAATGTGCATAGTCATGCTGCACAATGAAATTAAAATCTTTGTAAATTGAAAATTCTTATAGTCTAGTCATTAATTGCCTAAAGCTGTCTTCACTGGTTTCCTTTGTGGGTCACAGCAAAAGCCAATCAAAAAAGAAACTTAATTGTAAAAATATTTAAAATATTTTAAAGTAAAATTCATCCCAAAAATAACCAGCAGAAGCCAGATACAAGCATAAGAAAGGTTTGTAGCTGCCTTTCTCTTGTACTCTTGTTCAACACAAAGTACAAATAGTTTCAACAACAATTCTTAACAAAAATTTCTGAAATTACAATAGAAACAAGAAAACTATAAAACGGATAAGTTATATAAAGGACTTTTTTTTAGTTAAGAATGTATAAGTAGAATAAGTTTAAGTTAAAATGCAGCAAACTGCTTCCCTACTTCCTGATTTCTTCTACTGCTTTATGTAACAAAAATCTTTAGGGAATTCCTAGCAAAAAACAAAAAAAGAAATACTTTCTTAACAAACAACTTTAAAACAAACTGTTGCTTATTTGCTATATAAAATCGAAGCAAAAGGACTCTTAGCCTGAAAATATTTACAATTAGAAAGAAAATTTCAAAATTATTAAAGATATTTTTTTCTTTTAGTAACTAAAACTTTATTATATTTTGGTTTCTTGTACAATTCCTACACCTACTTGAAAATTCATGTTGAGTGTCTGCCCCTAAAGACTACCAAGAGTTTAAGGTCGTTAAGAAAAATCAAACAAAATTGTAATACAAACTCAAGTAGAGAGAAGGCAGCAAAATTAACAAAAGAATAAATGAAGCAAAAGCCAAAATGACAAAGTTGTAAACAGGCAGCCATCCAATAGCTTTAATAACCACGTACTCTATAGTATTGAATGGTTAAATATCCGCAATATATAAGTGTACTTGTATGTGTGTGTATACCACACATACAATTGCATATAAAGAATTCATTGAAAGCAACTCTTTCACTGTTATACTACAGCTCATTAAGCGTGAGTGTTGTTCAATAATTCAAAATGCAATTGCGTTTTAGGGTCCTGGCTTTATTGTGTTACAACAACGACAACGACTATGACTACAGCAGTAATGTCATTGACAATGTATACAACAATGAGCTAGAGATGTAGAGCTTGTAGGAATGTATACTTGTGTCTACAAGAGTGTAGACAAACAGACAATTTCAATGGAATAGGAAATTTGTGCCAAAAGCACAATAATAAAAGGAGATACAAAACATCATGCTTTAATAGTATTTTGCTACGTAATGGGATGTCTTTCATCTATTGGACACATATGGAAGGAATATAAGGATGAAACAGATGAGGAGAAAAATTTAGGTTTGTTTTAGTTGAGATCTAGTTCAAGTTCAGCATTAATTCACTTCAAGTTCAGTTTTAGTTCAGTTCTAGTTCAGTTCTAGTTCAGTTCTAGTTCAGTTCTAGTTCAGTTCTAGTTCTAGTTCAGTTCTAGTTCAGTTCTAGTTCTAGTTCAGTTCTAGTTCAGTTCTAGTTCAGTTCTAGTTCAGTTCTAGTTCAGTTCTAGTCTAGTATATAGTCTAGTCTATAGTCTATAGTCTAGTCTATAGTCTAGTCTATAGTCTAGTCTATAGTCTAGTCTATAGTCTAGTCTATAGTCTAGTCTATAGTCTAGTCTATAGTCTAGTCTATAGTCTAGTCTATAGTCTAGTCTATAGTCTAGTCTATAGACTAGACTATAGTCTAGTCTATAGTCTAGTCTATAGTCTAGTCTATAGTCTAGTCTATAGTCTAGTCTATAGTCTAGTCTATAGTCTAGTCTATAGTCTAGTCTATAGACTAGACTATAGTCTAGTCTATATAGTCTATATAGACTATAGTCTAGTCTATATAGACTATAGTCTAGTCTATAGTCTAGTCTATATAGACTATAGTCTAGCCTATATAGACTATAGTCTAGTCTATATAGACTATAGTCTAGTCTATATAGACTATAGTCCAGTCTATATAGACTATAGTCTAGTCTATATAGGCTATAGTCTAGTCTATAGTCTAGTCTATATAGACTATAGTCTAGTCTATAGTCTAGTCTATATAGACTATAGTCTAGTCTATAGTCTAGTCTATATAGACTATAGTCTAGTCTATAGTCTAGTCTATAGTCTAGTCTATAGTCTAGTCTATAGTCTAGTCTATAGTCTAGTCTATAGTCTAGTCTATAGTCTAGTCTATAGTCTAGTCTATAGTCTAGTCTATGGTCTAGTCTATAGTCTAGTCTATAGTCTAGTCTATAGTCTAGTCTATAGTCTAGTCTATAGTCTAGTCTATAGTCTAGTCTATAGTCTAGTCTATAGTCTAGTCTATAGTCTAGTCTATAGTCTAGTCTATAGTCTAGTCTATAGTCTAGTCTATAGTCTAGTCTAGTCTATAGTCTAGTCTATAGTCGAATTTAATGTCTAGTCTAGTCTATAGTCTGGTCTAGTCCTTTAGCGTTTCTACTTTCTATACTTTTGCTTTATGTTCTTTCTAGACTCCCAACTGTACTCGCACTCCTTGACTTGCTTTAACTTAATGATACACCAATATTAAGAAACATACAATCTCGCACTCATGTTCCGGAGGCAATCTAACCTAAAGGCAACTTAAAAACGCTTAAGTGACATACATTGTCAGGCCAATAGAATAAAAATGATACTCTGGGCAAATAAACGGAAAAAAAACTCACACATAAACGAAATGAAATAAAATAATATTAACTGGCAAACACTAACACCAGAATTACAGAAAATAATGCTCGCTTCTTAACACACACACGTTTACCAACAGGAAAAGCTTTAGATGAACATCAAGATAAAGTCACCGAATTGCATTGGATGGCAAGAAGTGAGGAAGAAGGTAAAGCATCAAGAGTACATCTGTTCGTTTATTGAAAATGTAATTGATGTTCTTACAGGATACTTGAATAAACACGCATACTTGAAGGCTAAAAATGAAAGAAACAAACGACTAGGACACACATTCGCAAAAACAAGCTATTCTCATAGAATATAGAACATTAACAATACAATACTATGCTGGCATACACATACATACATATGAAATATTTGCAACATGACACGTATGTAGTGGCATAAAATGAAATACAAAATAGAGAAAAAATCCTGAAAAAATGAATGAATGAATCTTATGTTATCAAACAACGTAGACAATATTTTTTGATGATGACTATTACTGGCTGCAGACCATAAAACACGATCATTTTTTATTACAAAACATTTTGAAATATATATTCTTTTAGTGTCATATCTAAGAGAAAGAAAAAACCTACTACTGTCAAAAACCCCAGAAAAATAAAAAAATATCAAAATAGAAAACGCCATAGAATTTCTAAAATAATATATTTTATACTCCAAGGAGTCAAGTGTAATGTTAGAGGTTTCTTTTTTGTGTCATCTTTCATTCTTGACTCATTCACTGGCTGTTTGTTTTATGTGGCAATGTATCACTGTGAAAACTGTGATTTTTTGAAACAACCTGATGGTTTTCATACTTGTTATGTGAGTTGTTTCTCTACTCTGTATATGAAATCAAAACTAAGGAGCCACAAAAATAAAAAAGAAACAAAAAAAAAAAATAGATATTGTTCATGTGTATATCCTTGTGTATTGTAGTTCATATGTCAAATACACCAACATATTATCCCTAGATTTAACAATGAAACCTCATAGAAAAGAAGTCACAAAAAAAAAAGAAGCTTGAGAAACAATAACACATACTACTCATATAAAGTCATACACCAAAAAATCTAAAAAACAAAAAAATATAAAACACAAGAACGAAGTTAGAAAATTGTAAAATAAAAATATAAATTACTAATGTATGTGTAGATATAAATATTGGGGGTAGGGGAAAAATATTTCCGTAAAGCTTAGCTCAATAGGGAATTGAAAATGTTATATATTTCGTTCCCATTAAAAATAACTTTTCCTAAAATTATTATTAAAAAGTTTTGTAATATTTTGACTTTTTAAAGCTTGTAGCAAAACGTTTCTTTAAGCATTTTAAAGTTGTTGGAAGGATGTGTTAATGTAGATTTGTACAATATATAAAAGCTACTTTTATAATAATTATTTTATTAAAAGCTTTATGTATGAAATGTTTATTATGTCCACTAAAAATATCTATAAAATTCAAAAGAATTTAAAAGCTCTAAATATCATTTCATGAAATATTTTAGGAAAGCTTTTGATTTTAATTTTTGTAAGATTTTTTAGAAATATTTTAAATAGTTTATAAATAGTTTATAAAATAGCTTTTTAGTTATAAAAATTTAATTCTATTTAATACTTTAATTTTTATTAAATTCGATTAAAAATTGATTTTGAAGAGCTTTTTAAAATTTTTAAGAGCTTTTTTCACAAGCTTCATCAATTTTAAATACTTTGGAACTTTGCTGAAGGATTATTCTATTGAAAACAAATATTTTAAACTATTTTAAAGAGATTTTTAAAAATATTTTAAAAGCTTTTTTTGAAAAAAAAAAAAGCTTCATGAATTTTACATATTTGAAGAAATTTAAATGTTTAAATTTAATTTCAAAGCTTCTCTAAAAAATTCAAATAATTTTTAAAAGCTTTGCATGAATTTTTTTTAAAATGGATTTTGAAGAGCTTTTTAAAATTTGTAAGAGTTTTTTTGCAAGCTTTATAAATTTTAAATACTTTTGATTTTTGCTGAAGGATTATTCTATTAAAAACAAATATTTTAAACTATTTTGAAGAGATTTTTAAAAATATTTTAAAAGCTTTTTTTTTTTAAATAAAAACATTAATTTTAAATATTTGAAGAAATTTAAATGCTTAAATTTAATTTCAAAGCTTCTCTAAAAAATGTAAATAAATTTTAAAAACTTTTGCACAAAGTTTTTTAAAGCTATCTGGGAAGAACTTTTTTGAAGCTTTTTCAAATTGTTTGAAATTTGTCTATATGTTGGCTATTTTTTATAAATTGCTTTTTTGGAAAGCTTTCTTGATTTTGTGTAGCTTTTTTTAAAGCTTTCACTAATTTATCTAAAATAATAACAATAATAATAATAATAACAATGTTATTTCGAATTTCGTTAAAATTGATTAAAAAAATATTTTTAGAATAAGTGTAATGAAATTTTTTTTCAAAAGCTTGTTTGAATGTTGATAAAAGCTCTCTTATATAAATTTATATGATTAAATTTTATTTAAATGTTTCTCTAAAGAATTTAAATAATAGTTTAAAGCTTTTGCACATCGCTTTTTAAAGATTTTTCAGCAAAGTTTTGTTGACGCTTTTTAAAATTATTTGTATATAGATTTTTATTTCAAAAGCTTTTGTTACTTTATTAAAAAATATAAACATAAAAAATAAAAACAATAATGAAATAAAATTGTTCGAATTATTAATAAAAGTTTTAAAATAAATATTTTTATAATGCTTTTAAAGAGCTTGCTTGAAAGTTGTTAAAAGCTTTATCATATTTTAATATTTGCAGGATTTAACAAGTACTTTGTTAAAATCTGTTTAAAAAAATATTTTTATTAATTTAAAAAAAAGCTTTTTTAAAGGGTATCCTTTTAAAGCTTTTGAGGATTTTTTTGAAATTTTGCTTAAGTGTTAAATTATATTATAATTATAATTTTTGTTAAGCTTTTATATACTTTTGTAAGAGTTATATCATATAAAGCTTTTCAAAAGTTGAGCTTTTATATTTAAATTTTTCTAAAAAATAAAACTGAAATTATTTTTCATCCTAATTAATATCATTCACACAAACATGCATACTTAGACATAGTCCTCCCCAAAAAAGGCTATTGTACAGCATGTGTGTAATAAAATATATGTGTGTAAGTGTATCGTCGTATAGATGACAATTGCAATCAACTTTTGCTGCACGTACACATGCGACATGTCAAGTGAATTTAAAACCATTCGTGATATCAAACTCATTCACACACACATGCACGCAAACACATGTGTATATTTTAAAATTTATACATGTATATTATTTCTATTTGTATTTGTGTGTGTATGTGTAAATTTGTAAAAATGCAGTGTTATGTGCAAGTATGTGTATAAGTAAGTATTACAAACGTATTCATTTTTTTATGAGACCATGAAACACAATAGTCACTTGTATTTAATATATATTTAGTACGTGTATGTATGTGAAAAACTATATGTGTATTAAATTCACATGTTTATGTGTGTGCATGCGTATACGAATTAGTATTGCCTGCTGCATATTCATTTAAGTAGGTTTGTTGCGAGTGTGTGGCAAGAATGATGATGACGTTTAGGTTACTCTAGTTTTAGATGTTTGGGCTGCCACAGTAGCATCATCATCATTGCAATAGAGAAGTATGTATAAAGTGTATGTGTATAGGAGAAAGTATAATAAATGTTTAAATTACAAAAAAAAAAAAAACACACACACACACACACACTTAAGAAGTATACGCCATCTGTGTATGACACCATTGGGTGCCATTATTATTAAACCGTTTTTATAAAGCATCGAAAATTTCGTCCTTTTCTGGCAGCCAAAAACAAAAGAAAAACTTCAGTTTAGCATTTTTTTATGTTAATGCTGTTAAATGAATATAAATAAGCAGCACATTTGGTAAATATTCTTAAAATTAGTTAAGTTTTGCTAAATGAGCCATTAAGATGATAAAAAAAAGTATTTAGTTTTGAATTAAAATATTAAAAAAAAAAATGGAAACAGTGACAATTTTCAAAAAGAATCTTTTTAAGATCTCAGCTAAGAAAAAAATATTTAATCAAAAACTTTTTATAGTTCTTTACTTAAATTAAATTTTTTCTCAATACAACTTTAATACAAATTCCTCTAGAAAAAAGTCTATATTGTCCTTAATAAAAAAATCACTATTGACCACTAACAAACTAGCTGATATCACACCATAATAACTAAAACCTACTAAATCTAAAATGTTATAAAACCAGGAATGAGATTCAGAAAAAAGTGTGTTACAATGGCTATAACCTATGGTCATAATAAAATACACATGTACGTTCGTTTATATTGTTGTATTAGTGTATAATTTACAGTTTATTTTTTATGTAAGCGTAGTAGTTAAGACTCCATACTCTACTTCATTCAGTAATACTGCAACAACTTCTTTTTATTGTAGTATGTGTAATGAATTTATTTACATTGTAGTCGTTGCTAGATTTTATGTTGCCATTGCAAATAATTTATACTGAAGTTGTGTTCGAATTTTTTTATTACTTTGTATAACAATTTAGCTGATTTTTTAAAACTTCACACACGCAACTACACAATGAAAAAGAAAAAAAATATTAAGACAAAATAAACTGACTTAAAGACTAGATTATAGACTAGTCTTTAGATTTGATTACAGATGTAATTATAAACTAGATTATAGACAAGACTAGTTGATTTAGACTATAAAATAGACTATCAACCAAATTATAGACTAGACCAAAGACTATAAACTATACTAAAGACTAGACTATAGACTACATGGTGTATAAACTAGGCCACAGACTAACCTACAATCTAGACAGTGGACTAGGCTACAGACTAAACTAAAGACTCAACTATAGAATATTGACTGGGTTATCGACTACAATTTAGACCAGACTACAGACTGAACTAACTACTAGACTATAGACTAAAAACCAAATTAAAGACTCAACTATAAACTAGTCTATAGTCTACATTATCGACTAGAGTACAGGCAAAACTATCGACAATAGATTAAATCAAAAACTAGACTTTATATTAGGTTATAAACTATGTTATTTTCCAGACTATAGACAAAGCTAAAGACTAGACTCCATACCTGACTAAATACTAGACTATGGACAGACTGGACTAAAAAATATAATAAAACTAGACTATTGACTAGAATATATAGAGTATTAACTATGCCACAGACTAATTAAAATATTCAATTAATTAAAAAAAGAAAAGGACAAGACTATAGACCAGAACATCGACTAAACTAAAGACCTAACTAAAGGCTAGAGAAAAGACTAGACCATAGACTAGAATATAAAATATACTATAGAACGGACTATAAACTGGTTCAGTTTTAGTTCAGTTCTAGTTCAGTTCTTTTTTCTGTTTTCATTCAGTTCTAGTTCAGTGCTAGTTCAGTTCCAGTTCAGTTCTATTTCAGATCTAGTTCAGTTCTAGTTCAGTTCTAGTTCAGTTCTAGTTCAGTTCTAGTTCAGTTCTAGTTCAGTTCTAGTTCAGTTCTAGTTCAGTTCTAGTTCAGTTCTAGTTCAGTTCTAGTTCAGTTCTAGTTCAGTTCTAGTTCAGTTCTAGTTCAGTTCTAGTTCAGTTCTAGTTCAGTTCTAGTTCAGTTCTAGTTCAGTTCTAGTTCAGATCTAGTTCAGTTCTAGTTCAGTTCTAGTTCAGTTCTAGTTCAGTTCTAGTTCAGTTCTAGTTCAATTCTAGTTCAGTTCTAGTTCAGTTCTAGTTCAGTTCTAGTTCAGTTCTAGTTCAGTTCTAGTTCAGTTCTAGTTCAGTTCTAGTTCAGTTCTAGTTCAGTTCTAGTACTAGTTCAGTTCTAGTTCAGTTCTAGTTCAGTTCTAGTTCAGTTCTAGTTCAGTTCAGTTCTAGTTCAGTTCTAGTTCAGTTCTAGTTCAGTTCTAGTACTAGTTCAGTTCTAGTTCAGTTCTAGTTCAGTTCAGTTCTAGTTCAGTTCTAGTTCAGTTCTAGTTCAGTTCTAGTTCAGTTCTAGTTCAGTTCTAGTTCAGTTCTAGTTCAGTTCTAGTTCAGTTCTAGTTCAGTTCTAGTTTAGTTCTAGTTCAGTTCTAGTTCAGTTTTAGTTCAGTTCTAGTTTAGTTCTAGTTCAATTCTTGTTCGGTTCCTGTTTAGTTCAGTCCTAGTTTGGATCCAATTCAGTTATATTTCAATTTTATTTTTAATTTAATTATAATTAATTTCTGTTTTAGTTAGTTAGAATTGTTTTAACTTAGACTGCTGTCTAGTTTTTAGAATTATCATACCTTCATTTTACATCTGACAATTTCGATGCAATTCGCTAAATTTTCCCTGATAATAAAATAGATTTACGCGCCAATTTTATTCTCTAACCAAAACACGTTTATAACCCAAAAAAAATCTATCAAAAAATTGCAGATTCTAATAAAAAAAAACGAAATGCGTTTTAAACAAACAATCCATAAGGTTAAATTTAGTTACAGTGACACACAAATAGTCATCTAACACATACACACACCTATACTCCGCTAAACACACACATTGATGAAGTTGTTAGCAGAGTGAGAAAAAGAGTTTAGATGAATGTTTACGGTTTAACTTTGTAATGATTCGGTATTTTTTTATTTTTATTTTTTTTTTCTATTTTTCGTGTAGTTTATCTATTGTTTTTTAGTATTTTTTTTTTGTTGTTGTTTTTCTAGGTGTTTTTTTGTTGTTGTTTTAACATGGTAACATTGTTATTGTCTTGTTGAATTATCATCAACATCAACCTCATCCATGTTTCAAATACTGACGACTGACTGGCTGGCTGGTAGCCTGCTTTTGAGATAAACTGAACTGACTAACTGACTTGGTAGGTTGGTTGTTTGGTTGGCTAAAGGCATTCGTTCATTCTGACTCTTACCTCCCCATAACAGTAGAGCAAAGGTTTTGTTAGTTTAGATTTTGTTTTTTTTTTTTTTTTCGCTATGTGTGCTTGTGTGATTTCGTATAAATGTCTGAATGAATAAATGACTGCAACAGTTGACATTGATGGCAATGAAGATGAAGATGTGCAGCAGAATTTTTGCTGACTAAAAACCTGACGATAATGTCAGTGTTGATAATGTTGATAGTTGTTATTTGTTTTGTTGTTGTGTTTTTTTTTTTCAGTTGCAAGTAGATACTAGTTGTATTACATTTGATGTAATCGTTGCACATGTTATAGTCATTATTGTTGTTGTTGTGTTTATTATTGCAATACACCCAACCTCAACCTCTTTTGATGACGACAGACACTTGCATAAACTGGTTACAATAAATAGCAGATTTAGCTTGATATTGTTTGTGTTTGAGTGTGTTTTTAGTTTTAAATTGTCAAACACAAAATTAATGCTGCAGATTACTTGTGTTTTGCAGTTTAGGTTATTTTTTTTTTGTTGGTTTAGTGATGATATTCTTGATAATACGTATGGCTAACAACCACAACGACTGCCACATAACTACTCAAATAAGGTATAAAGTTTTTTGGAATCTTTTTTAAATACCCTACTGGCTGCGGTATTAGGTGATGTGTTTTAGACAAATTATTCGATGCTAATTTTAAATCAAAACAAATTCAAACATCAAGAACAAATAAAAAGTTCTATTGGCCATAGAGCATTGCTTACGTCAATATTGCCTACTGCAATTTAAACTTCAACTAGTTATTTAATTTTTTTTTTTTTTTTCATAAAACATCATTTAATATATATTTAATCTTCTTAACACCAGTTATAAGCAAGTAAGATTTCATAAAATTGATGCATTGCATATTTATGAAGGTTTATTATAATATTTTTTTTTACTATAGCGCATGCAACAATAATGTTGACATTAAAATATTGTAAATTTCAAAATTATCATTATATTCCCTCCTTTTGTAGTTTAATATTTTTGTGGTTAAATTATAAACGATAATTGTTTGGTAAATATGATGTGCTGTGGTTTATTTAAATCTTTTTTTCAACGAGTTACATGAAGAATTTTATTTGCACATTTTTTTTTTGTTCTATGGCAATTACGAAAATATTACAACAGTTTGATATGAGCAACATTGAAATATTTTACAGAAAAATAACTACTATTTTGGTACAAAAATATATAGAAAATAATGTAGCGAATAGATGTAAAAAGGTAGTGCTAAAAGAAAAAATAACGAAAAATTTATTTTATAAACTTGGTTATAGTCTTAGCTTAAGTCTACAGTCTATAGTTTTGACTATAGTCTACTCTATGGTATTAGCTATATTTCAGTCTATAGTCTAGGCAATAGCTCAGGCTATAGCCTTGGTTTTTATCTATAGCCTAATCTAAATTCTTGACTATTTTCTATTCTATGGCCTTTGCTACAATCTATAGTATTGGTTATACTTTTTCTTTCTTAGTTATAGTCTTGACTATAGTCTCGGCTCTAGTCTTGGCAGTAGTCTTAACTATAGCCTATAGTATTATAGGCTATAGTATTATCAATATTGGATACAGTCTTGACTAAAGCCTTGTCTGTAGTCCTGGCTGTAGTATTGACTATGGCCTTAGTAATAGTCTTAACTGTAACCTACAGTATTGGCTTAAGTATAGTCTATAGTCTTGGCTATAGTCTCGAGACTGGTCTTGGCTATTGTCTCGAATCTGGTCTTGACTATAGTCTAGGCTATAGTATTGCCTAAAATATTGGTTTATAATATTGGCTATAGTATATAGTCTGGGCTAACAACTAGCCTTTAATCTTAGCTATAGTATTTAAAGTAGTTTTGCCTATACATTTGGCTATAGTCCTGACTATACCTTCAGTATTGGGTGAAATTTTGTCTATAGTCTTGGCTAAAGTCTGGACTCTAGTCTTGGTTGTAGTGTAGGCTATAGTATTTGCTATAATATTAGTTTATAGTCTTGGTTATAGTAAATAGTCTACTCTAAAGTTTAGCCTATAGTATTGGCCATAGTATTGATCATAGTCTTGGCTATACCCTTGACTATGGTCCTGTCTGTAACCTTTGCTATAGCCTATAATATTGGCTAAAGTATAGTCTATAGTCTTGGCTATAGTCTCGTGTCTAGTATAAGCTGTAGTATTAGCTATATTATTGGTTTATAGTCCTCGCTATATTATTGAATATTGTCTTAGCTATAGCCTTGGATGTAATGACTTCTATAGCATTTGCTATAGCCTTAGTAGTAGTCTTTCATATAGCCTTTAGTATTGGGTATAGTCTTGTCTATAGTTTTGGCTACAGTCTTGGCTATAGCATATAATATTGGCATAAGTCTAGTAAAGTCTCAGCTCTAGTCTTGGCAGTAGTTTTAACTATAGCCTAGCCTATAGTTTTGGCTATAGCCTCAGATATAGCATTGGCTATAATATTTGCTGTAGACGTGGATATAGTCTCGGTCATACATTCTTGGCTATAATATAGTGTACAGTTTGGCTACAATCTTGATCGTAACCTTGGCTATAGCTATAGTCTTGTCTGTAGTCTTATCTATAGCCTAGTGCATGGTTTTGGCTACAATTTGGTTAATATTTTATGGTTTATAAAGACTGTACGATTATAGATCATAGTTCATAGTTTATAGTTTATAGCTTATAGTTTATAGTTTATAGTTTATAGTTTATAGTTTATAGTTTATAGTTTATAGTTTATAGTTTATAGTTTATAGTTTATAGTTTATAGTTTATAGTTTATAGTTTATAGTTTATAGTTTATAGTTTATTGTTTATAGTTTATAGTTTATAGTTTATAGTTTATAGTTTATAGTTTATAGTTTATAGTTTATAATTTATAGTTTATAGTTTATAGTTTATAGTTTATAGTTTATAGTTTATAGTTTATAGTTTATAGTTTATAGTTTATAGTTTATAGTTTATAGTTTATAGTTTATAGTTTATAGTTTATAGTTTATAGTTTATAGTTTATAGTTTATAGTTTATAGTTTATAGTTTATAGTTTATAGTTTATAGTTTATAGTTTATAGTTTATAGTTTATAGTTTATAGTTTATAGTTTATAGTTTATAGTTTATAGTTTATAGTTTATAGTTTATAGTTTATAGTTTATAGTTTATAGTTTATAGTTTATAGTTTATAGTTTATAGTTTATAGTTTATAGTTTATAGTTTATAGTTTATAGTTTATAGTTTATAGTTTATAGTTTATAGTTTATAGTTTATAGTTTATAGTTTATAGTTTATAGTTTATAGTTTATAGTTTATAGTTTATAGTTTATAGTTTATAGTTTATAGTTTATAGTTAAAAGTTAAAAGTTTATAGTTTATAGTTTATAGTTAAAATTTAAAAGTTTATAGTTTATAGTTTATAGTTTACAGTTTATAGTTTATAGTTAATAGTTTGTAGTTTATAGTTTATAGTTTATAGATTATAGTTTATAGTTTATAATTTATAGTTTATAGTTTATAGTTTATAATTTATAGTTTATAGTTTATAATTTATAGTTTATAGTCTACAGTTTATAGTTTATAATTTATAGTTTATAATTTATAGTCTATAGTTTATAATTTATAGTTTATAGTTTATGGTTTATAGTCTATGATCTTGTCCATACTGTTTTTTTTAGTTTAGTCTTGATTGTATAGTTCACTATATTCTTAGTACTTTTTATATTCAATGTTTTAGTCTTTCATCAACTTTATAGTCTAGGATATATTCTGTTGTTAAGTTCAGTCCATAGCTTAAGTTGTAATTTAATCTTTGGTCTATCCTGTTGTCTGCTCCATAATATTGTCTATAGTTCAATTTTTTCATTTATTTATTATTTTTTTAATATTTCAATTTCCAACAAAAAGTTTTTCGTATCCCTTCTTTTCAATTTTGTCTATTTATTTGGTTAGTCAGTCATTTATACCCCAATTTATGTCACTTTGTCTATTGTTTTTAACGTTTTTTTCTCGTTAAATTTTTTTTATATTGCGGAATAGAAAAGAGTATAACAACCAAACACAGTTGCCAAGGTTATTATACTTCAAAATGATGATTGACATTTGGGTTTATTTTTCTATTTATACTTTATGTACAAAAAAAGCTACTTTTAAAAATTTTATATTGCAAAAATATTGCTAAAATTTTTCATAGAAACGCATATTTAAAGTTTAATAATATGAACAATTTGAAACAAACTTGAAGAAATTTTTGCATAAATATGTTTAAATAAATAATTAATTTTAAGCAGAAAATTAAATGAAATAAAACTTTAGCTTTATATGATGAAATAAAAAAATAAATAAATGGATATTATGAGTATAAAAATAAATTTTGTTTGGAAGAAGAAAAAAAGTTTTTATTTAATAGCGGCAATTAACAAAAAAAAAAAAAACTGGGTTGACGTACACTTAGAAAAATTAAAAATAAATAGACTAGAACAAAGAGATAGACTAGTGCCAGAGTTCTAATGTATGGTAGTTATACTAGCCTTTTTAAATTTTCGTACACTTGTCATATTTTTAGTAATTGCTATTTTATTATTTATCTTTTTTTTTTTCCTTTTTTTTCTAACTTTCTTTTAATTTCCCAATTATTTCTTTAAGTGCTTTCACATTAAATATTCATTTTGAGAAAAAAAAGCAAATTCTTTAATATATTGCACTTGTTGTGAAGAAAATTATGCAAGAAACAAATAACACAAGCAAAAATTTTAAAACTTCCATTTGTTTAAAGTTTAATTTATGAATGATAAGAACATAAATTTGAACTTTTTCTTCTGCAAATATTTTTCCCCAAAGAAACATTTTACTGAACTATGATGATGTCTAGTTCTAAGCAGAATAAAATAGAAAGAAAAAAATAATAAGTATAAATAAAATAAGTACACACAAAACGAAGAGTATCACAAACAGTTACATTGACTTTTCATTACAGTCAACGAAAGTTTTAATATTTCGTCTTTTTTCCATAGAATATTAAACAAAAACAAAGGAAAACGAGAAACAAAAACTGATCATAAAATGTACATAAATATAAACTTTCTATACAGTTTTTCAGTATAAAACATAATATAAGTTTTTTGTTTTTTTGGAAAAAAAAAATGGAAAAATAAGTAAACATATAATGGACATAGTACTATAAGTCCTTTTGGCTATATGCAAAATATATCTAATAATAGGGTGAACCAAGTAAAAAGCTAAAATATAAAGCTATGTGTAATGGTTTTTCTAAAATAAATGAGATCAAATTTTTCTCTTTCATATAGTTCGCCCTTCTATTTTCTTTAAAATTTTTCTTTCTGGTCCACCCTAATTCTTATTTAGATATGATGATGAAGTTGTCTACAAATGCTAATATATTTTTTTCACTACTACTACTACAAAATTGAAATTGTTAATGGATATTTTGTGTCATTTAATGAAAGATGGAAAAAAACGAAAAACAGAAAACAAAAACAATAATAAAAACAAATAGCAATAGCAATAAAAATAACAACAACAGCCGCAGCAATAACAACTACTACAAGAACAAGCTTTATGAATGAATATTATAAGACAAAAATATTATACTAAGTACAAGGCCAAAAGCAGGAGCGTAAGAAAAGGAAACTAGAAAAAACTGCAGCTGAATCTTGACAGAAATATAACAGAACTAGAACTAAACTAGAACTGAACTAGAACTGAACTAGAACTGAACTAGAACTGAACTAGAACTGAACTAGAACTGAACTAGAACTGAACTAGAACTGAACTAGAACTGAACTAGAACTGAACTAGAACTGAACTAGAACTGAACTAGAACTGAACTAGAACTGAACTAGAACTGAACTAGAACTGAACTAGAACTGAACTAGAACTGAACTAGAACTGAACTAGAACTGAACTAGAACTGAACTAGAACTGAACTAGAACTGAACTAGAACTGAACTAGAACTGAACTAGAACTGAACTAGAACTGAACTAGAACTGAACTAGAACTGAACTAGAACTGAACTAGAACTGAACTAGAACTGAACTAGAACGGAACTAGAACTGAACTAGAACTGAACTAGAACTGAACTAGAACTGAACTAGAACTGAACTAGAACTGAACTAGAACTGAACTAGAACTGAACTAGAACTGAACTAGAACTGAACTAGAACTGAACTAGAACTGAACTAGAACTGAACTAGAACTGAACTAGAACTGAACTAGAACTGAACTAGAACTAGAACTAAACTAGAACTGAACTGAACTAGAACTAGAACTGAACTAGAGCTGAACTAGAACTAGAACTGAACTAGAACTAGAACTGAACTAGTACTGAACTAGAACTAGAACGGAACTAGAACTGAACTAGAGCTGAACTAGAACTAGAACTGAACTAGAACTGAACTAGTACTGAACTAGAACTAGAACTGAACCAGAACTGAACTAGAACTGAACTAGAACTGAACTAGAACGGAACTAGAACTGAACTAGAACTGAACTAGAACTGAACTAGAACTGAACTAGAACTGAACTAGAACTGAACTAGAACTAAACTAGAACTGAACTAGAACTAAACTAGAACTGAACTAGAACTGAATTAGAACTGAACTGGTATTAAACAAGAACTAATTTTTAATTTGATGAAATAAAAAACTAAACCCCTTCTATTTAAGGACGCCAATGTTTTAAATTAAAATTAATACGCGTTCTAAATACAAAATAGAATAAAAAGTACTTTAGACACTTAAATGACTGGTCAATTGTTCAAACTTAAATGTGCTTAAACACAGACATACACTCTCACATATATACTCGATACATGCAGACATAATAAAACCAATAGACCAAATTGACAGACAGACAAATAGATGGACAGCTGGATGAATGGTTATACAGACAGTTTTATAACTAAATGAAATATATGTATATGAATGTGTATTTATGTATGTAAATGTGTATATGTATAAGTTTATTGAATATACAAGACTCTCAACATTATTATGTTTGTAAAATGCATAAAATATTTAGTAAACAATTTAAGTTTACAATAGATTTTAACATACAATATTATTTTGCAAATGTGTGTACACTTCAATGTATACTCACACATACACACACTATCAAACGCCTATAAGTAGGCTTTAATACTTGTACAATATGCTTATATTTACATATTCATATTTACACGTTTGTATGTTTGAGTAGAAGATTTCCCTGAATATATGTTTGTTAGTATGTTATGTGAATTGAAATAGATTTTTTTTTTGTGGTAAATACTTACATTCTCTAACTTGGCTACAGTCTCATACATGGTCATGTTATTGACTTTACCATATTGTACAATAAAATCAATATCAGCATTTGTTGTGGCCTGTCCTGAAGCTGATAATGATGATGATGCTACGGCTGTTGTTGTTGCTGCTGTTTTATCAACTGTTGCTGTTGTAGTGGATGTTGTTGGTGATTCGGTTAAATTATTGCTGCTTTCGATATCTGGTTGTGACCAAACTAAACTTATTGAATTATTTGTAACCATTGTGGCATGCAGATCTTCTGCAGGACCGGGTATACTGCCAGTGCCTAGTAAGAAAGAGGAGAATATAAGAAATAATAAGACATAAGAATGGTTAGAGGCATAAGCAATGGTTTAAGAGGAAGGACAGTTGAAAAACCACTGTCTTAAAAGTATTTGGAATTAAAAAAAAATAAATTAAAAGTAAAACTGAACTAGAACTAAACTAGAACTGAATTAGAACTGAACTAGAACTGAACTAGAACTGAACTAGAACTGAACTAGAACTGAACTCGAACTGAACTAGAATTGAACTAGAACTGAACTAGAACTGAACTAGAACTGAACTAGAACTGAACTAGAACTGAACTAGAACTGAACTAGAACTGAACTAGAACTGAACTAGAACTGAACTAGAACTAAACTAGAACTGAACTAGAACTGAACTGGAACTGAACTAGAACTGAACTAGAACTGAACTAGAACTGAACTAGAACTGAACTAGAACTGAACTAGAACTGAACTAGAACTAAACTAGAACTGAACTAGAACTGAACTGGAACTGAACTAGAACTAAACTAGAACTGAACTAGAACTGAACTAGAACTGAACTAGAACTGAACTAGAACTGAAGTAGAACTGAACTAGAACTGAACTAGAACTGAACTAGAACTAAACTAGAACTGAACTAGAACTGAAGTAGAACTGAACTAGAACTGAACTAGAACTGAACTGGAACTCATATAGAACTGAACTACAACTGAATTAGAGCTTTACTAAAAATGAACTAAACATTAACTATAATTGAACTGGAACTTCTTAAATTATTTTTAAAGAATCGTATGAATTTTGCCTCATTGCTTTCAATTTCCCTAAATGAACATCTATCTGACTCTTTTCTTATCCTTAAATTAATATTTCATTCTGTCTTTAATTTATTACAATTTGTTTATGTCACATGTCCAACATGTCAGCTTTTACTTCTCTGCTTAACCCATCATTAGTAACAAATTAAATTAAATTCCTTTAAACTCACCTTCTTCGAAACATTGTAAAATATTGCCAGCATAAGATAAACAATCTGTGGTAGAGTTAGAGGTGGTGCCAGTTGATAATGAGGTGGTATGATGAACAGGCAGGACACCACGACACAAAGACATACACGATGAGGTAACACCTCTACGAACACAACAGGGTGTATGATCTCTACCACCAGCAGCACAACGAGCAATAACAGCTAAAGGAGAAAAAAAATCACAAAAAATTTAATACTTCATTTTAAAGAGGAAGAGAGGAAGTAAAGAAGAAAAAATGCCATAAATAAATTTAAGTGCAAGTATCAACAAAAAAAAATTGTAATTATTTTTATTGATACCCAGCAAGAATGTTGCAACATCAGCAAGCAAACAGCTCTCCAACAAAACAGGCTACAAAATTCCATATCATAGTGTTGGTTATTTAGTTTTTTTTTAAAGCAGTAGGAGTATGTTTATTTTTTTCTTCCTGTTGTTGCAACATTTTTAAACTCTACTCACATATGCAACTTAATTCTCATGCATATCGTGTTGCATATAAATCTTATTTAATGTCTTTTATTTTTTCATTATTTATTTTTTTCTGAGTTGTATATTGCGTACAAGTTAAAAAATTTTTAACAAACATATAAACATTTTAAACTCTACTAGTAGTAGTAGTAGGAGGAGCAAAAGCTACTTTTCCTTTAACACTAACAAAAAATTTCATATACTTACACATTTGTGCCCGACACGCTGGTCCTAGTTTTTCTATGTCCGATAAACGTATGTTGTATGTGCACAATGGTGCACATTGTGGCAACAGTCCGGATGCTTGGCAACATGTACTCATATTATATTTTGTTTCATATACATCCTCCGGTTCAGGGGGTAGAGTGCGTATTATAAGTCTTGGAGAGGGTTCACTTTTACCGTATGCATTTATCGAAACCACATAAAACTCATAGTAGACTTCTGGCTCTAAGCCTTCCAATATAAGTGGTGGATTTTTCTAGTTGAATTTTTTTTAGATTTTTTAGTTTTTCATTCACAGGCAGCAACAAGAAACATTTGTGTTCATAGCCGGCACAAAAAGTTATAAATTTTCAAAAATGTTTTTAAAAAAAGTGGGAGAGTCCAAAGAGAAGGGAGCAGCAAAGGAAAAAAATGGAAAAAAACGAAACAAGAAAAATAAATGTTAAAATGTAGTTTAGTAGTTTATTATTAAGTATGTTTAAATTAGGGTTATAAATAAAGGAAGTTGGAAGGCAGGCAACATAAGGAAATAAAACATCGTGATAAAAATTTGAATTATGGTTGAAAGAGTTAAAAAAAGAACAGGAATGTAAATGATAAAAAGAAAAAAGAAAGGAAATCTCAAATGAACAATTTTAAATAGAAAACATTTTAAATAAGAAAATGAAACTAAAACTTCCAACTAAATAAAATTATAAGAGGATAAAAACAAATCAACTTCAGTTCAAGTTCAGTTCAAGTTCAGTTCTAGTTCAGTTCTAGTTCAGTTCTAGTTCAGTTCTAGTTCAGTTCTAGTTCAGTTCTAGTTCAGTTCTAGTTCAGTTCTAGTTCAGTTCTAGTTCAATTCTAGTTCAGTTCTAGTTCAGCTCTAGTTCAGTTCTAGTTCAGTTCTAGTTCAGTTTTAGTTCAGTTCTAGTTCAGTTCTAGTTCAGTTCTAGTTCAGTTCTAGTTCAGTTCTAGTTCAGTTCTAGTTCAGTTCTAGTTCAGTTCTAGTTCAGTTCTAGTTCAGTTCTAGTTCAGCTCTAGTTCAGTTCTAGTTCAGTTCTAGTTCAGTTTTAGTTCAGTTCTAGTTCAGTTCTAGTTCAGTTCTAGTTCAGTTCTAGTTCAGTTCTAGTTCAGTTCTAGTTCAGTTCTAGTTCAGTTCTAGTTCAGTTCTTGTTCAGTTCTTGTTCAGTTCTAGTTCAGTTCTAGTTCAGCTCTAGTTCAGTTCTAGTTCAGTTCTAGTTCTGTTCTAGTTCAGTTCTAGTTCAGCTCTAGTTCAGTTCTAGTTCAGTTCTAGTTCAGTTCTAGTTCAATTCTATTTCACTAGTCCTGGCCTTATTCAGTTTTAATTTATTTTTAGTTCAGTTCTGGTTCTAAACTTACCTTTTCCACTGTCAAATAATCATCTCCCACTCCTAAGCGACGGAACTTAACGTGGAACGTGCTTATGGTATCAGCCAATCTCTTTGGTTTATTCCAGTCCAATATAACAAATGAATCTGTTTTTGCCACTGTATGTAACTTCGAAGGAGGATCCGCCAAAACACCATAACCCTGGAACAGACAACTACTAAATTCCGACATAAAACGCAGACATCTAAAAACAAAGCAGAAAAATAAAATAATCTCCCCCAAGAAATAGCTGCCAACAAAAACCTACTTAAACAAATTAAAATCCAAAGTTGAAACCTTGCCCGAACACAAAGGATAACAAACGGTGGGTATACCTCGGGCACGACAACAGGGCGTATGATCTATATTATTAGCCAAACAATTGAAAGTGATATTAGACCAAGGAGCACAAACCATAAAATCTGGCAAAGTAGCCAAATCCGTTTTCTGAGGATCACACATTTTATCCAAACACATACGATGAGTCATACCATTCGTTTCACAACACGAACGTATATCAGGCAAATCTGGTACATCCATTTTATTAGAGGGACCCGATTTCTCTTCCGTTGCCAAGGCACTGGTATGTGTAAATATACGCAAACGTTCACTGGGTAAACTGCTGCCGTAGTCACTAACTGCTGTAACCGTAATGGCATACATTGTTAATGGTTTCAAGTCATTAATGGTTATTGACGTATCATTTCCTGATACCAAGCGTATAATAACATTTTCATTTTCTTTTCTAAGGGTGCCAGCATCATCAATGACATCCACATCATCATCATCATCCCCATCATCTTCATCGAATGAATGCAAAGCTGTTAAATTTACATTGTAATGTTTGACTAAATAGTGCAACTTTTCAGGCGGTAACCAACTAATGACGACACGTGTTTCGCTCACCTCATCAGCAGACACATCTACTGGACTACTGGGTATCTGTTGCACTCCCTGTAATATACACTGCAAACCACTCAATGTATGATGGACACAGGAGACACGCGTACGTAACATATCAGTAAATGGTGTATATTCACCACGACACATATCCTGACACAAATCAGGTATTTGTTTTTCTACACAACAGGGTACATGATTGCGGCCATCGGCCATACAACGTACGATTTGTGGAAAATCTTTTTCACAAGCCTCTGGCTCAATGCCTGTCGTGCCATCCAAAATATTATGAACATTACAAAAGCCCATACAACCTTGGCTAACATTGGCACGTTCACAGCATTCAGTGAAATCGTGTGTTATTTGTGGTGCCACCGAACCTGTACGCCAAAATGAACGATTATCGGTAGCATCTAAAGGGGGAGGCACTAAAAATACATCACTTGATTCGCTGGCCGCTGAATCTCTATTACTATTGTTGTCACTATTGTATGTGCTATTGTTGCTGTTGCTATTGTTGTTAACATTATTTTTGGAAGGAAAAGGCTTAACTGAAGATAATAATTAAATAGACATAGAAAATGGATTACAATCCAATTAACCTCAACAACAGTTCAGCTCAACTTACCAGTTAATATATGTATACTACGTAAGACAGGCTCTGAATTCAATTCACAAATATAGCTGCCCGAATCTGAGGGTTTTAGTTTTTTAATTAACAATACCCAGACTTCTCCTCCTGTTTCTATTCTACCTTTGGGACCTTTTTAAGGAAAAATGTTAAGGAAAATAAATTAATTTTGAAATTTTATTTTAAAGACTTTTGCAGCTAAAACTTACTTTCATCATGCAATACACTTATACGTAGATCACTGGTTACTCTCACCTTACCAGCAGTGAGAATTTCATCTAATTTTTTCCATATCACAGTATTGTTACTACGATTCTCTGATACAACACAGGTTAATAAGGCATCCTTGCCTTCGTAAATTATAGAGGGACCACCAGTTCCTGGAATAATAAAAAATAAAATAAAAATTTAAAATTCCTTTTAAAAAGAAATTTTCGATAAATTTTTGTTTTTCAGATAAAATTTTGTATAAATTTTATTTTCAGAGAAAATTTTCGATAAATTTTCAATTTAGAGAAAATGTCCGATAAATTTTGTTTTTAGAGAAATTTTCGATAAATTTTGTTTTGAGAGAAAATTTTCGATAAATTTTGCTTTTAGGAAAAATTCTCGATAAAAATTATTTTCGGTTAATAATTTTTTATTAACCGAAAATTTTCGATAAATTTTCTTTTATAGGAAATTTTCGATAAATTTTCCTTTATAGAGAAAATTTCCTAACTTTTCTTTTTATAGAAAATTTTCGATAAACTTTCTTTTATAGGAAAATTTCGATAAATTTTTTTTATAGGAAAATTTTGATAAATTTTCTTTTATAGGAAAATTTTCGATAAATTTTCTTTTATAGAAAATTTTCGATAAATTTTCTTTTTATAGAAAATTTTCGATAAATTTTCTTTTTATAGAAAATTTTCGATAAATTTTCTTTTTATAGAAAATTTTCGATAAATTTTCTTTTTATGGAAAATTTTCGATAAATTTTCTTCTTATGGAAAATTTTCGATAAATTTTCTTTTTATGGAAAATTTTCGATAAATTTTCTTTTTATAGAAAATTTTCGATAAATTTACTTTTTCTAGAAAATTTTCAATAAATTTTCTTTTTATGGAAAATTTTCGATAAATTTTCTTTTTATGGAAAATTTTCGATAAATTTTCTTTTTATAGAAAATTTTCGATAAATTTACTTTTTCTAGAAAATTTTCGATAAATTTTCTTTTTATCGAAAATTTACGATAAATTTTCTTTTTATAGAAAATTTTCGATAAATTTTCTTTTTATTTAATTTAATTTTTGCTAAATTTTCTTCTTATAGAAAATTTTCGATAAATTTTCTTTTTATAGAAAATTTTCGTTAAATTTTCATCTTATCGTTAATTGTTCAAATTTTTGCTAAATTTTCTTCTTATAGAAAATTTTCGATAAATTCTATTTTTATAGAAAATTTTCGTTAAATTTTATTTTTTTAGAAAATTTTCGGTAAATTTTCTTTTTATAGAAAATTTTCGATAAATTTTCTTTTTATAGAAAATTTTCGATAAATTTTCTTTTTATAGAAAATGTTCGATAAATATTCTTTGTATAGAAAATTTATCGAAAATTTTCGATAAATATTCTTTTTACAAAAAATTTTATTTTTATAGAAAATTTTCGAAAATATTCTTTTTATAGAAAATTTTCGATAAATATTCTTTTTATAGAAAATTTTCGATAAATTTTCTTTTTATAGAAAATTTTCGATCAATATTCATCTTATCGAAAATTTTCGATAGATATTCGTTTTACAGAAAATTTTCGATAAATATTCTTTTTATAAAAAATTTTCGATAAATTTTCTTTTTATAGAAAATTTTCGATAAATTTTCTTTTTATAGAATATGTTCGATAAATTTTCTTTTTATAGAAAATTTTCTTAAAATTTTTCTTTTTATAGAAAATTTTCGTTAATTTTTCATTTTATCGAAAATTTTCATTAAATTTTATTTTTATAAAAAATTTTCGATAATTTTATTTTAATCGAAAATTTTTGTCAAATTTTCTTTTTGTCGGAAATTTTCGCTAAATTTAATTTTTATCAGTAATTTTAGTCCTTTCTATTTTTTGTATCCCTTATATTTTTCCCTAACTCATTAATTATAGTGTTAAAAATTTTATTTTTTATTGTCATATTTAACGACTACAAATCTCTTCAACAAATTTACTTTTATGACAATTTCAGCTGTTGTTTTTTGGGGGGTACTGTTTTATTCATTCACTCTCTTCATCTCTCTCTGTCTCCCTTTCACTACTTACCAATGGGTGTACCGGAATTAACTGTTGATAGTAAACATGTTGATGTTGTTAATACCAGCAGCAATTTTAACATTATGACATTCGTCACAAGAGCCTGTAATTAAAGACAAATAAAAAAAGCAGGAATTAAAACAGAGAATTAATTTCATTTTTAATAATTTCTTAATGCCTTAACTTAACATTAAAAATATTATATAAAAAAAAAACGCAGGACACTTATGTCCTTTTACAGGATTATACATATTAATTAATAAATATTTGGGTCTTTTTCATTTTTATAAATATTCACACTCATATGGGACATAAATACTTATAAGCCATATTTAAAAAGATTAACACATTATTTATTATATGGTTATATAAGTGTGTTGCGTTCTCTGCATGTGTGTATATATATGTATTTATGGAGTTTAACATGTGTTGGTACATTAATATATTAATTAATTTAAAGTAAATACTGTTGTATAATATAGCAGCCAAAAAAAAAGACAATATTGATGGGTAAATAAAAATAAAGTACCCTACTGTATAATGTTAAGAGAAAGACTTCAAATGAGGAGTTCAATGTTGTATTGTAAATTTAAAAGTAGCAAGGTTTTTTGCTTGATATTGGAGAACAAATTGTTGGCAATTGTTGTGTAGCTTTTCTTTTAATTTAAAATAATTTTTAATATAATTCACACTTATGAGGCTATAATTTTAATATAATTTTTTTGCTTTTTACTTATTTCCATCAATGAAAGGATGGACATATGAGGAGTTTAAAAAATTAATTAAACTGCATTAATTGATATATTTATTATACATTTTTAAATGTGTGCAAATATACACAGTATAACCAAAGGGAAGCAAAAAAAAAAAAAATACAGAAAATTTTTCGACAATTTTCCTTAAGAAGTTAAAATTTCGAAAATTTTCTTTAAAAAGAAAATTTATCGAAAATTTTCTATATAAAGAAAATTGTCTTTAGAAAGAATATTATAGAAAATTTCCTATTAAAAGAAAAATTATCGAAAATTAGCTATAAAAAAGAAATTTATCGAAAATTTTCTATGAAATCGAAAATTATCGAAAATTTGCTATAAAAACAGAATTTTTCGAAAATTTTTTATGAAACAGAATTTATCGAAAATTTGCTATAAGAACGATTTTATCGAAAATTTGCTAAAAAACAGAATTTATCGAAAATTTTTCATAAAAACGAATATTTATCGAAAATTTGCTATAAAACAGAATTTATCGAAAATTTGCCATAAAAAGGAATATCTATCGAAAATTTTCTATGAATATAGAATTAATCGAAAATTTGGTATAAAAATTAATTTATCGAAAATTTGTTATAAAACAAAATTTATTGAAAATTTGCCATAAAAACGAATATTTATCGAAAATTTGCTATAAAAACAGAATTTATCGAGAATTTGCCATAAAAAGGAAAATTTATCTAAAATTTGCTATAAAATTGAAATTATCGAAAATTTGCTATAAAAACAGAATTTATCGAAAATTTGCTATAAAAACTGAATTTATCGAAAATTTTCTATGAAAACGAATGAAATCAAAAATTTAACTTAAAAATTAATATTTATCGAAAATTTGCTATAAAAATTAAATTTATCGAAAATTTGCTATGAAAATTTGCCATAAAAACGAATATTTATCGAAAATTTGCTTTAAAAAATGAAAGTTATCGAAAACTTGCTATAAAAACGAATTTATCGAAATTCATCTAAAATTTCCTATAAAAACGAAAATTTGCCAAAAAAAAAAAATATATATATATATATTTATCGAAAATTTGCTACAAAAAGAAAATTTATCGAAAGTTTGCTACAAAACAAAATTTATCAAAAAATTCCTATAAAAAGAAAATTTATCGAAAATTCGCCATAAAATGAAAATTTAGCTATAAAAACAGAATTTATCGAAAATTTGCTATCAAAACGACTTTTATCGTAAATTTGCTATAAAAACGAATTTTATCGAAAATTTTCTGTAAAAACAAAAATTTTATCTAAAAAGTCAATTTATCGAAAATTTTTTATAAAAATTTTCTTAAAAACAATTTATCGAAAATTTGCTCTGGAAACAAAATTTATCGAAAATTTGCAATAAAACAAAATTTATCGAAAATTGTCTCTGAAAACAAAATTTATCGAAAATTTTCTCTAAAAAAAATAAATTCATCAAAATTTTACAAAAAAAAAAATTAACGAAAATTTCCGCAAATTTTAAAATATTCTCTTTTATTTTATATCTCCCCCCACTGTCACCTGTCTGTCTATCTCTCTGTCTATAAATATTTGGTAACAGATGACAAAGTATTTTTTTGGTTGTAATTAAAAATAAGTAAAAAATACTTTATATTCACTTTTATATTCACATTTTTGAGTAGCAACAAACACAAACATGCTACAAAAAAAGGGAGACGGAAGCAATTGGTAAAGTGATTATATACACATGTGTGTATGTATTTGTATTTGTGTTTGTAGTAGTAAGTGAAAGCGTGTATAAATTACCATTTATGGTACCATTTGTTTGTTGGTTGATTGTGTGTCTTCTCTTGGGCATTTAATATAAATAAAATATTTTATTGCAAGAGTATTTATTTATTTTACAGTAGTTGTTGTTTTTTTTTTTTATTATTTCTCGTATAAAATACTTTTTGAGGGAACAAAATTACGATAAACGTTTAAATCGAATAATACGTAAACAATTGCAAACAAATGGACAGCAACAGCAGCAATAGCAATGACAACAGCAAGAGCAACAACAAGAACATTAAGAAATAAAATACATAAATCAAAAAACCATTAAATACTTTTCAACACTTACACACACAGACATAAAGAGACACAGACGAAATACACATAAACAAACAAAAAGATAGACAAATTCACTAGTAAAAACAGAGAGTATGAATTTATAAAATGTTGTGTCTTTTCGTTTAAAAATGAAATTCTGACAGAATTGTAGGTTTGTCTGTTAAAAAAGCCTGGGTTAGTGTCTTTGTGTGAGTGTTGTGTGTTTAAATAAGTATTTATACAATTTTATTTGTATCCTAGCAAAAGGGTATAAAACTTGTTTTAAGAGTGTGTGTGTGTATATATGAATTTGTATGTCTATGTGTGTGTATATTTGTTTTGGAGTGTGTCTATATTTGTATACAAATAAAACCAGATTAAGTGCAATTAATTTTCTGTCAGCAACAATTGTGTATGAGTATCACTAACAGATAAAATACCAGCACACACATACACACATAGACTTTTATAACTCACATAGATTTATACACAAATACACATTTAATATAAAGTCTATAATTCGCCTCTATCAGTATAATATTTCTATAGTTTCTGTGAAGTTTTGTTTAACTGTTTGTTTGGCTAGAAATTGTTTATTTATTTTAGTTTTTATTTATTTTTTTTAGCTTATTGTTTTAGTCATGAATACAAAAGCAACAACAAAAAGAGCTCATAATAACAAAATAAACTAAAAAAACTAAATTTTAAAATACTATTCTCCAAACTCTTTTGTGACAAACCATCAACAGAGCAGCAGAAAAAAAAATAAAATAATATTAAAAATAAATAAAATTCCTTATGGAGCAGCAAAGGAAAAGTAAAAGGATTGAAAGTAGTAAAATAAATCAATAAAATTCTTATTTAAAGAAAATCTGCGATACTAGATTTCTAGAGAAAAATGTCGATAAATTTGTTTCTAGAGAAAATTTTCGATAAATTTGGTTAAATTTTGTTTTCAGGTGAAATTTTCGATAAATTTTGTTTTTAGGGAAATTCTTCGATAAATTTTGATTCTAGATAATATTTTGGATAAAATTTGTTTTCAGAGAGAACTTTCGATAAATTTTGTTTTAAGGGGAAATTTTGATAAATTTTGTTTTCTGAGGAAAATTTTCGATAACTTATTTTTAGAGAAAATTTTCGATAAATTCTATTTTTATAGAAATTTTTCTATAAATTTAGTTTTTTATAGAAAATTTTCGATAAATTTTGTTTTCTGAGGAAAATTTTCGGTAAATTTTGTTTTCAGAGAAAATTTTCATTAAATTTTGTTTCTAGAGAAAATTTTCGATAAATTTTGTTTGGGGAAAATTTTAGATAAATTTGTGTTTAGAGAAAATTTTCGATAATTTTGTTTTGTTTTAATAGAAATTTTTCGTAAAAGTTTTGTTTTATAGAAAACTTTCGTTAAATTTTCTTTTTACAGAAAAATCTTCCTTTTATAGGAAATTTTCGTAAAATTTTCTTTTTATAGAAAATTTTCTTTAAATTTTTGTTTTAATAAAAATTGTTCGCTAAATTTTCGTCAAATTTTTTTTTATAGAAAATTTCGTTAAATTATCTTTTTAAAGCAAATTTTGTTAAATTTTAATAGAAATTTTTCGTTAAATTTTCTTTTTGTGGAAAATTTTCGTAAAATTTTTGTTTTAAAAAAGAAAATTTTTGTCAATTTTTTTTATAGAAAATTTCGTTAAATTATCTTTTTATAAACAATTTTCGCTTCATTTTTTTTATAGAAAATTTTCGTAAAATTTTTTTTATAAAAATTTTTTTTTAAATTTTTGTAAAATTTTGTTAAAAAAATTTTTGGTATAATTTTCTTTTATAACGAATTTTGGGAGAATTTTCCTTTTATATAAAATTTTCTTTTTATATAAAATTTTCTTTTTATAGAAAATTTTCGTTAAATTTTCGTCGAATTTTTTTTATAGAAAATTTCGTTAAATTATCTTTTTAAAGCGAATTTCGTTAAATTCTCTTTTTATAGAAAATTTTTGTTAAATTTTGTTTTTATAAAAAACTTGTCAAATTTTCTTTTTATAGAAAATTTTCGTAAAATTTTTGTTTTAATAGAAATTTTTCGTTAAATTTTCTTTTTGTAGAAAATTTTCGTCAAATTTTTTTAAAGAAAATTTCGTTAAATTATCTTTTTATAAAAAATGTTCTCTTTATTTTCTTTTTTTTATAGAAAATTTTCGTTAAATTTTCTTTTATAACGAATTTTGGGAGAATTTTCCTTTTATATAAAATTTTCTTTAAATTTTCTTTTTATAGAAAATTTTCGTCGAATTTTTTTTTATAGAAAATTTCGTTAAATTATCTTTTTAAAGCGAATTTCGTTAAATTCTCTTTTTATAGAAAATTTTCGTTAAATTTTTGTTTTAATAGAAATTTTTCGTTAAATATTCGTCAAATTTTTTTATAGAAAATTTCGTTAAATTATCTTTTTATAAAAAATTTTCGCTTTATTTTCTTTTTATAAAAAATTTTCGTTGTTTTTTTTATAAAAAAATTGTTTATAAAAATTTTTTGTAAAATTTTCTTTTATAACGAATTTTGGTAGAATTTTCCCTTTATATAAAATTTTCTTTAAATTTTCTTTTTATAGAAAATTTTCGTTAAATTTTCGTCGAATTTTTTATAGAAAATTTCGTTAAATTCTCTTTTTTTGTTAAATTTTGTTTTTATAAAAAACTCGTCAAATTTTCTTTTTATAGAAAATTTTCGTTAAATTTTTGTTTTAATAGAAATTTTTCGTAAAATTTTCTTTTTATAGAAAATTTTCGTTAAATTTTCGTCAAATTTTTTTATAGAAAATTTCGTTAAAATATATTTTAATAGCAAATTTAGTTAAATTCTCTTTTTATAAAAAGTTTTCGTTAAATTTTGTTTTTATAAAGAACTCACCAAATTTTATTTTTATAAAAAATTTTCGCTTTATTTTCTTTTTATAGAAAATTTTCGTTAATTTTTTTTTTTTATAAAAATTTTTTTTAAATTTTTGTAAAATTTTTTATAAAAAATTTTGGTAAAATTTTCTTTTATAACGAATTTAGGGAAATTTTCCTTTTATATAAAATTTCCTTTAAATTTTCTTTTTATAGACAATTTACGATAATTTTTTTTTCTTTTTTTGTATAGAAAATTTTTTCATTGAATGTTTTTGTATATAATTTTTATTAAATTTCCTTTTAATAGATTTTTTTAAATTTGATTTTTATAAAAAAATTTTCATTAATAAAAAATTTTAATAAACCCTATATTTTTATTGTTTTTCTTTATTAATTTAATTCATTGAAAATAATACTTTTTTAATATATTTCCTTTTAAAATCCCTTAGAGCATTTTTTTAAATCCCTTTTAGTTACCACATTAATTTATGTTTTTTTCTGTTTAAATTAGTTTTAAACTCATTAGTAACGCATTAATAATAATTTCAAATACTTTAATGAATTTATAATTTTTTATATCAAAACTTTTTTTTCTGCTGTTTAAGGATCCCCTCCCTTGTTGATAAACATCACTTCAACCTTGAAAACCATAGACAACATAACATAACTCTGCTTTTAATAATGAAATTAATTTTTATATTAAAATAGCTGTAAAACAAACTTCCCCCTTTGTTAACAAGTACTAACGAGGGAAAAAAGAATAATAATTATAAAAGTAACACTTTTAATCATTCAAAATACTTATAGTTTTGAAAACAAGAAAATAACAAATGACTGAATAACCTTAAAATGCCAAATGTTTGACAGACAACAGTTTCTTTTTTTTTTTAATACCGCAGCAGCTTTTATTAAATTTTTGTTTTTTAGAGTTTTGATATGAAGAATAAGTTTTGAAATTATTACCACTAACAGATGTCTTTAAGGGTTTTGTTCTGCTGCTTTGCTTGATGTTTGTTGTTAACAACCGCCTAGCTATAGAAAAGATAAAGAAAAGCCTTAAGGCTAGAAACAAACATTCATTTACACTCTCAAAACTACAAGCAAAAAAACAAGACATACTTGTTCACTTATTTTATACATGTACAATTATTTCAAATATCATCAGCTCTTAGCTTTACCCCCTACTCTTCTTCTAACTCTTTCAACTCTTAAGGCGGAAGAGTAGTACTCTTCATACCAGTTAAGTACTAAAATCATTTGAAAATCCAGCAGTTCTGTTTAATAAAATAGTTACTAATTATCTTGCTTATATACTTTTAAAACAAAAGATAACTTTTTGACTACTTTACTGTCTACTTGTAATTTTTAATGATGTTCATTTATTTATTATTAATTCCATTTCCAATACATTTTTTTTAGTAATTTTAAATGTCTACGCAAATTTTTAGTTTTGGTGTTAGTAAATCAGAACTGCTGGGTTTTATTTAAGAGCCTTTTATTTTGCTGTTCTTAACTCTTACCAAAACAATAATTATAATCATAATAATTTCCATAATGTTAATGATAATTATAGTGATTGTATGACTAAAGATAATTTTAATAAATAATTATAATTATATTTTATTTTAAAACAACAAATTTAAACAACAATATTTAAATCATTTATTTTAAACAATTTAAAATTAAATATAATACTTGTGAATGTAGTATAATTAATAAATTAATTTGAACAAAAAAAAAATATTTTAAAAATAATAAAAACCATAAACAATTATTTTAAATTAAGGTGTTAATTAACTCGCAAACAAATAAATGTTATCAGGGAAACAAAATTAACAAATGAAACTAAAATGAAAATATGAAAAAATGATAATGTCCGTCCGTCCGTCTATACATTTGGTTTAAATGGGTCTAAATTGACGCTTACTTCAGGAAAAGGTGATATCCGTATTTTGATGATCGTGTTTTATTTTTTCTATTTAGTAGTAAGAAAAAAATGGACCTTTAGAATTCTCAAATATTTTTTCGCAGAATGGTAATGTCCGTCCATCCGTCTATACATTAGAGTTAAATAGATTTATAATGGCGCTTAATTCAGGGAAAGATGATATCAATACTTTGATAATTACACTTAGTTTTTTTACTAGTTATTTTTTAGAGAATTCGAATGTCTGTCCTTCTGTCTGTCTGTCTGTTTTTTTAATTTTTGCAAACTTGGCAATTCAATATCGTTTATTTTTTGACTCAATAAAGATATCGACTTAAAATTTTCCGTATTCGATTAATAATTTTATTCTTTAATAAACTGCCTAAAACATAATTAAATCGTTTGAAAATGTTGGGCTATATGTGGAAAAAAACTTGACCAAAATCTTGCAAAGTTGAGATGGTTTAAAATTCAAATGATTATATCTCCAAAAATATATAAATAAATAATACATTCAAGGAATTTAAAGGATTTATCAAGAGCTATAAGACGATATAAAAATTCTTTGAAATCAGGTATGGAACAAAACTTCGCCAGTGGTTACACATTTTCTATGTCATTAGTACGCTATTTAAAGCACTCATAGCTCTGCTCCTGAAATGTATATAGAATCCTGCTTCAAAACTTTAAATATTACTGTCCTCTGCTATGCCTATGTGAAATTTCATCCAACTAGCCATTAGAAGTTACAGATTTAATGTTTAATAAATCAAAAAAAATAAATAAAAAAATAAAAAATAAAAATGTTTTTGTTTTTTCGAAAAAAAAAAAAAAAATAAATAAATTTTGTTCTTAACCGACATTCAATCTCAAATTTTTAATGTCGGAATACAAACATACGCAGTTCAAATCCCTTAAAATAGCTATTCATAGAAGTCAAAGAAGTTGCTTTATTGGTATATGTGATGAATTTGAGTGAAGTCCTTGAGGATTAGCCTACAAGTTGGTGACAAAGAAATTGAGGCCCCCTCAGCACCTACAGAAGAAACAGCTGTGGGCAAAGTGGTAGTACACCTCTTCCCTAGACAAGGTACTACAAGCTGGGAAACATTTGTATCCGAAGAGTATGAGCATCATCCTGTAGCCCATAGTGAGATTCAAAATTTGATAGGCAAGATTAAGGATAAAAAGGCCCCAGGTTTGGACAGAATTTGTAATGTAGTGTTAAAAGAGGCTATTGTGTGTAAACCTGAAAAATTTTTAATGTTAATAAATAATTGTTTACGTCCTTCATCATTTAAACGACAGAAACTTGTGCAATAAACCAATTCCTAGAAGATCTATCCTCATATCGTCCGCTCTGCATGATTAATATAAGCAGAAAACTATTGGAGAGTATTATATGCAAACGCCTGGAAACATGTATCGAAGCTGCTGCTGCGGCTATCAGAAAATCAATTTGGTTTCAGAAAATCAAGATCAAAAGTAGATGCTATCCTATATAGTGTTAAAAACTACCTCAGAAGCTGTAAAAGGGAAGAAATGGAAGAATGAGACAAAGGAGTGTTGTGTAGTGGTGACGCTAGACATACACACATTTGCTAGATTAAATATACCATATTGCTAAGAGGTAGCAATAATGAAGGAACTACATGAGGCTGTGACTATTACTAACGCTAGTCTAGATACCGTTCGGTTCCGGTTCTCGTCTATTTGCCTGAAGCTGACAGACCACAAAACCGAATTTGTGCTAATTAGCAATCGGAAATCAAGAGAGAAGATAAAATTAAATATTGGTGCATGTTGTATTAAGACTAAATCTTTTTTTAAATATCTTGGTGTTATAATCGTTTGCCGTCTATCCTTTAGGAACTACCTAAGGTACCTAAGTGTAAAATCCGCTAGAAATATAACGGCACTATCACATATAATGTTAAACACTAGAAATTTAAAATATCTACAAAGGAAATAGCTAACTGGAGTTGTGAGAAATATACTACTATATGCATCACCTATATAGGCTGAAGCCTTAAAATTTCGGTCATATAGTAGTAAATTAACACCTGTTTACAGACTTGCTGCCTTACGCGTCTGCAATGCTTTTTGCACCGTTTCAGATGAGGCAGCCTTTGTTATAACTGGTATGATACCTATAGATCTCCTAGCCAGAGAATCAGGAACCGTTTTGCCCGAAATGCCCGAAATGGATTCTGTTGAAAGGAGGTGTATAACTATGGCTGAATGGCAAACTCGTTGGTCGGCATCTGATAAAGGCAGATAGACCAATTTACTGATGCCAAATATCGAGATATGGTTCTTAAGAAAATACAGTGATATGAATTTTTTCACACAAATGTTAAGTGGACATGGCTGCTTTAAGTCCTATATTTAATAGTTTAGATGTGATAGCGATCCCTATTGCCCTAGTTGATATCCCAGCGTCGAAGAAAATACTTAGCACGTATTTTTCGTGTGTCCAATATTTTGTCATCACAGGCTAACCCTTGAGAGTATGGTTGGGCATAGTATCAAACCTAGCAACATAATTGGTATTATGTTAGATTCACCAGAAAACTGGGAGCATGTATGTAGTTTTAGATTGAAAAGAATTAAGGTCATTACCACTTCCACCCTGCAACGGATAGCTTTACGGAAGTTCCGCAGGAATGATTGGGTCTGAGCTCCGAGGTGTTTTAGTGTTTTTTCCCTTTTCTCACTCCTGGTAACCAATGCGTGCCAGAGTCTTTCGATGATTTCACCTCGTTAATAAAAAAAACATATAAAAATTCATTTTTACATATAAAAATTCATTTTTATATAGACTAGATAAAAATTTGGTACCCTTTTTATTTAGAAAAAAAAAAAAAACAAATGAAATACCAAAAATTAAGAAACCCATAAAATTCAACTATGATTCCTATCATCCGAGGGAACAGTTGTAATATTGTTGTTCTGTCAGCATTCAGAACAATAAACTTTTAAATATTTTAGTTACCAGTTTCTTACATTTTTATTGTTCGAAGTTTCAAAAACTACCAAATTATTTCTATTATTGTGGATTCCAAACACAGAATGTATATATCTTTAATTCCACGCTTAAAAGTTAATTATTATTACGCAATATTCAAAGAGTAATATAATAACGAAAAGTACCACAAAGTACCCTGTTATGGATTCTCATTCACTTAATCCCATATATTTTTAATTTCATGTTTCCAGTTTCAATATTATAGAAAATTCAAAAAGTACCATTAGAAGATAAAAAAAAAGTACCACAAATCCAATCCAATCTTCAATTTCATATTTGAAGATTGGAAAACGAAAAAGTACCACAAACTTCCCCCCTTAAATTCTTACCCACATACGACCATATGTCTTTAATTTCATGTTTTTAAGTTAAATATTTTATAAAATTCAAAAAGTACCATTAGAAAAATGAAAAAGTCCCAAAAAAAGTCACCTGTTATGGATTCTCATTCACTTGGGACCATATGTCTTTAATTTCATGTTTCTAGGTTCAAAATTATAGAAACTTCAAAAAGTACCATTAGAAGATAACAAAAAGTACCACAAATTCCCCAATTGTAAATTCTCACTCACTAAGGACTACATGTTCTTAAGTTCATGTCTCTAAGTTTAATATAATAAAAAAATGCATTATTTAATTTGAATAAAATAACATTTTAAATTTGATCCTTTTTTAGGTACTTTTTATTTCTCTGAATATAACAAAGATTGTATTTCAATGAATATCTAAATTGTACTGGGATCTAATGTTAAAATATTCATATGTCTGTGTCAGTAAAAGAAAAAAAAAATATTTTGTGAAAAAAGTACCAAAATCAGGTACAATTTTTAACCCTTAAACGTTCGAATTTTCAAAAAGTACCAAACTTATATTCGCCAATTTTCAATAAGATACTAATTTGATGCACATTTTAATTATATACTTACTGAATTAGAAGATAGATAAGGTACCAAAAATGTAGCAAAATAAAAGAGCAGAATTTCAAAAAAGTACAAGGCACGTATCCGATTATTTCTCAAATGAATAACGATAACTATTGAAATCTTTTTGTATTTCTATTAGTTTAGGAGATAAAAAGTTACCGATTTAGCCATTTTTTTACGCCTTAAACATTCGAATTACCAAAAATTAAATTTTTTAAAATTATTTTAAAATAAAAGCTTGAAGTGTTTCTTATTAAAAACTAAAAACATAATTTACCTTTTTAAATTCTAAATATTAAAATATTTTCCTTTTTCTTTATTCTAAATATTATTTTTTTTTATACCCTACACCACCAAAGGTGGTTGGGGTATTATGTGTTTGTGCAGAAGTTGTAACGCAGAGAAAAAAATCTTCGGACCCCCACCTTAAAGTATACCGTTCGACTCAGAATCACTTTCTGAGTTGATTTAACGATGTCCATCCGTCTGGTCGGCTGGCTGGCTGGCTGTCCATGTAAAGGTCGTAATTTTGAAGATAATTTGATGAAATTTGGTACAACACAAGGACGAAGCCTATTGAATTTGGTTATGATCGGCCCATTATTTCATCTAGCCCCCATACAAACGTCCTCCCAGAATAGAGTTTTAACTCTTATAGATGCCTTAAAAATAGGAATATTTCAATGAAATTTAGTACAAATAAGTTTTATATTTAAAAAAAAATCTGTCTGCCAAATTTCATGAAGATCGGTCCATAACTGACCATAGCTCCCATATAAAATTCTCTCCCGAAAATCATTAACGTGCATAAATCCCATACAAATGTTAGTATTATGTTAATATTAAACACAAGTAGGTTGTATATAAGTAAAAACAAAATTATGTGGATCGAAATGGTGTAGGGTATCATATAGTCGGGCTTGACCGACTATGTCTTCTTCTCTCGTTTTTTTTTTTTAAATTTTTCTTTATTTTATTAAAATTTATTACTGTCAAAATGTAAAATCATTGCAAATAATTTGTGTTTTATAGTATTAACATTATTTTAAATTATTCTCTAACTAATCTCAGCAGTTCGTTTATTTTAAAATAAATACAATGCAAATATATTCTTTTTTCATTCATTTCTAATGCCTGTGTATATGAGATTTTCTCTCTAAATTCAAATACTAAATCCTTGTTTTATTTTTATTGAGGGTTTATGTAAATTTTTTGCGCTCTAACAGTTCGTATTTTATATATATATATAAAAATATATAAATATAACCTCGCATTATATAAAGCAAAACCAGGAGTTCAATAGCAGAGGGAAAGAGAGAGAGTGAGAGGGAAAAAAAGTAATAACAAATGATTTGGTTAAGGCTTAACTTTTTAAGCCATGTCGAACAAGTGCAAAAAAGAAGAAAAAAATGTACAAATATTTTATATACAACTTTAAAGCTTTGTATATATAAATTTGCATACATTTAAGTTTATACATATACATATACACAATAATATTAAAAATCCATTTAACATTTTGTTATTGTTTTGTTGCGTTTTTTTTTTTTTTTATTTTGAATTTTATTTTTATTTTAGTAAAAATCTAAAATGGCTTAACAGTGTTTTATTATTGCATTAGTTAGCTCAGAGTATTTGCCTAAAGGGGAAATGAAAATTTAGAGTAAAAGTTGAACAGCTTAAGGGGGGAGAAAAATAATATTAAATAAACATTAAAGTTAATTTAAAAAAATAAACAAATAAAAAAATACAACGGCTTCTTTATATACATTTATAACTAAAAAAAAAGAAATAAAATTAAAAACTTTAACTATATACAAACAAACATTAAAAAAACAAGTGTAAAATATAAAAAAAAAGGCAAGAGAATCACGTCACTTGTTTTTTAGGTTTTTGTTACTTATACGCCATGTGGTTTATAATTTATGCAAATTAAGGAGTTTATTTTGTATCCTTTTTTTTAGGTTCATTTTTTTTATAAATTTGTTTTCTTATTATTGTATTATTTATATGTTCGTTTGTTGCTCTTGTTTTTTATAAAAAATGCCACAAATGTAATAAAAAAAAAAATATAATAAAAATTTGTTGGCTGCCTTTAGTTTTCTTAATAAAATATTTTTTTGTTTGCTATAAAAAGCCAATAAGTCCTAAAGGGTGTTAGCAACCTAATATGGCTTAAAAAAAAGGCACAAATTATAATAAAATTTAATTTTATATAAATTTAATTTAAGATAATTTTAATAATATAATTTATAGCTTTTTAAGTAGAATAAATAAATATAATAAAAACTGTAAACATGAAGATATAAGGATTAATTTTGAAAGCAAAAAAACAAAATCTCAAATAAGGAATATTTAAAAAAAAAAAAAAAAAAAAAACACTTCTGATTAATTATTTCCTATATTAAACCCTTAAAATCTTAGAAATATTCTAGCAAACAGCAATATAAAAAAAGAACTGCACACGAAAAAATCCTTGCATGCTCTTGGGCTTATAACTTTCAATGTGGTAAAAAAAAAAATAATAATGTTAACTGGTATACATTTGTCATTATGCTCATCAGCCATGTGCTAAGTTTCATGGTTATAGCAAAACTATTTTTTCTTTAAAATGGAAATTGAACAAAAAACGCATAATTAAAATTTTTCATTAAAACTTACATCGATCATATAAAACAATTGCTAGGAAGTTAGTTGTATCAAAATCATATTATACAAAGTCATGGTCACTGAATGGTAACCTAGTAGTGGAAGAAAAGTTGTATATTCAGGCTGTAGGACTCAGACAAAATAAAAAATATTTTGAGAGGAAATCCCCTCATCTCAGGAAGAAAAGTGTCACAAAAAGTTATTTGCTTTGTATCTTTATCAGGATGATGAAAGAAAAACGAACCTGAAGACATGCAAAGTACAAAATGTTTCTATTAGAAATGCAAGCAAGAATTTGGAGGTAAAAAAATAAGGTGAACTCCGTGCAAATGAAAGATATTCGGCTCTAGTAAAAAATAATTCAAAGGACAATAAAAGCTCTGCTTAAAATAGAACTAAGTTTAAAAATAAATGGATTTATTCGGGCAAAAAAGTGAGAGAAACACAATAAATCCTTTAATTGGAAGAATTTTGGAAGAGATCATATATTTCCTTAAAAACCAACAGACAAATTTATTCTTTTATGTTTAGAACTAGAACATAACAGTCATTAATGAAAATATAATTAAAAAAAATTGCTTATTGGTTTAGTTTATATTTCTATAGTTTTCTATAGTTTTCTAAAAATCTTCAAATGCGAGACTTTCTTTGGTAATTTATATTTTAATATTTTTAGAAACTGTCAAAAGAAAAAAATTGTTTTTGTTTTTGATACAGTTTCTGAAATTATTTAAAACCAATAAAACAATATATTAAAGTTAAATAATTTTTTAATCAAGTTTTATTTCAATTCAAAAAATTATTTGTTTAAGAAAATTATTTACATATTTATATTTTTTTTTTTTTTTTTTTTTTTTTTTTTCAAAAAATCATAAAAATTCTAAAATGTCAAAAACTAAAATTTTTATTCTTTGATCATAAAGATAAATTTATTGCAAATAAAACAAGACATAACTCATTTTAATCAATAAAAAAATTTGGATTTTATTCACACATTAGTGTACATATCTCTTTAAAAAATTACACAAAAATATTTTAAAAAAATAATATTTGTTATGTGATCTATAAAATATTTTAAAATATTTTTTTGTAATATGTAAATGATATACTTATATTAACTTGTAAATAAAATCTTATAAAAAAAAATTTATGTGTAAAATTTCACTAAAATATCTTGCAAATTATGACCTGTAATTTGATCAGAATTTTTACTTTAATTTAGGTTTGTATGGACAGACTGACGGACACCATGGAATCGATTTAGTAAAGTGTTTAGTATTAAATTTAACACTTGGAAAAGGCTAAATCCCATATTTTCAGGTGTTATAAGTATTATAGAAAAGGTCATAAAATTCTGCATTTTACAGTAATGCTAGTTATAATAAAATAATAAAAAAATTTCAGTATTTTTATTTTATTTTTTCTAAAAATCATAAAAATTTGATAATGAATGAAATGCAAATATTCATTCCTTGATCACAAATATAAATTTATTGGAAATAAAACAAGATAAATTTCATTAAAATCAAATAATAATTTTTGATGTTATTCTCAAATTATTCACTAAAATATCTTGCAAATTATGATTAGATCCTTTACATTATTAACGTTGGTATGGACGGACTGACGGACACTATAAAATCAATTTGGTAAATTATTTATTGTGAAATTAAACTCTTAAAGATGGTTTAATATTATTCGTCATAATATTTACTACTTTTAGGTGATAAAATAAATTTATATTAAATATACAAAAAATATAAAAATTGTCTTATTAAAATAAAAAAATAAAAATAAATAAATAAAATAAAAATATTAGCTTAATTTTAAAAAATATATATTAAAATATTTAAAGAAAATAAATATTTTTTAATAAATCATTGTGTCAACTTTTACTTGCTATAAAAATATTTTGCCTTTTTTAGCTAATAAAATAATTTAAAGATAAAATTAAGAAAACATTTTTTTTAGATTTAAAAAAAAAAAACTTACTTTTCATTAGAAATCTGTCTTAATTCTTTATTTTTATATCTTAGCTTAACCCCTTTAATATTTAAATAAATTGGTTGTTTTTTTTTATATCCTTTCATATTGTTGATTTAAGTTTTCTTGTAGTCTTGTCTTTTGGTTTTTTTCCTTTTGCTATTTGAAACATCTTGTTTGTGTTCATTTTATATTTATTTTTTTTTTTTTAAGGGTAAACAGCTGACGTTTTTAAGCTCATAAAATAGACAAAACAACCATCACGAGAAAAAACAAATACGCCAAATCTCTGTTATTCAAATTTAAGTCACCGAAAAAAATTATAATAAAAAAATAAACTTTTAACAAACAAAATCTGTTTTTGATAAAACTCTTTCACTTAAGAACAAATACTAAAGAAAAAACGCACACACAACTTAACACTACAAGCAAATTGAAAATAATAAATAGATTTTTTATTCTTTTTTGTACTATGAAAGACCAACTAAAAAGACATTGACTTTATTTTATATAAAAACTTATTTTTCTACCAAATTTTAACTTAAAAAACTAAAAAAAAAGATGAATAGAAAAAAAAATATAAAGTTTATAAAACAACAAAAAAATTTAAACAAGAAACAAACAAAAAATAGAAAAAAAAAATATATTCAATATTACAAGATCAAAAATTGTGGTAAAATCTAAAAAAAAAAAATTCCCAACACGAAACTTGATGTTAAAGTTCCTATACATTTACATATATTTTTGTACCTAAACGCTTGTTTAAGTAAATATTCAATATGCTTACTTAGCTTTAGCAACAACAACTATAAAACTAAACCCAACTCTTTACCATGATATAGAACAACAACAAACTATTTTGGCCAACTCAACTTGAGTTAAAGCTAAACAAACTGGCCAAAACTTAAGAAAAAAAAGTTAAAACTAAAAGAACTTAACAAAACAGTAAAAGAAAAAAAATGCGAAACAAAACAAAATAGAAAACAATAACAAAAAAAAAAAAAAAAACTACAAAGAAAAATAGAATAACTAGAATAATAAAAACAATAAGAATAAAACTAACAACTGTTTACACTAGACATTGATTTTCAATAAAAATATATATTTAAGAGAGAGAGAAATGTTAGAGCGTTTCAGCGAACTCTTTTCAGTTACTCTTTTTAAAAAGGTATGAAAATGTTTTTAAAATAAGTTACTTTTCAAACTTGGTCAAGATATTTGTTTATAATTTTATAAACTAATGATTTTAGCACATTTAAGAACTAAAAGTACTTTATACGATAATTTTAGTACTATTTGGAAAAAAGTACTTTAGATACTTTCTTTAAAAAGATAATTAGTTTCATTTTAATTTTTATAAAAATGTGTTTTTAGCATTTTTATTAAATCTAGATACTTTTTTACAAAATATTTTTGGTACTTTTTGAAAATACAACTTTCAAAATATTAAATTTTTAAAATATTAAAAAATTAGCTTGTGAAAAAAATTTTCTAGGTGATACTTTTTAATAAAAAGAAAATATATATTTTCAATGCTTTTTATGAACAAGCTGTTCTGTCTTATTAAATTATTAAATTATAATTAATACATTTTGGAAAAAGTACTTAAGTACTTAGGAAAAATATATTTTAGGTACTTTTTATATCCATCATCATAAAAATAGGGGGTATATTGATTTTGTCATTCCGTGTGTAATATGTCGAAGAAATCATTTGAGACACCATAAAGTATACATTTTCTGGACCCCGGTTAGATTCTGTGTTGATATAGCTATGTCCGTCCGTCTGTCCATCTTTTGAAAGTAGAATTAATTTTACTCTAAATAATTTTTGTAAAAACTTTTTACTATTAAAAAAGTATTTTATATTATTTCCTTTTGAAAGAAAGTAATAAAAGTACCATAAGAAAAAAATAGCCTTTAATAAATAGTACTTCTCTTTTGCAAATTCTGTGTCTTATACAAAAACTAAATTTTGTTTATTTCCAAAAACATTTTACATAAAAGATTTCTTGTTAGCGTTTTGCAAAAATATGTATTAGGTGCTTTTTTGGAGATTGAAAACATAGCAGAATTACTTAATAAAAAGTACTTTTAGAAATAGTTCTTGTACCTTTTTCTTGTACCTTAATACAAAAATAGCGTTTTTTTTTTTTTTCATAAAATGTAATCTGTATCTCATGCTCAAAAAAAGTACCACAATACTTTATAAAAATATAACTTTTAATAGAAATAAATATTTTAAGTACGTTTTTGAAATATAAAAGGACTTTAAGTAAATGCTTGCAGTAAAAAATTATTTTGGTACCTTTTAAAAAGAGACCTTTTAGTAAAAAAAAAAGTATGTAGTAGGTACTTTAGCTTAATAAAAATATTGTTTTGCTACCTTCGATGGAAAAAATATAAGGACACTTTTGATAGTTTTTGGAAACAAAAATATTTTTGGTAACTTTTTTGGAAAAAATCATACTTTGCTTCTTTTTCTAAATTTAATACCAAAAAAAAAAAAATATTTTTCATTTCTTTTTTCAAAAGTTTTTTGTTTTAAAAAACTATCAAAAGTACTTTTTTACCAAAAGTACCAAATGAATTTTTCCATGCAAAAACAAGAATTTTTTATAGGGCAAGAATCCTTTTCCAAAAAGTACCAAAATTATTTTTCTTCGCAACAACTATTGAACTTTTTTTAGAGGGAAAAATTATTTGAGGTACTTCTTGGAAAAAAATATACTTTATTGTGTTTGGAAAAAAAAACTTTTGGTAAAAAAAATTACTTTTAGTACTTTTTCCCTTAATCATTTTGCTACCAAAACTAGCTTTCTGGGAAAAATAGTTGGGAATGTTTACAAAAAATAATTTCTTTTTTTTTTTTTTTTTTTTTTTTTTTTTTTGAAAATGCATTTTGAAAAAATACTTTTGATACTTTTTTAGTACATTTAGTGTTTTTGGTAATTTTTAAAAAGCAAAAAAACTTACTTTTTGGAAAAGAAATAAATAATTATAATAATTTAGTACTTTTTTGGAAGACCAAACTTCTGGCGAAAAGAAATTAATTTTCGGTACTTTTCCCTAAATAATTTTGATACAAAGGGGAAAAACTAGTTGCTCTTTGGATAAAAAAAATATTTGGGGCTTCTCCTATAAAACATAAAATAATTTCGGTGCTTTTTGGAAAATGAATTTTGTAAAAATACTTTTGGTTATTTAAAGAAGTACTTTTAGTATTTTTGCATTAAATACATTTGTTCCTCTCCAAAAGAACATACATTTTATACTTTTTGAAAAAATAATATTTAGGTACTTTTTGAAAAAAATAAAAATAAATAAAATTTGGGATTTTAAAAAAAATAAACTTTTCGTACTTTTTGGAAAAAAGTGTTTTGGTACTTTTTTGGAAAAAATATTTGGGATTTAAAAAAAAAATAATAATAATTTCGGTACTTTTTGCAAAAGGAATTTTGTAAAATTACTTTTGGTACTTTTCCAAAAAAAGTATTTTTAGTATATTTGAATATTTTTGACACTTTCTGGAGTAAATACATTTGCTTCTATCCAAAAGTAGTAAATAGTAATTTTTGTACTTTTTTGGAAAGAACTATGTTTTTGGTAATGAAGTATGACTTTTTTGAAGAAAAAAAAAATCCAACTTTTTATGCTTTTGCTCTTTTAGGATAAAAATCTATTAGTACTTAATATAGTTGTAAGTGCTTTTTGATGAAAGTACTTACGTAATTTTTGGGAATATATATTGTAAGTACTTACAATTTTTTTTTTTTTATAAAAAGTATGTTTGGTACTTTTGGCTTAAAAGTTTTTTATTTAATTTTTGTTTTTATTTTCAAAGAATGTACTTTTTGTAATTTTTGAAATGAATGTACATTTTTGTCGAGAATTATTTTAAATTATTCTTTTTATTTCTAAAAACAACTAGGTACTTTTTGTAATTTTTGGAGAAAGTACTTTTGGTTTTTCTTTTTTTAAGTATTTGGCTACTTTTATGCTACATAGAAGTGCTCTTGAATATTTTTGAAGTAAAATCTATTGGTAAATTTTGGCTGAAAAAATAAGTACTATTTGAAAAAAGTACTTTTGAAATTTTAAAAAAAAAAATAAAATTTTTTGATCTTTAAAATCTTTCATTTTTTTTTTTTTTTTATTATTTTTTTTTATTTTTTAAAAACATATTTTAAGTAGATAATACTTTTGGTTAATTCCTAGAACTGTGGTACTATTTTATAAGTAGGTACTTTTGGTAATTGTTAAAGCACACTTTGTTACAAAAATACTAAGTAAAATCCTTTCCAAAAACTTTGGCAGTGTAAACCTCTCTTTTTCTTTGTTTAAAAACAATTTTCAAACTCTGTACAAAGTTTCTTTTGTATACTTTTTACTGAAAAAAAAAAAAAATATAATAAAAAGAAAGAAAAAAATCAACAACAAAAAACCAACTTTAAAAAAATACTTAACAAAATGAAAAATAACAAATAAAAGCAACAAAAAGAAAAAAAAAACTCATGCATTTTTTATAAACTTCTATTTAAACAACAACAATATGTTTAAGAAATAGAAACAACCAAAAAAAAAAGCTAAAGAAAGAAAAACCAACAACAAAAAAGCCAACAGCAACAATCAACAACTTGTTTAGCACTTTTGCCAGTTAAAGCAGCCAACAAGCAGTCAGTTACTCAGTCATGAACACTGTGGTGACTGAAGTGTTACAAACTGTTTGTTAGGTAGATGGTCGTTTGGGGAGGGAGAGGGTTTCTACTAAATGACTGATAGACTGGCAGACAGATGGACAGACTATAAGATACACTTGCTTAAAGGTGATTTTTTTGGTTAGCAAGTGGATTATTATGGTTGGCGTTTTCTTTAGCTGGTAGTCAACTAAGGTACTGCTGCTACTTGAAGCTTAAATAACAAAACAAGAAAAAAGAAGGTTTTTAGAAAAACAAATGTTTACACTTATAAAGTTTAACGCCACCACAAATGTTATAAGATCCTCAGGAAAATAAAAAGATTGTTTTTGTTTGGAGAAAGAAAGAGAGAAGAGCTTATTGAATTTTAACAATAAAAATATTGAAAAAATAAAGAAAAAAGAGTCAAGAAAAACAAAAGCCAGAGTAATTTAAGTTAATAATGACAAAACAACATATGACAAAAATGTTTTGGAGGGACAATAAAACTAAATAATTGATATTATTTTGGCGCTGGAAATTAATTTAATTAAAAATCTGGTGGTTCGGGAAACTTTTTAAAAAAAAAAAGGTTTTGGTATCTGTTGGAAAAAAGTATTTTGATACTTGGATAACTGACTAACAGCTTAAAAAATAGTCATCTATAAAAAAAAAAAAAAAAATATCATCTATCTAGACATCTATAGGAAAAAAATAATTTTAATATTTTCACAGCAATATCTTTTCAGACTTTTCGAAAAAAACTATTTTTTCACCTTTGAAAAGAAGAAGGGCAAACTAATTAACAAAAAAAAAAAAATTATTAAATTTTTGTATTTTTTGGAATACTTTTTTAAATTTAAGTTTATTTTTCCTGCCTTAACTGTTACTCTATATCTAAATTTTTTCCCTTTTTAACAAAATTTTATCTTCTTTCTTTTTGCTTAAAAAAGCAAAACAACTTTTGAACAATAGAAATCTTCTGAAAAAAAAAAGAAAATTTAAACTTTTCTCCAAACACCAAACTTGAAAAAAAGTAGAATAATAGAAAAAAATCAACATCATCAGTGTTCTCAGTAGAGTATTGTTTAGTTCAAAAACTAAAGCAAAAGTCTGTTATTTTTTTAGAATTTCTTCAAATATAAACCAGCTAAGAGGGTTTGTTGTATTGAGATGTGTTGGCCAGTTGTTGTTTGCCAAAAGAAAGATTTTTTTCTAAACAACAAAAAAGTGTTAGTTAAAAGTCTTTGGAGAGTGTCTTAATGCTGCATACTATAGGGATTAAATATATAAATTGTATAAATACAATTCAGTAGATGATAAAGACAGAGAGAGTGAAAATATTGGCATGAATGTAAAACCAATGTAGCCAGATAAGGGGATTTGTAGAAAAATAATAAAAAAATCTTCAAGAAATTTTCTCTTGCAGTTCAATTAAAGTTTAGTTTTAGCTCAGTTCTAGTTTAGCTCTAAATCAGTTTTAAAACACTTGTCATATAGTTATAGTAACTATATGACAAGTGTTTCTCAATAATTTTTATAAAACTAAACTAGAACTGAACCGAAACTGAACTAGAACCGAAATAGAACTGAACTAGAACTGAACTAGAACTGAACTAGAACTGAACTAGAACTGAACTAGAACTGAACTAGAACTGAACTAGAACTGAACTAGAACTGAACTAGAACTGAACTAGAACTGAACTAGAACTGAACTAGAACTGAACTAGAACTGAACTAGAACTGAACCAGAACTGAACTAGAACTGAACTAGAACTGAACTAGAACTAAACTAGAACTGAATTAGAACTGAACTAGAACTGAACTAGAACTGAACTAGAACTGAACTAGAACTGAACTAGAACTGAACTAGAACTGAACTAGAACTGAACTAGAACTGAACTAGAACTGAACTAGAACTGAACTAGAACTGAACTAGAACTGAACTAGAACTGAACTAGAACTGAACCAGAACTGAACTAGAACTGAACTAGAACTGAACTAGAACTAAACTAGAACTGAACTAGAACTGAACTAGAACTGAACTAGAACTGAACTAGAACTGAACTAGAACTGAACCGAAACTGAACTAGAACCGAAATAGAACTGAACTAGAACTGAACTAGAACTGAACTAGAACTGAACTAGAACTGAACTAGAACTGAACTAGAACTGAACTAGAACTGAACTAGAACTGAACTAGAACTGAACCGAAACTGAACTAGAACTGAACTAGAACTGAACTAGAACTGAACTAGAACTGAACTAGAACTGAACTAGAACTGAACTAGAACTGAACTAGAACTGAACTAGAACTGAACTAGAACTGAACTAGAACTGAACTAGAACTGAACTAGAACTGAACTAGAACTGAACTAGAACTGAACTAGAACTGAACTAGAACTGAACTAGAACTGAACTAGAACTGAACTAGAACTGAACTAGAACTAAACTAGAACTGAATTAGAACTGAACTAGAACTGAACTAGAACTGAACTAGAACTGAACTAGAACTGAACTAGAACTGAACTAGAACTGAACTAGAACTGAACTAGAACTGAACTAGAACTGAACTAGAACTGAACTAGAACTGAACTAGAACTGAACTAGAACTGAACTAGAACTGAACCAGAACTGAACTAGAACTGAACTAGAACTGAACTAGAACTGAACTAGAACTGAACTAGAACTGAACTAGAACTGAACTAGAACTGAACCAGAACTGAACTAGAACTGAACTAGAACTGAACTAGAACTAAACTAGAACTGAACTAGAACTGAACTAGAACTGAACTAGAACTGAACTAGAACTGAACTAGAACTGAACCGAAACTGAACTAGAACCGAAATAGAACTGAACTAGAACTGAACTAGAACTGAACTAGAACTGAACTAGAACTGAACTAGAACTGAACTAGAACTGAACTAGAACTGAACTAGAACTGAACTAGAACTGAACTAGAACTGAACTAGAACTGAACTAGAACTGAACTAGAACTGAACCGAAACTGAACTAGAACCGAAATAGAACTGAACTAGAACTGAACTAGAACTGAACTAGAACTGAACTAGAACTGAACTAGAACTGAACTAGAACTGAACTAGAACTGAACTAGAACTGAACTAGAACTGAACTAGAACTGAACTAGAACTGAACTAGAACTGAACTAGAACTGAACTAGAACTGAACTAGAACTGAACTAGAACTGAACTAGAACTGAACTAGAACTGAACTAGAACTGAACTAGAACTGAACTAGAACTGAACTAGAACTGAACTAGAACTGAACTAGAACTGAACTAGAACTGAACTAGAACTGAACTAGAACTGAACTAGAACTGAACTAGAACTGAACTAGAACTGAACTAGAACTGAACTAGAACTGAACTAGAACTTAACTAGAACTGAACTAGAACTGAACCAGAACTGAACTAGAACTGAACTAGAACTGAACTAGAACTAAACTAGAACTGAATTAGAACTGAACTAGAACTGAACTAGAACTGAACTAGAACTGAACTAGAACTGAACTAGAACTGAACTAGAACTGAACTAGGACTGAACTAGAACTGAACTAGAACTGAACTAGAACTGAACTAGAACTGAACTAGAACTGAACTAGAACTGAACTAGAACTGAACTAGAACTGAACTAGAACTGAACTAGAACTGAACTAGAACTGAACTAGAACTGAACTAGAACTGAACTAGAACTGAACTAGAACTGAACTAGAACTGAACTAGAACTGAACTAGAACTGAACTAGAACTGAACTAGAACTGAACTAGAACTGAACTAGAACTGAACCAGAACTGAACTAGAACTGAACTAGAACTGAACTAGAACTGAACTAGAACTGAACTAGAACTGAACTAGAACTGAACTAGAACTGAACTAGAACTGAACCAGAACTGAACTAGAACTGAACTAGAACTGAACTAGAACTGAACTAGAACTGAACTAGAACTGAACTAGAACTGAACTAGAACTGAACTAGAACTGAACTAGAACTGAACTAGAACTGAACTAGAACTGAACTAGAACTGAACTAGAACTGAACTAGAACTGAACTAGAACTGAACTAGAACTGAACTAGAACTGAACTAGAACTGAACTAAAACTGAACTAAAACTGAACTAGAACTGAACTAGAACTGAATTAGAACTGAACTAGAACTGAACCAGAACTGAACTAGAACTGAACTAGAACTGAACTAGAACTGAACTAGAACTGAACTAGAACTGAACTAGAACTGAACTAGAACTGAACTAGAACTGAACTAGAACTGAACTAGAACTGAACTAGAACTGAACTAGAACTTAACTAGAACTGAACTAGAACTGAACCAGAACTGAACTAGAACTGAACTAGAACTGAACTAGAACTAAACTAGAACTGAATTAGAACTGAACTAGAACTGAACTAGAACTGAACTAGAACTGAACTAGAACTGAACTAGAACTGAACTAGAACTGAACTAGAACTGAACTAGAACTGAACTAGAACTGAACTAGGACTGAACTAGAACTGAACTAGAACTGAACTAGAACTGAACTAGAACTGAACTAGAACTGAACTAGAACTGAACTAGAACTGAACTAGAACTGAACTAGAACTGAACTAGAACTGAACTAGAACTGAACTAGAACTGAACTAGAACTGAACTAGAACTGAACTAGAACTGAACTAGAACTGAACTAGAACTAAACTAGAACTGAATTAGAACTGAACTAGAACTGAACTAGAACTGAACTAGAACTGAACTAGAACTGAACTAGAACTGAACTAGAACTGAACTAGAACTGAACTAGAACTGAACTAGAACTGAACTAGAACTGAACTAGAACTGAACTAGAACTGAACTAGAACTGAACTAGAACTGAACCAGAACTGAACTAGAACTGAACTAGAACTGAACTAGAACTGAACTAGAACTGAACTAGAACTGAACTAGAACTGAACTAGAACTGAACCAGAACTGAACTAGAACTGAACTAGAACTGAACTAGAACTAAACTAGAACTGAACTAGAACTGAACTAGAACTGAACTAGAACTGAACTAGAACTGAACTAGAACTGAACTAGAACTGAACCGAAACTGAACTAGAACCGAAATAGAACTGAACTAGAACTGAACTAGAACTGAACTAGAACTGAACTAGAACTGAACTAGAACTGAACTAGAACTGAACTAGAACTGAACTAGAACTGAACTAGAACTGAACTAGAACTGAACTAGAACTGAACCGAAACTGAACTAGAACCGAAATAGAACTGAACTAGAACTGAACTAGAACTGAACTAGAACTGAACTAGAACTGAACTAGAACTGAACTAGAACTGAACTAGAACTGAACTAGAACTGAACTAGAACTGAACTAGAACTGAACTAGAACTGAACTAGAACTGAACTAGAACTGAACTAGAACTGAACTAGAACTGAACTAGAACTGAACTAGAACTGAACTAGAACTGAACTAGAACTGAACTAGAACTGAACTAGAACTGAACTAGAACTGAACTAGAACTGAACTAGAACTGAACTAGAACTGAACTAGAACTGAACTAGAACTGAACTAGAACTGAACTAGAACTGAACTAGAACTGAACTAGAACTGAACTAGAACCGAACTAGAACTAGAACTGAACTAGAACTGAAGTAGAACTGAAATAGAACTGAACTAGAACTGAACTAGAACTGAACCGAAACTGAACTAGAACCGAAATAGAACTGAACTAGAACTGAACTAGAACTGAACTAGAACTGAACCGAAACTGAACTAGAACCGAAATAGAACTGAACTAGAACTGAACTAGAACTGAACTAGAACTGAACTAGAACTGAACTAGAACTGAACTAGAACTGAACTAGAACTGAACTAGAACTGAACTAGAACTGAACCGAAACTGAACTAGAACCGAAATAGAACTGAACTAGAACTGAACTAGAACTGAACTAGAACTGAACTAGAACTGAACTAGAACTGAAGTAGAACTGAAATAGAACTGAACTAGAACTGAACTAGAACTGAACTAGAACTGAACTAGAACTGAACTAGAACTGAACTAGAACTGAACTAGAACTGAACTAGAACTGAACTAGAACTGAACTAGAACTGAACTAGAACTGAACTAGAACTGAACTAGAACTGAACTAGAACTGAACTAGAACTGAACTAGAACTGAACTAGAACTGAACTAGAACTGAACTAAAACTGAACTAGAACTGAACTAGAACTGAACTAGAACTGAACTAAAACTGAACTAGAACTGAACTAGAACTGAATTAGAACTGAACTAGAACTGAACCAGAACTGAACTAGAACTGAACTAGAACTGAACTAGAACTGAACTAGAACTGAACTAGAACTGAACTAGAACTGAACTAGAACTGAACTAGAACTGAACTAGAACTGAACTAGAACTGAACTAGAACTGAACTAGAACTTAACTAGAACTGAACTAGAACTGAACCAGAACTGAACTAGAACTGAACTAGAACTGAACTAGAACTAAACTAGAACTGAATTAGAACTGAACTAGAACTGAACTAGACCTGAACTAGAACTGAACTAGAACTGAACTAGAACTGAACTAGAACTGAACTAGAACTGAACTAGAACTGAACCAGAACTGAACTAGAACTGAACTAGAACTGAACTAGAACTGAACTAGAACTGAACTAGAACTGAACTAGAACTGAACTAGAACTGAACTAGAACTGAACTAGAACTGAACTAGAACTGAACTAGAACTGAACTAGAACTGAACTAGAACTGAACTAGAACTGAACTAGAACTGAACTAGAACTGAACCAGAACTGAACTAGAACTGAACTAGAACTGAACTAGAACTGAACTAGAACTGAACTAGAACTGAACTAGAACTGAACTAGAACTGAACTAGAACTGAACTAGAACTGAACTAGAACTTAAGTAGAACTGAACTAGAACTGAACCAGAACTGAACTAGAACTGAACTAGAACTGAACTAGAACTAAACTAGAACTGAATTAGAACTGAACTAGAACTGAACTAGAACTGAACTAGAACTGAACTAGAACTGAACTAGAACTGAACTAGAACTGAACTAGAACTGAACTAGAACTGAACTAGAACTGAACTAGAACTGAACTAGGACTGAACTAGAACTGAACTAGAACTGAACTAGAACTGAACTAGAACTGAACTAGAACTGAACTAGAACTGAACTAGAACTGAACTAGAACTGAACTAGAACTGAACTAGAACTGAACTAGAACTGAACTAGAACTGAACCAGAACTGAACTAGAACTGAACTAGAACTGAACTAGAATTGAGCCAGAATTGAACTAGAAGTAATTTGGAAGTGTTTTAAAACTGATTTAGAAAAATTTTGATACATTTTTCTTTAATAGAAAAATTTCGATTAAATTTTCTTTTATACAAAAATTTAGATAAAAAAAATTAAATTTTTAGGGAAAAACTCTATAAATTTTCTTGTACACAAAAATTTCTATAAATTTTTCTTTTATAGATAATTTTTGATAAATTTTTCTTTTATAAAAAATTTTCGGTGAATATTTTTTTGTAGAAAATTTTCGTAAAAAAATTTCGTACAATTTTCTTTTTATAGAAAATTTTCGTTAAATTATTTTTATCGAAAATGTTCGTTAAATTCTTTTATCGAAAATTTTTTTTTTTTTATTTTTTAATTTTCGTTATTTTCTTTTATAAAACATTCTTGTTGAAATTTCTTTTTATAGAAAATTTTCTATAAATTTTCTTTTTAAGTTATATTTTATTTTATTCTATTCTATAGAAAAATTTGGTTAAAATTTATTTTATAGAAATTTTTGTTTCAAAATTGTGGGATTTTTGTTTACCTATTATGGAATTTATCTGGCATCATTATAAATGTCTGCAGACTAAAGATTAAATTGAAAAGAAGCATATTAAGAAAAATAAATGAAATGTATTGAAATGGTATCAAATATTTATTTGTATTATTTTTATTTTTTTATTTTTTATTATTTTGTTTTTGGAGTTTCTATAAAATAAATAAAGATTGATTTTTAGTTTTTTTTTAGCAAAAATTTGGAAAAAAAAACTATTAAAATTCAAAAGTGATACAAAGTTTTCACATTTATTTAGTTTTCTTTCAAGGAATTATAAAGCAGCTGTTATTTGGGTTATTAAAATTAATTAAAGTTTTGAGAGAGAAATTTGAGGGGGAAATTTTTTATATAAAAGATTAAATAATTAAAAAAAAAATTTCATTTTGTTAGGCTGACAGATTTAGAAAAAAATATTTGTATATTTTCTTTTTTTATTGTTTTATTTTTTTATTTTTTTTTTTTTTTTGGTTGGTTGGGGGTTTAATCCGAACACGAAGTTAAGTCATTTGGTATTGTGTCAAAATTTATGATACCAACTGAAAGTTATTATTTTGTTAATCAATTATTTCTTTTATTTATTTTTATTTTCATTTTTCATAATTACTTTTTTCTCTTTGGAACTTTTCTTAATAAGTAAAGCCATTCTTTTTTGTAGTTTAATAAAATAATCCTGATAATTCTTAGCTAAACTTGAAAATTATTTTTAATTAACATTAATTAAACAGAAAAAGAGAGGAAAAAAATATTGCAAATGTTTTGGTCATTGTTTTCTTATATATTTAATTTTTTTTTTCTTGATTATTATTTCAGTTTGTTTTTCCAGAAGCTGCCTGCTGTTGTTGTATTACTTATTAAAAGTCCTTTGATTTAATAACTTTTTTTCATTTTTTTTTTTTTTTTTAACAAAATAATTACAGAAATTTTGAACAATAAACTTTAAGTATAAAAAAGAGGAAAAAAAAGCAGAAAGAATTTTTTTACAAAAAAAGTTCCAGTTGTAGAAGTTTTTTTTTATAATATTTTTATTATAAATTTTCTGTGTTTTATTTTTTAGTTGGCATTGTTGTTGGTTTGCTGTTGCTGTTGTTTTATAGTTTGTATTTTTTTTACTAGTTTTTCTTTTATATTTTTTTGTTGGTCATTCATTACCAACTCAACTCTGATGCTTAAGTTCTATTGTAGTTTTTTTGATACTTTTTTTTTTAAGTTGAGTAAATAAATAAATGAATGAGTGCTAGTGACCAGTAGTATTAAATACACAAACAATAACACAGCAAACATTTTAATTAACTCTATAGAAAAAATTTCAAAAACTTTTAATTTTGATTAAATAACTCAAAACACAAATCTTGTTTTTATCCCCTTGATAATAAAAAACACATTTTTTTAATTTCTTTTAAAATGAAAATGTTCACTGGTCGTTATTACATTTACAGTTGTAATAAACAACAATATAAAAATAAAAATAATAAATGAGTAAACAACACGTTGAAAATGAACATGACTACAAAAACTTAACAACAATTGCAACAACAACAAAAATGTGACTACTGCATTTGCAGTAATTTCATTAATGTTGTTGCTGTTGTTGCTTGCAACCAACAACAAGAACGCAACACAAAAAAAAATCAAAACTTTATAATTATGTTGCGTACTTATACGATGTGTAATATGATTTTATTGTTTTAAATTATAAATAATTATAAATGTTGCTGTGGCAACGCAGTCAACCCAGCATGGAACTGAACACAACAACAAAAATAAAAATAAAAAAAATAACAATAACAATAAAAATAAAATATTGTTACATTATATTTTTCGTATAATAATTATGTGTAACACAATATGAGAAAAGAATTTTAATATAAAATTAATATTAAATTAAATTTAAAAAAAAAAAAAAAAAATATTAAAAGGATTTAAAAAATTAAATAAAAAAAATAAAAATTCCTAAAGATATTGAAACTAGAATCCAACAAAAAATTTTAATATATAAACTTTTTATTAAATATATTTTTTAAACCAAAATCCCCCCCTAAAAAAATTTACAAAAAACTTTTTAAAAAATCCTCCCAAATAAACTAAAAATATTTAAATTTAAATTGCATTTAAACTATACAACAACAAACTGACACTTAAAAAACTATACAGCAGCAGTTAAAAAAAAATAAACAATAACAACACAACAACAGTAGCAACAAGAACAACAATATCCCCATAATGTTAATGAAATTTTAAGTGGAAAACTGAGCACAACAACCTTAACAATATTTTAGTTTTATTATTTTTTCTATTTTTTAGTTGATAAACTATTTTTTTCTCCTTCATTTTTATTTTTTCAGTTTTTGTTTAAAAAATTGTTTTTATTTTATTGTTTTACTGCTTGTTGTTATTATTTTTGTATATTTTTGTGGCATAGAATAACTGTTGTGCTGCTTGGCTTGTTTTGTGTGAAATTTAATCAAATTTGTCACTTGAGTTGTATTACAGCACCAAATTGCTGAATTTTTTTTTTTTTATTTTTTGCAACTGGTTTCATTTGTTTTTACTACGAAAAACTGTAAGTTTTTGTTACGAGATTTTTTTATTATAGAGAAAAGTTTTAGTGGTTGTTGATAAGGTTTATGGAATATATTTTAAAATAGATTAAAAAAAGGGTAAGAAGAAAGAAAAAGGTTCCAGACTAGCTCTAGTTTTGTTCCAAATCACTTCTACTTCAGTTCTAGTTCAGTTCTAATTTAGTTCCACATCAGTTCTAGTTCAGTTTTAGTTCAGTTTTAGCTCAGTTATAGTTCAGTTCTAGTTCAGTTCTAGTTCAGTTCTAGTTCAGTTCTAGTTCAGTTCTAGTTCAGTTCTAGTTCAGTTCTAGTTCAGTTCTAGTTCAGTTCTAGTTCAGTTCTAGTTCAGTTCTAGTTCAGTTCTAGTTCAGTTCTAGTTCAGTTCTAGTTCAGTTCTAGTTCAGTTCTAGTTCAGTTCTAGTTCAGTTCTAGTTCAGTTCTAGTTCAGTTCTAGTTCAGTTCTAGTTCAGTTCTAGTTCAGTTCTAGTTCAGTTCTAGTTCAGTTCTAGTTCAGTTCTAGTTCAGTTCTAGTTCAGTTCTAGTTCAGTTCTAGTTCAGTTCTAGTTCAGTTCTAGTTCAGTTCTAGTTCAGTTCTAGTTCAGTTCTAGTTCAGTTCTAGTTCAGTTCTAGCTCAGTTCTAGTTCAGTTCTAGTTCAGTTCTAGTTCAGTTCTAGTTCAGTTCTAGTTCAGTTCTAGTTCAGTTCTAGTTCAGTTCTAGTTCAGTTCTAGTTCAGTTCTAGTTCAGTTCTAGTTCAGTTCTAGTTCAGTTCTAGTTCAGTTCTAGTTCAGTTCTAGTTCAGTTCTAGTTCAGTTCTAGTTCAGTTCTAGTTCAGTTCTAGTTCAGTTCTAGTTCAGTTCTAGTTCTAGTTCGGTTCTAGTTCAGTTCTAGTTCAGTTCTAGTTCAGTTCTAGTTCAGTTCTAGTTCAGTTCTAGTTCAGTTCTAGTTCAGTTCTAGTTCAGTTCTAGTTCAGTTCTAGTTCAGTTCTAGTTCAGTTCTAGTTCAGTTCTAGTTCAGTTCTAGTTCAGTTCTAGTTCAGTTTTAGTTCAGTTCTAGTTCAGTTCTAGTTCAGTTCTAGTTCAGTTCTAGTTCAGTTCTAGTTCAGTTCTAGTTCAGTTCTAGTTCAGTTCTAGTTCAGTTCTAGTTCAGTTCTAGTTCAGTTCTAGTTCAGTTCTAGTTCAGTTCTAGTTCAGTTCTAGTTCAGTTATAGTTCAGTTCTTGTTCAGTTCTAGTTCAGTTCTAGTTCAGTTCTAGATCAGTTCTAGTTCAGTTCTAGTTCAGTTCTAGTTCAGTTCTAGTTCAGTTCTAGTTCAGTTCTAGTTTAGTTCCACATCAGTTTTAGTTAAGTTCTAGTTCAGTTCTAATTATTTCCACATCAGTTTTAGTTCAGTTCTAGTTCAGTTCTAGTTCAATTCTTGTTCAGTTCTTGACTACATTAGGACTATATTGGCAAGAGGTAGGGCATTACTAGATAAATTTTCACTGGAAAAAAACCTACAATTGCATTCAATTCGGTACAAAGTGAAGACCTTCGATTGAACTCAAATATTTACCTTAAAAAGCTCCACTTTTTTGTCTTAATTTAGATCCCAATTTAAACCAAAATTTAATGCAAAAAGAAAAAATAATTATAAGTTAAGATAAATATCCAATTACTAGGTACTATTTTAAAATTCACCTTCTCTCTTCACTATACCATTAAAAACACATATAATCTCCAGTAAATCCACTTAGTAATCTGTCTCTTTATTTCCTGATTTTCCTTTTTCTCTCCCCCTACAATGTTTTTGACAGGTCTATAAAGGAAACAGTATGTTTCTTTAATGAGGCACCCTGTTGAGGCCAAAATATTAAAATGAGGGTGGGCAGCCACCCCCCACAACTATACTTGACTACTGGATGACATTTAAAAGTATTTTTTTTTTTTTTTTAACAAAAAACTTTTTAACATTTTTTCCACTTTTTTTTTATTTTTATTTATTGTTGATATTGTTGTTGTCATTGTAAGGCAGTTTGAATGTATGGCAAGGTCAAAATGTATGTTGATTATTTTTTGTTTTGTTTCCCTCATTTTTATGTTGTTGTTGCTGTTGCTTTTAATCTGAAACCTAGACCCAAGTACTTTTGTAATGGTTGTTAACTGTTTATGAATGAAAAATTGTTATTTTCTGTTTTCAGGTTTTTTCAGCATTAAGCGGGAGGGTGTTGTGTTTTGGGCTGTTGCAATAATTTTTGCATTTGCTGAGGCACGTTGTTGTTAATTTTTTTATTTCATTTTATTACAAATTCATGGTATCAGTGGTGCATGGGATTTTAACGTGTTGTGGTATTTGCAAATTGAATTTCCAATTTATTTTTTTCTTCTCCCTTGCTACTGCTGTTACTGTTGTTGCTATTGCTTTTATTCCTTATCTCACGCTATACAAATTTAACATTGTTGGTTGTTGCTTTTTTATGTAATTTTTTTTTTTTTGCCCTGCCAGTAGTTTTTGAATGACAAGTAACAATGTGCAAATTGCATTTTTTCACTAGTTTTTTTTTCGACTTTTTTCATTTTCAGCATTTCTTTTGAAACCCTGTAAGTGTCGTTATCAAGGTTTTGTTTACTGTTGCCATTCTTTCAAAAGAATCACCTCTTATAACTCATCTCTCTTTCCGCGCTCTTCTCCAAACCTCCGGGAGGCTTTAAAGCTCAGGCTTTCAATGGTATTTAGTTTTTTGCCACTTGCCTCATTTTTTTTTTTTTAACTGAAATTTCCCTCGTTTTTTTCTATAGCTTCTTTGTTGTTGTCTTATGTTTTTTGGTTTTTATCAACCAAATAACGTTAACAACAATGACAACAACTAGAACAGAAAATAACAGCAACAAAACAAACATAAAACGCCTGGTAAAACTGGAAACGGAAGTGTCTCTCATTGGCATTTATTGTATCAAAAGCAATCATCATATAGCAAACATGTTGTTTGTAATGTTGTCCTTGCTGTTATTGTTTTTGTTGTCTTTACTGTTGTCATCAATAGGCAATCATGTCATAGACAATTTCTAAAGAAAGCAAAATATTTTTTGTTACGATTCTTTTTTTTAGAGACTTTTTAATGAAAATTGCAATTTTATTTTGTGTTAAAATTGATTTTTGTTTGGGAGTTTCTTTACAATTTTACGCTTTTTTGTTATTAACAGGAGAACAAGGAAGATTTTCAAAGGTCCTGTTATGAAAGAGGAAGATTTTAGAAAAAAAAAAAGGATAATAGAAATGAAAATAGTCTTTATTGAAATTAAGACAAGAAAAATATTGATTATTTTTAATTATATTTTAGAAATGATAAGTGTTTGACTTAGTAGAATAGATTGGATATTTGTTCGTGGAAAATGGAAACTAGTGGAAAATAAAGCCCACAAGTGGTTTTAATAAACCTCATAAATTTCTTATCGGAATTATATTTAAAAATATTTTTAATAATTTTTCAAATTATGTCTTAATTAAAAAAATGTCTTATAAGGGTTCTCTGAAGGTTATGGCCAGTGTGGCCACATTGTTCCTTCACGTGAAATGGAATTAAATGGAGAATTAAGCCAAAAAATTGTGCTAATAAACTGCACAAAGCCTTTTCATAAATTCTAATCAAGACATTTTTTAGAAACTTTTAAAAATGATACTCAATAAAAAAAATTCTCATATATGTGTTCTCTGAAGGATATGGTCAATGTGGTCATACTTTTCCATTTGGAGTAATGGAATAAAATGGAAAATGAAACCAGTAGAGCATGCTAATAAACCGCATAAAGCTTTTTTTCCAAATTATATTAATGAACATTTTAAGAAAAATTTTCAAAAACATGCCTTAAATCAAAAAATCTCTTATATCGGTTCTCTGAAGGATATGGTCAGTGTGGCCAAACCTTTCCATCTAGGAGAACAAAGCCTAATGAGAAGTAAAGCTAATAAATAATTCTAATAAATCGCATAAAGTTTTTTTCCAAATTAAATCGCTAAAAATTTTTATAAATTTTTCATAAAGTTGTCTTAATACCAAAATCCCATATATAAGTTATTTGAAGGATGTGTCACCGTGGTCATATTTTTCGATCTAGAGGAATATAATTTAAATTAAATTAAATAAATTTAATACCTTAGTCTAACAGACCGCATGAAGATTTCCTCCAAATTATATTAAAACGAATTTTAAGAAATTTATCAAATATGTCTTAATTAAAAAAAATCTCTTATATGGATTCTCTGAAGGATATGATCAGTGTGATCACAACTTTCGATCTAGAGGAATAAAACCTAATGGAGAACAAAGCTAATAGAAGGTGCTAATAAACTGCATAATGATTTTTTCGAAATTGAATTTGAAAACATTTCTAGAAATTTTTAAAAATATGTTTTAATACAAAAAATTTCATATAAGGTTTCCAGGAAGGATACGGTCAGTTTGATCATATATTTCGGTTCAGAGAAATAAAACTTAGTGGAACATAAAGCCAACAGATTATTTTAATAAACCGTGTAAACCTTTTTCTTAAATTATTTTTATGAATATTTTAAAAAAATTTTCAAAATACAAATATCTTAATAGAAAATGTTTCATATTTAAGTTCTCGAAGTTTTCGTTTAAGTATAATAGGATCTTTTGGAGTATAAAGCCAACATAGTATGTTAATAAACCGCATACAATTTATTTCTAGATTATATTTATAAAAATTAAGAAAAAAAATTTCCAAAATATGATTTAATACAAAAATCTCATATACGAGATCTCTGAAGCATATGTTCAGTGTAGCCACATTTTATTATATTATTTTACATTAAATTAAAAAAAAAAAATTTTAAAAAAATTGTAATATTTGAGCAACGTATGAGTAATATTAATTCAGTAGAAAATTTTTCAAAAAATGTTTAAAATATTATAAATAATTTCTTTACAATTATAATAAAAATCGAAATTAGATAACGACTCCTTTTGTTTTATATCATATAAGTGAAATATTCAAATTGAACTTTTTTTAAATAAAATATGGGTAACGTATTAGTAATATTAATACAGTAGACAATTTTTCAAAAAATTATTAAAAATATTGTAAATAATTTTTTACAGTTATAACAAAAACCGAAATTATACAACACTTTGACCTTCTTAGAAACATATATTTAGATATAGATATTTATTAAGAAATATTTTAAGAACAATTATTTATAAAAAAAAAAAAAAAAAAATATTTAATTTGAATTTTGTTAATTTTTGTTATATAAATATGTAGGTGCTTAAATATAGCTTTTAATACAAGAAATAAAAAAATTAATTTTCAATTTAAATCCCTGAATAGTTTTTGAATTATAAATGATTTTCTTTAATAGTTTACCTAGACGTATAAATAGTAATAATTCAAGAGAAAATTTTTCAATAAATTATTAAAAATATTATTGATACATTTTTTAGAATTATAACAAAAACCGAAATTAGGCAACACTTCGAGCTTTTTAACAACATATACTAAGATAAAGATACTAAGATAAAGAGTTTAACATAAAAATAAAAAAAATTGATAATAATAATTTATAAAAAAATATATATATAATTTCAAGCTTATTTATTTAAGTTATATATTTATTAAAGTATTTAAATACAAGATATAAAATAAGAAATTTTCAATTTATATCCCTGAATAGTTTACAAATTATAAATTTTTATTTAAGATCTACCCTGACGTATGAGTTATATTAAATCAGATGATTTTTTTTTTTTTTTTTAATAAATTATTAAAAATATTATTGATAAGTTTTTTAGAATTATAACAAAAACCGAAATTATAAAACATTTCAAGCCTTTTAAATATATATTGTATGATATACGAGTAATATAAATGATCACTTAAATTTAAAATAACTGAGATATTATTTTGTAGTCCTGTATTTTTATTATTTAAATTTTTAAATACGATTTAAATATTTTGTCCTTCCATTTATATTTTCCTTTTTTATATCTAAATCCCTTAAAATTTAAATATTTTACAACCATTACCATAATTCATCTAAATATTTTATATGCTATTTAACTAACAGTCTGTCAAAATAACTCTCTATAAAAATTTCCTGTTTAATACTTGAAAGCTAAAGCTTTCTCATCTTACAATTTCATAGAAAAATCCTCTTCTCTATAATGTTTCATTTTTTCTTCTTAAATCATTAATATTTGTGCTCTGTTAAAGCATAGAAAATTGCTTTCAATTTCTATTAAAAAAAAAAAAAAATATGAAATAATAAAAAACTCTTACTCATCTTGTATTTTTGGTATTTATTACATGCGTTGCACAGTTTATCATTTATTAAAGAGCCTCGAGTGGCAAAAGCCAGCTTTTGCCGTTACGCTTGTTACCTTCTACAAGTGTTAAGGGCAACACAACATAACAGAATATAACACACAAAACATAAAACAACTACAACAACACTAACACCAAACAACTAAAAAATAACAACAATAAAAACCAGTAAAAATAAAATAATGTTGGCTGTCAGGGTTCTTGTTATACTAAAGCTATTTTATATGTATTTATGTGTGTGAGTGTGTTTCCAACAAACCAACAAGCGTGAATTTCATTTAGTATAAAAGTATATGAATATTCTGTTCTTTTTTATATTTATGACATTTATGAAAATATGCACTTTTTATGGGCTTTTTTGTTTTGTGTATTTGCAGGTCATACGGGAGAGTTTTTAGTTCTTTTTTTAATTTAATTTTTTTTTTTTTTTTTTTTTTTTTTTTTTTTTGAAAAGCATAAAATTAAAAGACTTGTTTTAGGAAAAACTAATTTAAATACTTTAGAGAGAAGTTAAAAAGATAAAAGAGATTTAAAGTCTAAAGCATTTAAACAGAAAAAATTCATAGAAATTGATGCAATAATGTGGAATATATTGGCAGTTAAGTGAAGTTATTTTATATTATTTTTTTTATTTTAAAGAAATAAAAAACTTAAATTAAGAACCCTCCAATAGTTTATAATAACAGAAATAAGTTACATAAATTGAAATTTAAATATTTGACATATTATTATATTATAAAAGGATTTTTCTTAAACTCCTTCTAGACGTATGAGTAATATTAATTCCATAGAGTATTTTAAAAAAAAAAAAACTATTAAAAATATTATAGATTAATTCTTTTGAATTTTAACAAAAACCAAAATTTGACAACACTTTGAGCTTTTTAAAACATATATAATGTAATGAATAAAGTATATACTGTTTTATATATATATTATATAAATTACTTAAAAAAAATTAAATTTTTACAAACAAAATACATTTTTTTTTTTTTTTTTTTTTTTTTTTTTTCAAAATATTATTAAAAATATTACGGTTAAATGTTTTAGAATTTCAATAAAAACCGAAATTAGACAACACTTTAGTCTTCATATATATATGCTTACGAACAAAATACATATAACTTTAAATATTTTTAATTAAATATTTAAAATTTACTTAACAAAAATTATATATGTATTTTGCTTATTTTATTAAGTATTGATATTAAAATATAGTTTTTTTATATCATTAATAAAAAATAAACAAAATTTCAGTCTAAATCCTTGAGGATTTAATGCATTATAAAGGATTTTTAAGGTCCACCTACACGTATGAGTGATATTAATTCAGAAGAAAATGTTCAATAAATTATTAAAATTATTATGGATAAATTTTTTAAGATTATAACAAAAACCGAAATTAAAGAACAATTTGGACTTCTTGTATTGAACTTAAACTACATGTATGCAGATAAAGAGTCTTATTTTAAAATAAGTCTTGTTAATTTTAGCATAAATAGTTTGATCGTTAAATATAAAACTAATTTTGGAGAAAACAATTAAAAAAAATTTATTTTTAATCCCTGGGTAGTTATTCCCTTACAAAGAATTTTCTTTTAATTTTTAAACGTATGAGTAATATTAACTCAAAAGAAATTCTTTTTAATAAATTATTAAAAATATTAACAATAACTTTTTTAAGATTATAACAAAAACCGAAATTATAAAACACTTTGAGCCTCCTAAAGACATGTAAAAATATTTGTCTAAAATGTCAAAGAAAATTAAAAAACATTTAATAAAAAAATATATATTTAATTTGTAATTTGATTATTTAAAATCACATTTCAATAGTAATAAATAAAAAAAAAAATTCAATGAAAATCCCTTAGTACTTTAAGCACTATTAACGAAAATTTTTCAATAAATGATTAAAAATATTATTGATAACTTTTTTAGGATTATAGCAAAAACCGAAATTATAAAACACTTTGTATTATTTGGAAACATATAGAAAGAACTATTTTTTCTAAGAAATTAAAAAAAAAAATTTTAAAAAATATATATGTTTTAATATGTTTAGTTTGTAATTTAATTATTTAATACCATAGAGAAAAAAAAAATTTCAATGAAAATCCTTGTTTTTTTTAAGCTTTATTAACGATTTTCTTTTAAAGTACACCTAGATGTATGAGTAATATTAATTCACAAGAATTTTTCAATAAATTATTACAATTGTTATTGATATCTTTTATAGGATTATAACAAAAACCGAAATTATAAAATACTTGGAGCTTTAAAGTCATAAAGGACAACATATTTCTTATGAGTACTTAACATTAAACCTTTTCTTGTCATAATAAATAAACTATAATTTTACCTATTTTTTCTATAAACATATTTTTTAGTGTTAACACTTTTTTGTCATTATTTAGTTTCCATGTTATTTCACTAATGGATGTATAAAAAAAACCTACAAACATAAATGTTTTTCCATAAAGTTTATAACTATAAAAATATGATAAAATATACCTGTTATATTTAAATTATGGCTTAACAATGTTTATTTTTTTAAACTAAAGGTTTTTATTAAAAAAAAAATATATCCATAGTGACAGCTATTAAATTTTTCCTCTGAATTTTATAAATTTTAAAAATGAAAACTAATAAATTTTTTGTTAAAAAAAAGAAACATTTAGATATTTATAAAACTCTGCGATAATCCTCTATAAGAGTAGTTTTAAAAGGCTTATTAAAAAGGTTTTAAAGTGTAGTTAGTTGTTAGCTTTATAGTAAATTTATTTATATTAATAGAGTGACATAAAAATATATTTTAAAATATTTTTTTTTTAAATATTGAAAATCATATCTATATAAAAGTATAGAAAATTAGGAAGCATTTTTCTCTTTTTTGTATAAAAAATCAAATTTATTTTAATTAAATTTTTGTTATAAATTTATTTAGTTGAAATTTTATTTTATAAAGTTTTTCTTGTGAATTTTATTTAATATCCCTAAAATCATGCTTTTGTTTTGTATTCAAAACATTTCACTATAAATATTACTCACACTCTCGGAGTATTGTTATTATTATTTTTCAATAATAAAAAGAGCGCGAGTTCACTCACCACTAATGGTGTTTTGTTATTGTTGACACTTTTGTTTTGATTGTTGGGTGGGTGGGTGTATGTATGGTAGTAAGTGGTTGTTGTATTAAAAAGGTAGTAAATTTTTTGTTTTATTTTTATTTATTTTATATTTATCATGTGTGTGTGTATATATTTTGTTCATGTATACGTGTTAGTTTTTATATTTAATAGTGTAAAATATGTATAAATATTTGAAAATATTGAGGAACATTTTTGTTGTTATTGTTTTTTATAATTTTTTTTCAATATTTATTTTGTTTTTGTATCTTTTTTGTTTTAAGCTTTGTCAACATTTTGTTTAATATTAATGTTTCTGTTATTTGCTATTAACATTGACTTTTGTTATTTTTATACCCTTCACCACAAGTGTAAAGGGTATATATAAGTTTGTCATTCCGTTTGTAATTCCCACAATTTTCGTCGGAGAGCAAAAAAGTTAACATTTTCGGGATCCTTGTAAGAAATGATGACGATAGGACCATGTCCGTCCGTCCGTCCGTCCGACCGTCCGTCCGTCCGTCCGTGTGTCGGTTGAAATGGCGTTTATGCAGTCCACCGATAACTGACATATATAATATATATATCAAACGATCGGAAATGCTTTCGAGAATTTTGCTATTGGAATTCAGCAAGATCGGTTCATACAATACGGAGATATGTTAAGAAAACCGGTTTTTAGAACCGGTTTTCCAGTTTCTGAAGCCTTTGTATATACTAGGGACTTCGTTTTTACAAAGAATTCTCGGACATTTTTTTCTGAATTTTTGTTCTGAAAAAATGAAATAAATCGGTTCAATAATAACTGAGATATCGGACAAAACGCATTTTTTATTTTTTAAAGCCCTGGTTTAAGCTATAGATTTTTATTTTTATACAGATCGGTCACAAATATTTTTATAAAATTTTGGTTTTTTGAATCAGCAGGATCGGTTTATAAATGGCGGAGATATGCTTTAAAAACCGGTTTTTGAAACCGGTTTTTCAGTTTCTGAAGCATCTGCATATAAAAGGGACTTTGAATTTTCAAAGGAGGCTCGGAAATTATTTTCTGAATTTTTGTTCTGAAAAAATGAAATAAATCGGTTCAGTAATAACTGAGATATCGGGGAAAACGAATTTTTTATTTTTGAAGCCCTTGTTCAAGCTACAGATTTTTATTTTTATATAGATCAGTCATAAATATTTTTATAAAATTTCGTTTTTTTTAATAAACCAAATTCGTTTATAATCAACAGAGTTATGGCCCAAAAACAAATCTGTTAAGAATATAAATACACACACAAACATGTATATTAAGTATTGTAATGACTATTAGTGACGTTTTTTGTTTTTTGTATAGACAAGTAGTTTAGTTAGCAACAGAAGTAATATAATGAATAACAGTGTTGTTGTTGTTCTTTGTATATGCAGTCAGTTTGTATATACACACATAAAAAAATATATAAATATGGAATTGTTGTTGTTTATTTTTTAAAAGCAAAGCCTGCTATGATTGTTTTTTTTTTTCATATTCAAATTTTCGTAGTTTGAAAAAAATTTAGATTTATATATGTGAAAATATGAAAGCATACGTTAAGGCGAAAATTTTATTATTTGTCGGTAATATGGTAATATGATGTCGATAAGATAGTAAGATGGTAATATGGTGAAGGGTATCAAAGATTCAGCACAGCCGAATCTTTTTTCAGTTTCATTTTATTTTTGTATATACGTAGGTAGGTATTTGCTAAATATTATAGTATTCTATTGTTATTGTATTTTTTAAAATCTATGTTTTTTATCTTCATATATCTATAGCATTTTCTTTTGAATTAAAAAAAAATGTTGTATAGGTTTTGTTTTTAAAATTTCTAGTTAAATGTAAAATATTTACAATTATTGCCACGAACTTGACAGTAGCTTGTCAATATTTTTTTCAGCAAAACAAAGAAAAAACAAACGAACAAAATAAATCACTTTTAAAGAAAAGAAAGAGTCATTAAAAAAAATAATAATAAAGAAGGTTAAAAAAAAATATTTAAACAAAAGTGTCAGTCATTTTTTAAACAAGATTGTTTTAGAAAATAAGATAAATATCTATAAAAAAAGATGAAATAGAAAATATGAATTATAAGGAAATAAATGGAAATTAATTAACAGAAAAAAAATAATAAATTTAAGTGACTTAAAAAGAAGCAAATTGTTTCAAAATTAAATACAAATAAATTTAACAAAAATAAAATAAATTAATTAAAAGAATGGTATTTGAATACAGCTTTAAAGTGCAGAAATATAATAATTAAATTTCCATTAAAATCCCTGAAGAGTTTACTTAATATAAATGATTTTCTTTAACAAACACATAGACGTATGAGTAATATTAATTCCATAGAATATTTTTCAAAAAATTATTAAAAATATTATAGATTCATTCATTAGAATTATAATAAAAACCGAAATTAGGCAACACCTTGACCTTTTCAAAAACGTAAACTATGTACTTTTAATCAAAAATTTCAATAATAAATTTAACAATATACCAAAAAAAGTACTTTTTTATTTTCAAGCTATAAATGCCGTTGGATTTTCAATGCGCCGGGGATAGAGTTAGCTACCTTAATAGCTAATTAGGATGACCATCACTTGCCTTAAAACGGAAATTTAAGGTGGCCTTTAAAACTTGTATTTTTTTAACTTTTTATGAATTTAGCGCATTATTTATAATAACAGCTACAAATATTACAGATCAATCTTTTAAAACTAAAATAAAAACCGTAACTAGACCTCACTTTGGGCTTACCAATAACATAAACTCTTTAGAAAAAGTAATAGTAATAATAATTTAAAAATTACTTTAATTTACTTTACTTACTTAATATTTAATTTGAATATGGCAAAAATTTTGTTTTATGCCTAAAATGTTGTAATATATGGTTTTAAATACCATAAATAATACAAGCATTTAAAATTTAAATACCTAAATAGTGTACACATTATTTATTTTAAGGTTTACCAGACGTATGAGTAATATTAATTCGGAAGAAAATTTTTTAAAAATATATTAAAAATATTATAGATTTATATTTTATAATTATAACAAAAACCGAAATTAAATAATACTTTGGGCTTTTTAAAGGCATATATAAAAAAATATTTTCATATTTAATTTGCAAGGATTTTGCTTTAATGCCTAATAATTTGTTATACATTGTTTTGTTATACAACTTTTAAATTTAAATAACTGAATAGCTTACAAATTATAAACTTTATAAATTTTCTTTCAAAGTTCACACACAGACGTATGAGTAATATTAATTCAGAAGAGACTTTTTGCTAAAATTATTAAAAATATTATGCCTACAAGTTTAACAATTATAACAAAAACCGAAATTAAACAATACATTTAACTTTTTAAAAACTTATATATTGAGTAGATAGAAAGTCTTTGTAGGAAAAATTAAATTTATATAAAAACAATTTTCACAAAAAAATATTTAATTTGTCGCTTATTTAAGCATACAAATACAGCTCTTAATGTTAGAAATAAAATAAGCCATTTTCAGTTTAAAGTAAATTAAAATTATTAAAATTATAAATGAATTTTCTTTAAGATACACCTATACGCATGAGTAATATTATTTCACAAGAGAAATTTATAAAAATTTAATAAAAATATTTTAGATAACCTTTTTACAATTATAACAAAAACCGTAACTAGACAAGACTTCGGACTTTCTATAAACATATAAATGGAAATTCTATTTAAAAAATTTAATTAATAATTGCTTAAACAAGTATCAGATTAAAATTTTACAAGAATTTTGTAAAAGTAAAATTCATTATTTTTTTTATTAAAAATTACATTTATTTTGTAATTAAATTATGCATCATCAGATAGAAAAGTATGTTCTCTGCTGAATAATTAACTAAATATTTAATTATTTAAAAAGAACCAAATACCATAAAAGTGTTCAGTTGTAAAAAAAATTCAATAATTTCGCTATGCTTGCTATGAATGCTACTAATTTCATTGTTATATCTGCTATTTTAATAAATAAAATATCTTCAGAAAGAAAACTGTAAGTTCTTAACAAAAATATATAAAAATATTTATTAAATTGAAATAAATAGAATAATTTTATAAAAAAAAAAAGAAATTAGTTTTGTATTTAATTTTAGCAAATTAGAAATTTTTTAATCCTAAGGAGTGAGATCGAAAAATTCTTAACATACATAATATTCAATAACTTGGAAACGGTTGATCTTAGAGTTTTCATTATTTTTTTAATCATTTGATAATTTAGCACAGATCACAGAAATAGATAATTTTTATAGTTCTAACCACATTATAAAATTGTGGACCATTTTTGAAAACCCTTTCTTTGAAGATTTGATAGTTGCTTCAGTCACTTTTTTGGAACAGTGTGTACATCTTCTGTTAAAATCTTCGGTAGTTTGGGACACCTTTTTTGTGCTCTTGAATTCACTTTTCACAAGAGCTCAATATCTCTCCACTGGTCTATGCTATGGACAGTTTTGAAAATTGACCTCTCTTGGTACTAAAACTATGTTATTGATTTGGTACCACTCCAGAGCTTTCTTACCGTAGTGACATGATACCAAATGGGTCTAAAAATATGTGGACACGTTGTGCTTTCTCAAGAAAAGAAGAAGTCGTTTTTACAAATATTCCTTTATGCATATTTTGGTATTTATAGATCCGAATGTATCAAATGACTTTCCTGTTTTGCCGCAACTGCAAAAAACTTGCCCATACCATGAATTTTGTAAGAAATTTTTGCTGCTTTTGGGTCTTAAACTTATCTCCAACATTGCTTCGAGCATTAGCAATAAAAATTTTTGAGACACAAGCTGCGAAGATTCTGCCAGCACCTACGTTTCTTCTTCGATTATACAGCTTGAGTATTTTTGTATGAAATTTGGTATTAAATTCCGAGTCCTATTTTTGGCTTGCAATTTTTTTTGCAGAATTCCAGTTTAGAATTTTTTGAACTTTATATGTTATCAACTTTCCCACTAGCTTTAAATTTTCGCATCAAATAGTCGAAGCACTGAGAAAACTGAGCTGATTTTCTACCAGATGTGTTTAGAGTTCCTTTCAATTTGCCTTCAATTTTCTGGCCTTCCCAATATCATGTGGTCCTTTTTTCTTACCCAACTAGGTTTCACATCAATAGTCAAATTCTCCTGATACTGTTTAATAACATTAGAAACGGTTTTACGGATGACATTTAATTCTGTGACCAATTATTTATAAGACCTATTTGGATTTTTTGAAATTTTTTAATAACTTGTAGGACGTAAATCTTTTTCTTCACTTATTTTGATGAAAATAAGGACAAATTAACATGGTTGTTATTAAAAATAATAACTGAAGTATTTTTCCATGATAACTAGATCAAAAAAAAATTTTGAATAATGATTCCGAAAAAAGTTATGAGGCAAAATGTGTGTTAAGATTTTTTCGATCTCACTCCTTATTCATTTTAAAAATTTTAACAACAAATAAACAGAATTATGGTATAGTTTCTAAATTTTTTTTGGTAAAAAAAACTATAAAAAAAAAATAAATAAATAATTATGCATAAATACACTAATTTTTTTCTCTCTATTTTATTATTTTTTTGTGTCAATATTTTCAATAACAATTAGTCAATCAAAAATCCATAAATTCATACCAGAAATACACTTGCAAGTACACAAACATTCCTACCAAAACTCACACACAAAAAACGCTTAAAGTTTTCTCATAAAAACTCAAATAAAATATGAAACTTTTTACCAGAATTCTATATATTTTTTTTGTGATATTTATACCGGGTCCTTTATACATGAGAGAATGTTTTTATTATTATTGGTAATGTTGTCATTGTTGTTGTTGTTGTTATTGTTGTTGGGAGTACAAAAGTTATGTTTGTTTACAAACATATTTCTTCTAACCATAAACATATACTCATGGAAGAATATATGTGTATGTGTGATAGAGTTAAAGAGTGTTGAGTAAGTATTTTTTTATAACACAAATACATTAAATGGAAATTTATATAGATTTTTTTTTTCTTTTTTCTATTAAAATATGCAAAAATATCATTTGGAAAATTGTAGCAAATAAGTTAAAGAAAAAAGAGGGCCAATAGCTATAATAAAGAAAAATGTATAAATAATAAATTATTAAGTAAATATATTTATTCGTATATAAAATATAAAATACTCTCTCTTAATAACACACACACTCACATACATTTGACTCAGACACAGAAGAAATAAAAAAAAAACATAAATAAAAATATTAAAAATAATAAATAAAATACAATAAAAATATTTAGTAGTGGAATACAAGAGTAATAAAAAACTAGTAGTAGCACTATTTTATGTTTATGTGTCTGTGTGAGAGAGAAATTTTTTTTTTAACTCATATATGTATGTACATAAAAATGTGTGTGTTTATAGTTAAGTGGATATAAAAAACTATTTTACCATTTGAGTAGTTGTTTTTATTAGGGTTTTATATAATAAACATTAATTTTTGTTTAACTCTTATGCTCGTAAGTAAATAAAAATATATTTTAAAACTAATAAATTTCGTTTTTTTTTTTTTTTTTTTGTAATTCAGTTTAATAAATGTTTTAATAAAAATTATTTTTAAAGTAAATATTATTAAGTTTGAGTGAGTTTTTAGAAATCAAAAAAAAAAAAAAAAAAAAAAAGTTTTAAAATTAAAATATTTAAAAGGTTTAAAGCAAAACGTGATTTTAAGTCATAGAAACCACAACATTTTTAGAAAATTATATGTTTTTCATATTGCAATTTTTATCTGCCCCTGTGAGGGGTGATTATTTTAAGTCTTAAGACACATTGCAGGGGCTTAAGTATTCACAGGATACAAACTAGTAACACTGGTCGACAAAAAAATCCTCCTCCAAAGACGAATAGTTAAACTTAATGCATTTTGATGTGCTAAATACGAATCAGCTTTCAGTTTTTTTTTCCATCAGGTCTGGATTTTTTTTTTTTTTTATGGGCGTGTCTAATATTTCTCCCATAGTAAGGCCATTACTTTAGTATATATCCTCATAACTCAAAAACGGTGCGATTGACATAAGTGATACACCAAAAGATGCGTACTAAAAATATCTTCAAATCATCCAAACTTAATTCTTTTATGTGCTTAATAGTTTCGAAGTTATTTTGAAATAAGTGCCCAAAAAATCATTTTCATGAAAAATTTTCGATTTTTTTTTTTTTGTTACTAAAATTTCTTTTAATAAATGAAAACATAAAAAATGTTACAGTTTATCATCTTTATTTTAAAGCTTGTAATACTGCGAACAAAATAAGGTATGTAGCTTCAAAATTGATGCTGAAATCTAAATTTTATTCACAGTTAAGTAAAAATACCCATGTTACATACAACTGAGTAGAAATACAGTGGTGGCCAAAAAAAAGTTTTTTATTTTTTTCTTGAAACTAAAATAGGTGGACTAAATGGATATTGACGAGCTAAACAAGAATCTGCATTCACTTTTTTTCTATCACGTACTGATTTCCTTTTATGGGCATGACTAATATCATCACCTTATTCAGCAGTCAAACTATAAAATTCGAGAATGGTTTGTCAAATTTAGACTATAACTCAATAACAGTTTACATGATTTTGAAAAATGATACATCAAAAGATTTATATGAAAATTGTCTTCAAGATGTGTCAACAATATTTTTTATTCGCTCAAGAATTACAGAGTTATAGATCAAAATTTTCACAATTTTTCAAAAAAAAAAAAAAAATATATACTTTTCGCTACTAATTACCGAATAACTACGGAAATATTAACTGGATAAAAAAATTATATAAATTCAGCTCAAAGACAATTTAGATCACTATATATCTGAGTTTAATTTATCTTAATTGAAAAAACAGTTCTCGAGTTATACAAGTGTGACTGCCTAAAGGCGGGGTCATAGTAGTCATGTCCATAAAAAAATAAAATATCAGTACGTGATTGAAAAACAAAATAAAAGCTAATTCTTATTAAGAACGTTAAATTCGACATAATCCACCTATTTTTTTTATTTATGACGAAAAAAAAAAAAAAAAATTTTCTTTTTTGCCCACTAGTGTATCTCCAATTAACTGTAGGTATGCATGGGTATCCTAACTTAACTGTGAATCCAATCAAGATTTGTGCATCAATTTTTATAATACGTAGCTTAATTTACTCGTAGTTTTGTCAGCTTTGAGATAAAGATGATAAACTGAAACATTTTTGATGTTTTCACTTTTAAAAAGAAGTTTTAGTTAAAATGAAACTGAAAAAAGATTCGGCTGTGCTGAATCTTTGATACCCTTCACCATATTACCATCTTACTATCTTATCGACATCATATTACCATATTACCGACAAATAATAAAATTTTCGCCTTAACGTATGCTTTCATATTTTCACATATATAAATCTAAATTTTTTTCAAACTACGAAAATTTGAATATGAAAAAAAAAAACAATCATAGCAGGCTTTGCTTTTAAAAAATAAACAACAACAATTCCATATTTATATATTTTTTTATGTGTGTATATACAAACTGACTGCATATACAAAGAACAACAACAACACTGTTATTCATTATATTACTTCTGTTGCTAACTAAACTACTTGTCTATACAAAAAACAAAAAACGTCACTAATAGTCATTACAATACTTAATATACATGTTTGTGTGTGTATTTATATTCTTAACAGATTTGTTTTTGGGCCATAACTCTGTTGATTATAAACGAATTTGGTTTATTAAAAAAAACGAAATTTTATAAAAATATTTATGACTGATCTATATAAAAATAAAAATCTGTAGCTTGAACAAGGGCTTCAAAAATAAAAAATTCGTTTTCCCCGATATCTCAGTTATTACTGAACCGATTTATTTCATTTTTTCAGAACAAAAATTCAGAAAATAATTTCCGAGCCTCCTTTGAAAATTCAAAGTCCCTTTTATATGCAGATGCTTCAGAAACTGAAAAACCGGTTTCAAAAACCGGTTTTTAAAGCATATCTCCGCCATTTATAAACCGATCCTGCTGATTCAAAAAACCAAAATTTTATAAAAATATTTGTGACCGATCTGTATAAAAATAAAAATCTATAGCTTAAACCAGGGCTTTAAAAAATAAAAAATGCGTTTTGTCCGATATCTCAGTTATTATTGAACCGATTTATTTCATTTTTTCAGAACAAAAATTCAGAAAAAAATGTCCGAGAATTCTTTGTAAAAACGAAGTCCCTAGTATATACAAAGGCTTCAGAAACTGGAAAACCGGTTCTAAAAACCGGTTTTCTTAACATATCTCCGTATTGTATGAACCGATCTTGCTGAATTCCAATAGCAAAATTCTCGAAAGCATTTCCGATCGTTTGATATATATATTATATATGTCAGTTATCGGTGGACTGCATAAACGCCATTTCAACCGACACACGGACGGACGGACGGACGGTCGGACGGACGGACGGACGGACATGGTCCTATCGTCATCATTTCTTACAAGGATCCCGAAAATGTTAACTTTTTTGCTCTCCGACGAAAATTGTGGGAATTACAAACGGAATGACAAACTTATATATACCCTTTACACTTGTGGTGAAGGGTATAAAAAGAAATCTTGAATTTAGCATGAAATATTTATTTCCGGACACTTATCTCGAAATATCTCTAAAACTATTGAGCTAATACAATAGTTTTTAATTCGTTAGTAGAACGAATTAAAGCCAGTTTTATTCTGCATATTTTGGTGTATTATTTATATAAATCGTGCATACAGTTCTCGAGTTATAGTAAAATATATTCGAGTAGGGCGCAATATTAGACACGCCCATAAAAAAAATCTTGACCTGATGGAAGAAAACTGAAAGCAGTTTCGAGTTTAGCATGCGGAATTGCATCTAGTCCCACCATCAAAAAGATGGGGGGTATATTGATTTTGTCATTCCGTGTATAATATGTCGAAGGAATCATCTAAGACCCAAAAAATGTATATTTTCTGGGTCCTGGTTAGATTCTGAGTCGATCTAGCTATGTCCGTCCGTCTGTCTGTTTATTGAAAGCAAGATAGGGCTCGAACGGGGCAACGTAGGGAGACGAAATTTGGCACAAATATTTATATTAAATATTTTTCTACTGATATTTCTATAATGAACGCACGCACGACAACGAAATTTTGTACGCATAGTTCGGGGGTCGATATAAACTCGGAAACCAAAAATGGGCGTGGTCCGCCCACTTTACCACCCCCTTCCATTTAACGTAAAATTTTAAAAAGTTGATGGTTGGTATATAGATTCGACCGGGCCGAATATATTCGCTCCTGTTTATTTTTTAAGGAGAACGAAAAAAAGATTTTTTGTTGACCAGTGTAATTACCCAGCTTATACTCCATGACATCTGTACTCTATGTCAAGAGTGGTCTGCAGAGTAATTGACCCATTTTTAAACCATTTTGTGTGGTCACGACCCCACCAAGTAATGTCTGTTCCTTATGTTAAGGTCTGCTACTGGGTTCCTGTCCGCACTAAATAACTGTCCAGGACTGTGGCAACGCTCGTCCAAGCTCTGATCCAGGTCTGTCAGAAATTAATTGTCTTTCTATGCGTCTTTCTCCAGAAGAAGGGCAGTTTCTCTTTTCACCTCTAGCACAGGTATAAACTGCTTAGCCCACCCTCCACCAAATTCTATGTAAAATGAAAAAAGAGAAAGGACCTATGACCCTGTTCGAAGTTTATAAAATCACCAGGGGAAACAAAAAGAAATTTTTAGAAAATTTTCTTTAAAATCGAAATTTAAAAAAAAAAGTTCCTTAAAAAAGGAAATTTGAAAAAATTTCCTATAAAAAGGAAATTTTTAAAAAATTTCTTATAAAAAAGAAATTTTTTTTAAAATTTCCTATACAAAAATTTAACAAAATTTTCTATAAAGTATTAATTTTTATAAAAATTCTATAAAATTTCCTATAAAAGTAAATTTTAACAAAATTTCCTAAAAATTTCAAAAAAAAAAAATAAATAAATAAATTAATTAATTTTCAAAAAAATTTTCTATAAAAATAAAATTTTTAGAAAATTTCCTATAAAAAAATTTAGATTTTTGTTTATTTTTACATTAAAACTTTGTAAAATAATTTTGAACGAAAATATTTAAATTTATTTCTATTTAAATAAAGCTACAACAAAATATTAAGAAAATCCATAAATCCTTATAAGAAAGTTTATTTATATAAATTTTCTTTTCTGATGCCTTATTTATGTTGATGCATATGTTTGCCATAGAGTAAATTTTCATTTTTAATTAATATTTATTTTTGTATTTTCAGATTTTCAACTTATTTAACTTTGTCACCAACATTCCTTATGTAAATAAATATAAATGTACAGACATACACCCACAAAAATTATTATGATATAAATACAAATTACATACATAAAGGTTCATTTGTATGTTTATGACAAGAATATAAAATTCTTACAAAGAGTTTGATGCATTGAAACCAACAACAACAAGAGAAGCAGTAAAGAAAGTAAAAACAACAACAGCTATAATAAGAACAAAATGTTTTTAAAATAACCGCAAGCAGGCATAAGAAAAAGATTGTTCACTTGCATACAAGTACTTTAATCGTATGTGTGTTGGTAAAAATAAATGAACAACTACAACTACAAATGCAGCAAAATAAATGCAAGAATATGAAAAGAACAAAATGAATGAGTAAATGCATGAGTAGGTGGAGAGAGAGAGAGGTGAAGAGTCCAAATATAAAAGTACTCATAACAGTTGTTTAAAGTGGTAAGAATGAGTAAAATGACTGACTAACTGAATGGATGAATGAATGAAAGCTAAATAAAACAATATGTCTATGTGAATATACATAAATGTATGTATGAGCGTTTTAATGTAAATACATAAATATACAAAATTTTAAGTATGAAATATTTTTATAGTTGTTTTTTTTTTTTTAACAGACTTTTCTTTATTTTCGTGTGTGCGGGTGTTTAAAAAATTATGATGAGTTTTTTTCTCTTCTCCCCATTTTATTGTTATTTTAGCCGTAAGGCCTCTATCCTCATCGTTATTATGCTTGTATGAATGAAATAATGACTGGCATTTTTTTTTTTTTTTTTTTTTTTCGGTTGTCCTTCACTTTGTTTTTGTGTAAGCTTTGCGATTCTTTCTGTGTGTGTGTTTTTTTTTAATGGCAACTGCTCATTGCAGTTGTGGTTGTTGGTTTAATTTTTAGAGCTAAAGACAAAAGACTATGAAAACAAAGCAGCAACATTCTGTTGCTACTTATTGTTGCTTTATATATTTTTTTAAAACTATTTTAAATAACAGCTGCACTAGGGTGTTTTAATTAAAAAGCAGCTAGTAGACAAAAAAAAAAAAAAAACAAATGGCTTTAATCTTTGTTGTCGAATTTTGGGCGCTTTTATAGTCAGCTCAATTTAGTTTTGAATAAACAAGACAATGAATGGAAACATCAAATGAACTAACACAGATAAAGGGAAATACAAATTTTATCAAGATTTTTGGTAAAAAAAAAAAAGACAATTTTCATAAATTTTTATAAACAAAACATTAAATTTATAAAATGGAAAAAAAATAATATAAAAAAACACACAATTTTCAATATAAATAAATTTAGATAAAATATAAAAAGGAAATTTTTAGAAAATTTGCTATAAAAAGGGAATTTATAGAAAATTTGCTATAAAAAGGAAATTTTTAGAAAATTTCCTATAAAAAGGGAATTTTTAGAAAATTTGCTATAAAAAGGGAATTTTTAGAAAATTTCCTATAAAAATGGAATTTTTAGAAAATTTCTTATAAAAAGGAAATTTTTAGAAAATTTCCTATAAAAAGGGAATTTTTAGAAAATTTGCTATAAAAAGGGAATTTTTAGAAAATTTCCTATAAAAAAGAAATTTTTAGAAAATTTGCTATAAAAAGGGAATTTATAGAAAATTTGCTATAAAAAGGGAATTTTTAGAAAATTTCCTATAAAAATGGAATTTTTAGAAAATTTCTTATAAAAAGGGAATTTTTAGAAAATTTCATAAAAAAAAGGGAATTCTTAGAAAATTTCCTATAAAAAGGGAATTTTTAGAAAATTTCCTATAAAAAGGGAATTTTTAGAAAATTTCCTATAATAAGGGAATTTATAAAAAATTTCCTATAAAAAGGGAATTTTTAGAAAATTTCCTATAAAAAGGGAATTTATAGAAAAATTGCTATAAAAAGAGAATTTATAGAAAATTTCCTATAAAAAGGGAATTTTTAGAAAATTTCCTATAAAAATGGAATTTTTAGAAAATTTCTTATAAAAAGGGAATTTTTAGAAAATTTCATAAAAAAAAGGGAATTCTTAGAAAATTTCCTACAAAAAGGGAATTTTTAGAAAATTTCCTATAAAAAGGGAATTTTTAGAAAATTTCCTATAATATGGGAATTTATAAAAAATTTCCTATAAAAAGGGAATTTTTAGAAAATTTCCTTTAAAAAGGGAATTTATAGAAAATTTCCTATAAAAAGGGAATTTATAGAAAAATTGCTATAAAAAGAGAATTTATAGAAAATTTCCTATAAAAAGGGAATTTTTAGAAAATTTCCTATTATAATGAAATTTAAAGAAAATTTCCTACAATAAGGGAATTTTTAGAAAATTTCCTATAAAAAGGGAATTTTTAGAAAATTTCCTATAATAAGGGAATTTATAAAAAATTTCCTATAAAAAGGGAATTTTTAGAAAATTTCCTTTAAAAAGGGAATTTTTAGAAAATTTCCTATAAAAAGGGAATTTATAGAAAAATTGCTATAAAAAGAGAATTTATAGAAAATTTCCTATAAAAAAGGAATTTTTAGAAAATTTCCTATTATAATGAAATTTGAAGAAAATTTCCTACAATAAGGGAATTTTTAGAAAATTTCCTATAAAAAGGGAATTTTTAGAAAATTTCCTATAAAAAGGGAATTTATAAAAAATTTCCTATAAAAAGGGAATTTTTAGAAAATTTCTTATAAAAAGGGAATTTTTAGAAAATTTCCTAAAAAAAGGGAATTTTTAGATTTCCTATAAAAGGGGAATTTTTAGAAAATTTCCTATAAAAAAGGAATTTATAGAAAATTTGCTATAAAAAGGAAATTTTTAGAGAATTCACTATTAAAAGGAAATTTTTAGAAAATTTGCTATAAAAAGGAAATTTTTAGAGAATTTTCTATTAAAAAAATTTGTAGAAAATTTCCTATAAAAAGGGAATTTTTAGAAAATTTCCTATAAAAATGGAATTTATAAAAAACTTGCTATAAAAAGGGAATTTTTAGAAAATTTCCTATAAAAAAGGAATTTTTAGAAAATTTCCTATAAAAAGGGAACTTTTAGAAAATTTCCTATAAAAAGAAAATTTTTAGAAAATTTGCTATAAAAAGGGAATTTATAGAAAATTTCCTATAAAGGGGAAATTTTTAGAAAATTTGCTATAAAGAGGAAATTTTTAGAGAATTTTCTATTAAAAAAATTTGCAGAAAATTTCCTATAAAAAGGGAATTTTTAGAAAATTTCCTATAAAAAGGAATTTTTAGAAAATTTCCTATAAAAAGGAATTTTTAGAAAATTTCCTATAATAGGGGAATTTTTATAAAATTTCCTATAAAAATGGTATTTACAAAAATACTTGCTATAAAAAGGGAATTTATAGAAAATTTCCTATAAAAAGGGAATTTTTAGAAAATTTCCTATAAAAAGGGAATTTTTAGAAAATTTCCTATAAAAATAAAATTTTCAGGAAATTTCCTATAAAAAGGGAATTTTTAGAAAATTTGCTATAGTAAGGGAATTTTTAGAAAATTTGCTATAAAAAGTTAATTTATAAAAAATTTCCTATAAAAAGGAAATTTCCTATAAAAAGGGAATTTTTAAAAAATTTCCTTTGAAAACAAAAATTTTAGAAAATGGAATTTAAAAAAAATGCTATAAAAAAGGGAATTTTTAAAATATTTGCTATAAAAAAGATAATTTTCAAAAACTTTCCTATAAAAACGAAATTTATAGAAATTTTGCTATAAAAGACAATTTATAAAAAATTTGCTTTAAAAAGGGAATTTTGAGAAAATTTCCTATAAAAATAAAATTTCCAGGAAATTTCCTATAAAAAGAGAATTTTTAGAAAATTTACTACAAAAAGAGAATTTTAAAAAATTAGTTATAAAAAGGGAATTTATAGAAAATTTGTTATAAAAAGGGATTTTTTAGAGAATTTTCTATTAAAAGGAAATTTTTAGAAAATTTTCTATAAAAAAGGGAATTTATAGAAAATTTCCTATTAAAAGGGAATTTTTAGAGAATTTCCTTTAAGAAGGGAATTTTTAGAAAATTTCCTATAAAAAGGAAATTTTCAAACAATTTCCTAGTAAAATGAAATTTTCCAAAAATTCCCTATAAAAAGGACATTTTTAGAGAATTTCCTATAGAAAAGAAATTTTTGAAAAATTTCCTATAGAAAAGGAATTTTAAGAAAATTTCCTTAAAAAAAAAAAAAAAACAAAAATTAAATTTCTTTTAAAATACAATTTTTGTTAAATTTCTCATAAACGATTTTTTGTTTTAGAAATTTCTCATAATTCGCTTATTCCTTTGATTATTTCCTTTTGTCTTTAAAATCTATTTACCAAATACCAACCAACCTAATTAAAACATTCATGAATTTATTTCTTCTCAAGTCAATTACTTTTGCAAATCGTGTGAGAGTATAAATGATATTAATTGTCATTTAGCATATATTTATTGCTCATATGTTGTCTTGGATTTTTCATATCCTTGGCTTTATTAAAACCAGTTTTTTAATTCTCATGTTCCCTGCTTTTATTTCATATAAATAGGAATGTTTGTAAATGTATGTGTAAGTTTAAGTATTAAAGTTTTCTTTTGTTTGTTAGTAAACAATTAAAACATATGTTTGTATGTGTAGGTATGAGTGTGTCTGTGTGTATTTTTTGCAAAAAGTATTTAGGTCGTTATACAACAATCATACAAGTAATTGACATTTAAAGCATTTTCTTACAAAATAAATGTGTGAGTGTTTGCTTATAAGTGTAGGGGAATATAATATAAGAAGTTTTATAATATGAACTTAAGAACTTTATAAACCTTTTTTTTTCTGTGTGTATGTGTAAGCTAGTAACAAGACCAGCAAAATGTCGACAACATCATCATTAAGTGTAAGAAAATTCCTAATAAAATTCCATTATAAAACTAAAATATACACTAGAGTTGGAAGGAACATATTAAGAAATACACACATATACACACACTTACATAACATAGAAATTATTGTTAGGGAAAATAGAGAACATTAAGATCTTTTAGCACATACATATGTGTACATATGAGTATGTGTGAGAGTTAGTTTTATATAACCATTATTAAAATGTAAAAATTCTTGTTTTTTAGTTTTCTGAGGATAACAACACACATACGCACACAAAAATCCTTAATAATTTGTAAGTATGTTGACATTCTTTAGATAATCTTAAATTGCTGTAACTAGGAGTTAAGTAGAAGAGAGAGAAAACAACTAAATTTATTTACATTCCTTAAGCTAAAATTTACACAAAAGTGTTCCTAAAATATCGTTTTTCTGTGCCAAATAATTTAAGAAATTATTTGGACTTTTACAGAGCCTTACCTTATATATGATATTGATATCTTTATTGCTGTTAAGGGAAAGAAATTACTACTAAATTATTTTATATTTTTTTCTAATAAAAGTCTTTATTAAATATTTAAAATATTGAATTTCCAGTGAAAAAAACAAAACAAATAATAATGTTGCAGGAGCCTAATAATGTTTTGAATTATTATTGATTAAAAAAATTATGCTGCTTTATATTTTTTAAGGTCTGAGGGCATAAACAAAAATAACAGCAAAAAAATAAAGCTTGATGAAATTGATATTTGTGAATAAAATAGCTTAAGGGCTTTAAAAAAAAATATATTTGTCAACAAATAAATTTATAGGGAAAAATATTTTTATTAACAAAGAAGGAATTTAAAAACGTAAAGAGAATGGCGACAGTTTTAGGTAAAAATGTAATAAAAGCTTTCTAAAGGAAGTTTAACAAAACTTTCCTTTATATTGCTAATTTTCTTAAAATGTCCTTTTTATAGGAAATTTTCTTCAAATAACCTTTTTATAGGAAACTTTCTCCAAAATTTCCTTTTTATAAAAAAAAATTTCGATTAATTTACTTTTTATAGGAAATTTTCTTAAAAATTTTTTTATAAAAATTTCCCTTTTATGGGAACTTTCTAAAAATTTCCTTTTTATAGCAAATTTTCTAAAAAAAATCCTTTTTATAGCAAATTTTCTAAAAATTTCCCTTTTTAAAGGAAATTCTCAAAAAATGTTCTTTTTTATAGGAAATTTTCCAAAAATTTCCTCTTTATAGAAAATTTTCAAAAAATTTTCTTTTTATAGGAAATTTTCTAAAAATTTCCTTTTTAAGGGAAATTTTCTAAAAGTTTAATTTTTATAGGATTTTTTCTTTTTTAAGAAAATTTCTTAAAATTTCCCTTTTAAGGGAAGTTTTCTTAAAATTTCATTTTCTAAATATCCCCATCTAAATTTTAATTAAACCCCTTTTGAATATTTCAATTATCTATATTTATTCCCCTCTGATATTTATTGCCACATGACTAATAACGCGTTTTTATTTTAATAACAATAATTTAATATCACACTCATACGTTTATAATAATTTTTATTAATATTAGCATTTTCTAAGCTAAATAATGTCGAGCAAAAAAAATTGAAAATCACAATTATTTCACACACACCCCCACTCTTGCAAGCAATAATTCATTTATATTTTCAATCCAAAAAATCATAATAATCATAATCATTGTAATATTAATAATGAGGACGATGATTATGCTATAAATTAATATTTACCCAAAACTAAGTGATATGGAAAATAATCATCATCATATTAAATATTTAATAGCTAAATTAACATACACACATACATATACCAACACTAAAACACTCAGGCTTATTTTACCCAAAAAAATAAAAAAATATTCACGCATGATTTCATAAATATTTGCTAAATTATAAATAGAGAGAGAGAGAGAGAGAGATTTTGAAAATTGTTTGTTGTCAATAATTACTAGTTATAATAAATTAAGTAGTGGAATTATTTATGTTCAGATTAATAAATTTAAACACACTCACGCACTTATTAGAGAAAAAAAAAAACATATAAACACAAAAACACTACACAAACACATAAATACATGCACGACTAATAATGAGAAAAACCTCAAAAAACACATTTATATGAAAGGAACAAATGGAGGCAAAATATTCCACAACAATATATAATTTGAAACTCATACATATAAAGCTTTATATATATTTAATATTAAGAAGGGTAGATAGGAATAGTTAAGGAAAACAATATTGTAATAAACTACTTAAGAGTTCTTTCCCATTTGCCTACAATAAAAAAAAAAAAACTAAAAGCAGCCACACATGCAAACTGTTTAAATACACACAAACAATTAAACATTTCTATAGTAATGGATAAGAATTTTCTTACTCAAATATTTATTGAAAACGCAAGATTTTCTTATTAAACTTAATTTAATATTAAGAGAAATAACACATATGTTGACAGTGGAAAACAAAACAAAAAATAAATTTAAACAAATTTCCTATTGAAATAGAAAATATTTTTCCATAAAAATTTTCTCTTCAATAAAGAGATATACATTCTAAAGAAACTTTTCTCTTAAATAAACAGACATAATTCTAATAGAAAATGTTCTTTTCATTAAAGAGACATATTTTCTATAGAAAATTTTCTCTTCAATAAAGAGACATATTTTCTATAGAAAATTTTCTCTTCATTAAAGAGACATATTTTCTATAGAAAATTTTCTCTTCATTAAAGAGACATATTTTCTATAGAAAATTTTCTCTTCATTAAAGAGACATATTTTCTATGGAAAATTTTCTCTTCATTAAAGAGACATATTTTTTATAGAAAATTTTCTCTTCATTAAAGAGACATATTTTCTATAGAAAATTTTCTCTTCATAAAAGAGACATATTTTCTATAGAAAATTTTCTCTTCATAAAAGAGACATATTTTCTATAGAAAATTTTCTCTTCATAAAAGAGACATATTTTCTATAGAAAATTTTCTCTTCATAAAAGAGACATATTTTCTAAAGAAAATTTTCTCTTCATAAAAGAGACATATTTTCTATAGAAAATTTTCTCTTCAGTAAAAGACATATTTTTTTATAGAAAATTTTCTCTTCAGTAAAAGAGACATATTTTCTATAGAAAACTTTCTCTTCAGTAAAAGTGACATATTTTCTATAGAAAATTTTCTCTTCAATAAAAGAGACATATTTTCTATAGAAAATTTTCTCTTCAGTAAAAGAGACATATTTTCTATAGAAAATTTTCTCTTCAGTAAAAGAGACTTATTTTCTATAGAAAATTTTCTCTTCAGTAAAAGAGACATATTTTCTATAGAAATTTTTCTCTTCAGTAAAAGAGACATATTTTCTATAGAAAATTTTCTCTTCAGTAAAAGAGACATATTTTCTATAGAAAATTTTCTCTTCAGTAAAAGAGACATATTTTCTATAGAAAATTTTCTCTTCAGTAAAAGAGACATATTTTCTATAGAAAATTTTCTCTTCAGTAAAAGAGACATATTTTCTATAGAAAATTTTCTCTTCAGTAAAAGAGACATATTTTCTATAGAAAATTTTCTCTTCAGTAAAAGAGACATATTTTCTATAGAAAATTTTCTCTTCAGTAAAAGAGACATATTTTCTATAGAAAATTTTCTCTTCAGTAAAAGAGACATATTTTCTATAGAAAATTTTCTCTTCAGTAAAAGAGACATATTTTCTATAGAAAATTTTCTCTTCAGTAAAAGAGACATATTTTCTATAGAAAATTTTCTCTTCAGTAAAAGAGACATATTTTCTATAGAAAATTTTCTCTTCAGTAAAAGAGACATATTTTCTATAGAAAATTTTCTCTCCAGTAAAAGAGACATATTTTCTATAGAAAATTTTCTCTTCAGTAAAAGAGACATATTTTCTATAGAAAATTTTCTCTTCAGTAAAAGAGACATATTTTCTATAGAAAATTTTCTCTTCAATAAAGAGACATATTTTCCATAGAAAATGTTCTCTTCAATAAAGAGACATATTTTCTATAGAAGATTTTCTCTTTGTTAAAGCGACGTATTTTCTATAGAAAATTTTCTCTTCATTGAAGACAAATATTTTCTTTACAAAATTTTCTCTTCATTAAAGAACTTAAATTTCCATTTTCTTTTTAAATTTCTTTCTCACTGTTTAATTTTCTTCCCCAAAATCATTCAATATGTTTTCGTGCGTGACTATTCATACGCATTTATGCTTTCCGAACAATTTTTTTTTTTTTTTTCCAAAAAATCGACACATACATTCATACAAAACCAATTGACTTTTGTATTAGTTATGTTGAAGACACTTTTAATATACAATTAGTAAAAGATGGCAAAAGCCAAATACAATCAAAATATTCAACAGAGCATCCTTTTGCTAAACATGCTCGAATATAATTTCTAATCATTCCTTTCCTTCCCATTCCCTCTCTCTCTTTCTCTCTCGCTCTTCCAAACCCATTGTGTGTTACAAAATCACCTAAAGGAATTATCGGAAACAATAAATATAATGTTAAGCATTTAACATTAATGGATTGAAGATGGATTCTATAAATATTCTATCAGATAACATATACATACATACATTCATAGATACGAGATATACACAATAACAAGGATAATTTTCTACTCCTGCTATTACTGGTAATGTTTTAAAAGCAATAGTTATAATTGGTTGGGGGTAAAAGCTAAAAGAATTTTTTATTATCTGAAGTTAATAATGAAAATACTTACAAAAGAATATATGAAACTCAAAGAAACTTACCTGAAAATAGAAATAAAAGACAAAAAAATTAGTAAAATAGTTATATAAAAATTAAGTTCAAATAGTAAAAATTTTTGATGAGAAAAAATATTTTAGAAAATACTTTTACTCTTCCCTAAAGTTGTCAATAAAATTTTGTGTTAAATGCAATTGACGTTGCTATAAATACGCATCAACAGTATAAAAGAATGTGTGTAGATAAATGAGGATATTTTAATATGTATTCTCTCACATAAACACTATAACACAATACAGCAACAGTTCCCCTTCCAAAAAAAATGAAATAAAATAAAACTTCCAGAACATCAGCATCAACATTTAAAGCAATGCATCACTTTAGGGAATAATAATGTGGAAATTGAAGTATATGAATGAGCGTTCGAAGGCAACAAGAGACAAAACACTAAAAGCGAAATTGCAGCAGCACAACAACATCAATATTACCAGCAACAACACTTGCAGCAACATTAAACAGGCAAACACATTTTAAAGGCTTAAGGATCAACAAATAGAAGCGACACTTGTAGTACAGCTGCCTTCTACTCGCAGTATCAGTCAGTGTTTAGCAGTTGTAACCCCTTAGCAGTACAATAACATCTTAAGGCATCATTTGTAAGTTTAGAGGAAGATGTCACTTCTATGCTAAACACATATTAACATATCAACTGAAAAACATTCATTCAGTCATTCACTCGCTTTTTCATTATTCAGACAGTCAGTCATTTATTCATTTATTTATGTAGGAAAATAAAATAGCGAAGAACAAAATAAGGAAGATAAGGAGGAAAATTTAAAGAAAATGTAACACTCATATGAGAGCAGTACGAAAATTATTTAAGAAAACAATTTTTCAATAAAAAATTATATTGTTGAATAAAGAGAAAATTTTCTATAAAGAATTTCGCTTTTAAGAGAAAGAGAAAATTTTACATAGAAAATTTTAATTTTTGTTGAAGCGAAAATTTTCTATAGAAAATTTATTTCTTTATTGAAGAGAACATTTTCTATAGAAAATATGTCTCTTTATTGAAGAGAAAATTTTCTATAGAAAATATGTCTCTTTATTGAAGAGAAAAATTTCTATAGAAAATATGTCTCTTTATTGAAGAGAAAAATTTCTATAGAAAATATGTCTCTTTATTGAAGAGAAAATTTTCTATAGAAAATATGTCTCTTTATTGAAGAGAAAATTTTCTATAGAAAATATGTCTCTTTATTGAAGAGAAAATTTTCTATAGAAAATATGTCTCTTTATTGAAGAGAAAATTTTCTATAGAAAATATGTCTCTTTATTGAAGAGAAAATTTTCTATAGAAAATATGTCTCTTTATTGAAGAGAAAATTTTCTATAGAAAATATGTCTCTTTATTGAAGAGAAAATTTTCTATAGAAAATATGTCTGTTTATTGAAGAGAAAATTTTCTATAGAAAATATGTCTCTTTATTGAAGAGAAAATTTTCTATAGAAAATATGTCTCCTTAAAAGAGAGAAAATTTTCCATTGAAAATACGTCTCTTAAAAATGAGAAAATTGTTTATGGAAAATATTTCTCTTAGCAAAAGAGAAAACTTTCTATGGAAAATATGTCTCTTTAAAAAAGAGAAAATGTTTTATAGAAAATATGTCTCTATTGAAGAGAAAATTTTCTATAGAAAATATATCTCTTTATTGAAGAGAAAGGTTTCTATAGAAAATATGTCTCTTTATTGAAGAGAAAATTTTCTATAGAAAATATGTCTCTTTATTGAAGAGAAAATTTTCTTAGAAAATTTCACTCTTTATTGACGAGAAAATTTTCTGTAGAAAATTTCACTTTTTATTGAAGAGAAAATTTTTTATAGAAAATTTCTCTCTTTATTGAAAAGAAAATTTTTTATAGGAAATGTCACTCTTTATTGAAGAGAAAATTTTCTATAGAAAATATAGAAAATATGTCTCTATAGAAAATATGTCTCTGGATTAAAATTTTCTTTGGAAAATATGTCTATACAAAATTAGGCTCTTTAATGCAGTTTTTTTTTTTTTTTTTTTTTTTTTTGGTTTTAAAAATTCTTTTTATTCTGCCTTATTTTTTTTAAAGACCTACGTAAACAACATTTGCATATACTTTCTAACAGATTCTCAACTAAAAATTACATACTCTTGCTTGCTCTCCGTTCTGCTTACTTGTATTAACACTTGCTCAACAATAAAGTTTACAATGTGAATACATTACACACACACATACCTACATATGTAGATATATATGTATGAATACATACATTTAATGTGTGTAAAGTGGCAGTAACACAACATTAAAATGAATGGTTTTCTTGCTTAAATGCATCATGATGCAAGATGTTTTTTTATTTTTTCTTGTACTTGTTTGGGAGGTGGTTCATGGTACTTAAATGTTATAGCTGATGCTGTTGTTGTTGATGTATTGTTGTTATATATTATAATGCTGTTGCTATTGTTATTATTTTGTTGTTGTTATTGTTTGTTATTTTGCATGCAACATAGTCAGCCAGACAACGCGTACTTGATTGCAAACTATTAACACCATTAAAGTTGAGGGAAAATTTAAATAATTCCCGCATGAATTAAAACATTTTCCATCATGGTTGTTTTTTTTTTTCGCTTTCCTATTTTCTCTTTCCCTTGTTCCTTATTCTTGTTCTAAGTACTTAACAACATAAATTTGTTAACTTGTATGTGTAAGAGAACATTTCACAACGCATACAATACAAATGACATGTTATCTTTTTTTTTTTTTTTCTGCTCAGCTCTTCTTCCTTGAAGCTCTGAGTTACTAACAAATAGTCGTACAAACAAATAAGTGGAAAAAGTTGTTAAAGATGAGTGCAGATAGTGCTGATGATGTTGAGAAGTAAAACTAAAACAGAAAAGAAAAAAAATACTAAAGGATGCATAAGTAGTAGGAAGAATAAATTAAGTTGTATAAATAGATTGGAAAAGGAGGTGGTTACGTTCTTTCCTTTCTTTTCTTCCAACAAAAGGAGAAAAGATAAATATGGTAGGTAACAAGGAAAAAGTATTAGTATTGAATTTAGTCTAAGAGATAAGCTAGACTATAGACTAAACTATAGTCGAGATTATAGACTAAACTATTGTCAAGACTATAGACTAAACTATATTCGAGACTATAGAATATACTATAGTCGAGAGTATAGACTAAACTATAGTTGAGAATATAGACTAAACTATAGTCGAGACTATAAACTAAAATATAGTCGAGACTATAGACTAAACTATAGTTGAGACTATAGACTAAACTATAGTCGAGGCTATAGACTAAACTATTGTCGAGACTATAGACTAAACTATATTCGAGACTATAGAATAAACTATAGTCAAGAGTATAGACTAAACTATAGTCGAGACTATAGACTAAACTATAGTCGAGACTATAGACTAAACTATATTCGAGACTATAGAATATACTATAGTCGAGAGTATAGACTAAACTATAGTTGAGACTATAGACTAAACTATAGTCGAGGCTATAGACTAAACTATAGTCGAGACTATAGACTAAACTATAGTCAAGACTATAGACTAAACTATATTCGAGACTATAGAATATACTATAGTCGAGAGTATGACTAAACTATAGTCGAGACTATAGACTAAACTATAGTCGAGGCTATAGACTAAACTATAGTCAAGACTATAGACTAAACAATTATCGATACTATAGACTAAACTATAGTCGAGACTATAGACTAAACTATATTCTAGACTATAGACTATACTATAGTCGAGAGTATAGACTAAACTATAGTTGAGACTATAGACTAAACTATAGTCGAGAGTATAGACTAAACTATAGTCGAGAGTATAGACTAAACTATAGTCGAGACTATAGACTAAACTATATTCGAGACTATAGACTAAACTGTAGTTTAGGCTATAGACTAAACTATAGTCGAGACTATAGACTAAACTATAGTTGAGACTATAGACTAAACTATAGTCGAGACTATAGACTAAACTATATTCTAGACTATAGACTATACTATAGTCGAGAGTATAGACTAAACTATAGTCGAGACTATAGACTTAAATATAGTCGAGACTATAAACTAAACTATAGTCGAGACTATAGACTAAACTATAGTTTAGACTATAGACTAAACTATAGACTAAACTATAGTTGAGACTATAGACTAAACTATAGTCGAGACTATAAACAAACAATAGTCGAGACTATAGACTAAACTATAGTGGAGACTATAGACTAAACTATAGCGAGACTATAGACTAAACCGTATTCGAGAATAAACCAAGCTATGGTTGAGACTATAGACTAAACTATAGTTGAGACTATTGACTTAACTATAGTCGAGACTATAGACTAAACTGTAGTCGAGACTATAGACCAAACTATATTCGATATCATAGACCAAACTATAGACGAGACTATATACTAAACTATAGTCAAGACTATACACTAAACTGTAGTCAAATCTATAGACTGTAGGTAAATCTATAGACCATAAATTAACAGTCTGGACTATAAAATATAATTGAAAAATTGTAATAAGAACCTTTATCTTTTCACCCTTTTCAATCCCTTAAATTGCTATCCAAACTAAATTTAGTAGTCCTAGAGCAAACCAGTATAAGTGTAAGAAACAAATTTCCCTTTTATGTCAATTTAAAGCTGTTGCTGTTGAAATGCCAACCCATCCTTTAAAATGAAAGTTCTCAAATGTACTTTCATTCATTCATTCTTCCGCATGTCTAACTGTCTTATGCTTTGACTGCCTGCATATTTGTTGTTAAAGTTTGTTGTTATTATTGTTGTTTTTGTTGTTGTTTTTGTTGTTGTTGCATATACAATATGTAACAAACATAGAAAATACAATCAACAAACCAACAAGTAAAAGGCATCAAGCAAAAGATAAAGTTAAATTGTCATATGAAGATAAACAGCATTTAAAAGTACTTTGCAGACACAAACATATATACAAAAGCTGCTATAGTAAGTTAAATTATACACAGACAAATATACACATACACTCACAGTATAAACATGTAACAAGAATAAGTAGGAGGTTACAAAAGAAAACTAAAGTAGGAGTATAACGATGATGATGATATAAAACCAAGAAGAGTAGAACAGAAAAAAAAAAAAAAAATACAAAACACATGGCTTTAAGTGATAAATTAAACACATTCACATACTTGACAAAATGCACACACACACACATATATATGCATATACTTGTATTTAAATACATAAATACTTCATTTAACAGTTACACATACTCTCCCACTCTCTTTCCCTTTATTTCCTTTTTCATATTTTCTTTATTAATACGTTTTAAGCTCAAAAAAGGTATGAACAAAAAATTTGCTGAAAAAAGCCAATAGGTTTTGTTGTTGCTTTTGTCATTGTGAAAAATGCATTTTTTTAGAACAAAGCTTATACACACACATACTCAAGCAAATTTAAACCTACACATAGTACACATTTGTTTAAGGCATAAAGTTTCTTCAGAGTGTTTGTAAAGAAACCATTTAATGCTGGAATAAATATGTGTGTGCATTATGCTATAAATGACACACTGTGCTCTTTATTATATAAATAAATATTGGGTAGGGGATCAAATAATTTTCTGCTTTTTAAAGGGTAAATTTTGAGGAAAATAGTATTTCTTTTTTCTCTTCCATAAAGAGGCATATTTTTTATAGAAAATTTTCTCTTCATTAAAGAGACATATTTTCTATAGAAAATTTTCTCTTCATTAAAGAGACATATTTTCTATAGAAAATTTTCTCTTCATTAAAGAGACATATTTTCTATAGAAAATTTTCTCTTCATTAAAGAGACATATTTTCTATAGAAAATTTTTTTTTAATTAAAGAGATAGATTTTCTATAGAAAATTTTCTCTTCATTAAAGAGACATATTTTCTATAGAAAATTTTCTCTTCATTAAAGAGACATATTTTCTATAGAAATTTTTTTTTTAATTAAAGAGATAGATTTTCTATAGAAAATTTTCTCTTCATTAAAGAGACATATTTTCTATAGAAAATTTTCTCTTCATTAAAGATACATATTTTCTATAGAAAATGTTCTCTTCATTAAAGAGACATATTTTCTATAGAAAATTTTCTCTTCATTAAAGAGACATATTTTCTATAGAAAATTTTCTCTTCATTAAAGAGACATATTTTCTATAGAAAATTTTCTCTTCATTAAAGAGACATATTTTCTATAGAAAATTTTCTCTTCATTAAAAAAGAGACATATTTTCTATAGAAAATTTTCTCTTCATTAAAAAAGAGACATATTTGCTATAGAAAATTTTCTCTTCATTAAAAAAAGGACATATTTTCTATAGAGAATTTTCTCTTCATTAAAGAGACATATTTTCTATAGAAAATTTTCTCTTCATTAAAGAGACATATTTTCTATAGAAAATTTTCTCTTCATTAAAGAGACATATTTTCTATAGAAAATTTTCTCTTCGTTAAAGAGACATATTTTCTATAGAAAATTTTCTCTTCGTTAAAGAGACATATTTTCTATAGAAAATTTTCTCTTCGTTAAAGAGACATATTTTCTATAGAAAATTTTCTCTTCGTTAAAGAGACATATTTTCTATAGAAAATTTTCTCTTCGTTAAAGAGACATATTTTCTATAGAAAATTTTCTCTTCGTTAAAGAGACATATTTTCTATAGAAAATTTTCTCTTCGTTAAAGAGACATATTTTCTATAGAAAATTTTCTCTTCGTTAAAGAGACATATTTTCTATAGAAAATTTTCTCTTCGTTAAAGAGACATATTTTCCATAGAAATTTTTCTCTTCATTAAAGAGACATATTTTCCATAGAAATTTTTCTCTTCATTAAAGAGATATATTTTCCATAGAAATTTTTCTCTTCATTTAAAAGATATACTTTCTAAAGGAAATGTTGAAGTTTGTCTTTCAGAAGTTGTGAAAACATTTCTACTTAGATTAAATTCTTAATAAGGGCCTTGAAAATAGTAATTCCTTTCTTCTCGTAACTAATACATTATCATATGTTTGTAAGTGATTTTAAACAGAATGTTCATGTGTTTCGGTTGTAACTGTTTGTTGTTTCTAAACGTGCTGGGGAGTTTTCTTGTCTTTTTGTTTTTGCTACTTTGTTTTTTTTTTTTTTTTTTTTTTTTTTTTTGTGTATGCATCTCAGCAAATACAAAAAACATTAAAGACAACAAAAACAGGAACATTTTAAATAATTCTTGTCGGTTTAAGGTGTGAGCTAAACGTCACTTGAGGCAAAATTATGCGTGCCAAGAGTGTAGTTTAGTTTAGTTTTGCAACAAAATTTCAGGTATTTTTCTCCTTCTTCTATCTCTTTCTAACACACACATACATACTCCTAGTGAAGATATAAGTTTGCATTGAAGTTTGCTGCCATAGCAGCGTGTGTGTTTTTTATAAAATAATTTGAAAATTTTAATTTTACAAAATTTTTGGCTAAAAACAACCTAAAACTATGCTATTATTTTTAGAGCGTTACTATAATGTGAGTGCATTTGTATATGTGATATTTTAATACAAAATATAACAGTGTGTATATGTATGCATATAGTATGTGAGACAAGAGAGTGAAGTGTATGCATGTGATTGCACTTTAGTGTGTTTATGTCAAGTATTCACTTACAGCCTGTTAAACACTCAATGAAAAACAGTTTAGCAGCAGCACCAAAAGCAGCAACAACTATTTTCCATAAAAATTCACATTTCCTAGATATTTTTCCATTAATGTAAGTGTATGTGTATGAATGTAAATGAGTGTATTTAAACTTATTTTATTATAAAATTTATTTTCTACCACACATTATTTAATTCTAGGAAAAATCATTTCAGATTCTCACTAAAGTCGTTGCTTTATTAAGTAACTTTCTGTTTACTTGTATAAGTGTTTGCGTATATATGAGAGTTTGTGTAAAGTGTAAAAGAGTTTTGACTAAATTAGCTTTAAATTGAGATTATTTTGTGGTTTCGAGTAGATTTTTTTTTTTATTTAATTTTTGCCAAGTGATAAATATTCATAGTTTATAAACACTTAAATATAATTACAGAGAAATCTAAATGCTAATACCCTTGAACACATATACACACACACTTAAACATATATATATAAAGAACCACAAAAATCCATATAAATACTTATGCAGCACATTGCTGAAATCACTTTTAAATAAAACCACAAGAAAATAATTACATTAATCTCATTCAATTTACATATTTAAATATAAGAGAGATTTGAATTCTAAAAAAAAAATAGAAACAAAAAAAAAATGAACAGAACAAATTAAAAAAATAAAAGAGAAAATTCTTTTAAGAAAATTTTCTAAAGAAAATCATGCTCTTTAAAAACGAGAAATTTTTCTAAAAAAATGTTTTTCCTTAAAAAAGAAAAAAATTTTCTATAAAAAATTTTATTCTTTATTAAAGAGAAAATTTCCTATAGAAAATATGTATCTTTATTGAAGAGAAAATGTCCTATAACAAATATGTCTCCTTATTGAAGAGAAAATTTCCTATAGAAAATATGTCTCTTTATTGAAGAGAAAATTTCCTACAGAAAATATGTCTCTTTATTGAAGAGAAAATTTCCTACAGAAAATATGTCTTCTTTGGAATACAATTTTCTGTAAGAAACTTGTCTTCTTTGGAAGACAATTTTGTCTAAGCAATTTTTCTTCTTTTAAAGACAATTTTCTATAAGAAACTTGTGCTCTATGTAAGACAATTATTTTTATTTAAGTAAAGTTTTATATCAAATCATATTTATTTTCCTCTGTGTCCCTGTCCCAATGTTCTATTAAATAAAATTTGTTAATTATGTTGAAATTTCTTTTATTATTATTTAAACAACTTGTTGTTGTATTTATTAATATTCTACTTATTGTTGTTTTTGGCACCAGCCACTTTATCATGATAATGATGTTGATTATAAAGCTTATTATGTCTATAATTTTAATTTCTTTAACAATTAAATTTTAGAAAATTTTACTATTTTATTTGCAAGAATGACATTCAAATTGTTTCTATTTGTTCTGTGCCAGCAGTTGAATACAAAGAGAGAGAGAGAGAGAGAAACCACAACAAATTAAACTAAAACTTACAGAAAATATAAATTTTAATAATAAAATGGGTTAAACAATGGTTTTGAAAATGGCCAAACAAATAGCAATAACAAAAATTATTTAAATGGGCAGACGAACAGACAGACGGATAGACATTAAGAGAGATGACGGGAAACAAATTGTAAATTTGTTTGAAAATTTTAAATAAATGTATGAATTCTGTAACCTTAAGAATAAGTGTTGATATAAAATTTTATAAATTAATTAACTTAAAAAGACATTGAAATAAATTTTAAAGAGAGTAAAAGAAAAGGAGCAGAAAATGAATTTATAATAAAACAAGGATAATGAAAATTTAAGGTATCGTACAATTTTGGGCAGAAGTATTAAGGTTTAGAGTTTGTAAGTGTAATTAAGTTTAATGAAAATAATAAAATTTAAAGTAAAAAAATTAAATTTTAAAGTTAGGAATTTTTAGAAAATTTTTCTCTAACTGAAAATTATTTTCTGGTAGAATTATGCTTCTTTGGATGATAAAGAACTTAAAATTAATTTAGTTCCGTTGGTGACATATATTTATTTAAAATTGGCTATAAGTTGATACAGGTTTCTATAGGAAATTGTTTTTATTTGAGGTTATTTTTATTTATTATAAATATTTTTTTTTTTTTTTATTAGAAAAAAAAATTTTCATTTTGTCTGGATATAGTTCAGCTGGTGTTCACATTAGATAAAGCTGTCTTTGCTTTTTAGAAAGCCTAAGGTGTTTTTTATGGACGTTTAAGATTTTGTTTTTGTACTGTTTACCGTTTGAAAGTTATAGATTATTTAAATTTTTTATTTATATAAGAACCACAGTACGTATGATTAATATCAATTATGATTTAAAAAACTTTAAAAATTTATAACTTTTAAACTATTAAAGATTTTGTTTTAGAATAAATTGAAATAAATACAAAAGACTTGATAGATTATTATATTTTAAAAGCAGATTAAAAAATTTTACTGCTTTACAAATAAATTTTATTTTTTTAGTAAAATAAATATTTTAAATTTTTTGTAATCTTTTAAATTTTAAAAAAATGTTTGTAAAAGTTTGGTTATTTTCTGCCACAAATTCCTTTCAGTATTAAGATAATTCCTTTAACTTATTAATATTTTCATTTTTTGTTAAAGAAATTAATATTACCAAGAAAATAATAATAAAATTTTCTTTATCATTATTCTTATTCTGGTTGCACATTTTCCTATTATTATTTATATTATCATATTGTTGGTATTATTGCTTCAGTTACAAAACTAATTGTTAAACTTGCTTATTAAAGAGAATTCTTTTGGTAATGATAACAACTTATTCATAGATAATTTCGTTTTCATTTAGATGCCAATATTAGTAAACTTTTGTATAAAATATATATAAGTGAGCAGGAATATTTTGTTTACAAAATATTAATTTTGTATTACATACTTTTCACATACACATATAAGTAAACACTTGAATATGTATTATAACTATTTCTATATTATGATATAAAATACTTCAACCAGATCTTTGTAAAACATGTGGAATATAATTTTAATTGAAATTTGTTTTTTTGGTCTAACATATTCATTTGTGTGCATGTGTGTGTGTGTGTGTGTGTGTAGGTGTTTTCCTTTTTCTCTCCCCCAAAATAAAATACTTTCTAACTATAATATTTAAATGCGTAGCTAAATATATTTAATATTATTTTACTTGTTGTCATTGCTGCTAATGTTGGTGCTGCCTGTTCATACGTTTGTTTATTTGTTTGCTGATGACAACCACAAAAACGCAAAATCTACAACAACGACAACAATAATAACATTAAATGACAACAAGCTATAAAACAGCAATATTATAACAAAAACAACAACAAGAACCACTAAAACAAATATCATTTAGAAACTTAAATAAAAATCCAGCTAACAACAACAGCAATAAGGACATTTAACAAAAACGCTAAAATGTTGTTCTCATTTATAAATGAGAACAACAACAGATATACAACAACAACAACAACTACAACACAAAATAATAACAACAAAGTTTTTTTACTTTATTTATATTTTTGGCAATAATAATTTCCACATGTGAGTCTAATTGGAAATTTAATTATTTTATACGCTCAAACACAGGCAAAGGATATAAACAGACACACAAACATAAATATACAAGAACACACATAAATATCATACATGTGTATAGCAATGAACGTAAACATTGGGTTCAATTAAAGGATAAATTAGATAAAAAGGACTCAAGGGAACCAACAACTTTTGAAAAGAAATTTATGGAGAATTTCCTATAAAAATTTCCCATAAAAAAGAAGTTCTTAAAAATTCCCGTTAAAAAGGAAATTTTAGGAAAATTTCTCAAAAAAAGGACACTTTTAAAAAATTTCCTATAAAAAGGAAATTTTTAGAAACTTTTCTACATAAATGAATTTAAAAAAAAAATCCTATAAAAAGAAAATTTTAAAACAATTTCCTATAGAAAGGAAATTTTAAGAAAATTTCGTAAAAAAGAAAATTTTTAGAAAATTTCCTAAAAAAAGAAGAAATTTGTAGAAAATTTCCTTTAAAAAGGAAATTTTTAGAAAATTTCCTATAAAAAAGAAATTTTTAGAAAATTTCCTATAAAAAGGACATTTTTAGAAAATTTCCTATTAAAAGGACATTTTTAGAAAATCTGCTATAAAAAGAAAATTTAAAAAAAATTTTCTATAAAAAGGAAATTTTAAGAAAATTTCCTATAAAAAAGAAATTTTTAGAAAATTTTCTATAAAAAGAAAATTTTAAAAAAATTTGCTATAAAAAGGAAATTTTAAAAAAATTTCCTATAAAAAGAAATTTTTAGAAAATTTCCTACCAAAAGGGAATTTTAAGAAAATTTCCTATAAAAAGGGAATTTAAAAAAATTTCCTATAAAACAGAAATTTTTAGAAAACTTCCTATAAAAAGGAAATTTTTAGAAAATTTCCTATAAAAAGGACATTTTTAGAAAATCTGCTATAAAAAGAATATTTAAAAAAAATTTCGCTATAAAAAGAAAATTTAAAAAAAAATTTGCTATAAAAAGAAAATTTTAAGAAAATTTCCTATAAAAAATAAATTTTTAGAAAATTTCCTACCAAAAGGAAATTTTAAGAAAATTTCTTATAAAGAGAGTTTTAAAAAAATTTCCTATAAAAAAGAAATTTTTAGAAAATTTCCTATAAAAAGGAAATTTTAAGAAAATTTCCTATAAAAAAGAAATTTTTAGAAAATTTTCTATAAAAAGAAAATTTTAAGAAAATTTGCTACAAAAGGAAAATTTTAAAAAAATTTCCTATAAAAAGGGAATTTTAAGAAAATTTCCTACCAAAAGGGAATTTTAAGAAAATTTCCTATAAAAAAAGAATTTTAAAAAAATTTCCTATAAAACGGTAATTTTTAGAAAACTTCCTATAAAAAGGAAATTTTTAGAAAATTTCCTATAAAAAGGACATTTTTAGAAAATCTGCTATAAAAAGAAAATTTAAAAAAAATTTGCTATAAAAAGAAAATTTAAAAAAAAATAGCTATAAAAAGAAAATTAAAAAAAAAATTTGCTATAAAAAGAAAATTTAAAAAAAATTTGCTATAAAAAGAAAATTTCCTATAAAAAAGAAATTTTTAGAAAATTTCCTACCAAAAGGGAATTTTAAGAAAATTTCCTATAAAAAGGGAATTTTAAAAAAATTTCCTATAAAAAAGAAATTTTTAGAAAATTTCCTATAAAAAGGGAATTTTAAAAAAATTTTCTACAAAAAGGAAATTTTAAGAAAATTCCTATATAAAGGATATTTTAAAAAAATTTGCTATGAAAAGGAAATTTTAAGAAAATTTGATATAAAAAGGAAATTTTTAGAAAATTTCCTACAAGAAGAAAATTTGTTATAAAAAGGAAATTTTTAGAAAATTTGCTATAAAAAGAAAATTTTTAGAAAATTTGATATAAAAGGGAAATTTTTAGAAAGTCTATAAAAAAAAAAATAAAAAACTTGCTAAAAAAGGAAATTTTAAGAAAACTTGCTATAAAAGGAAATTTTAAGAAAATTTGCTATAAAAGCATATTTTAAGAAAATTTCCTATAAAGAGGAAATTTTAAGAAAATTTGCTATAAAAAGAAAATTTTTATAAAATTTACTATAAAAAGGGAATTTTTATAAAATATCCTTTAAAAAGGGAAGTTCAAGAAAATTTTTAGAAAATTTCCTATGAAAAGGAAAATTTAAGAAAATTTCCCATGCAAAGGAATTTTAAGAAAATTTTTTACAAAAAGCGAATTTTAAGATAATTTCATATAAAAAAGAAAATTTCCTGTAAGAAGGAAATTTTTAGAATATTTCCTATAAGAAGGAAATTTTTATAGAAAAAATTTCCTATAAAAGGGAAATTTGAAGACTTGTGACTTGTTTTTTTAAAAATTGTATTTTTATTACTTATTTTTTATTTTTTTCCTATTAGCACGCAGTGCGTATGATTAATATTAATTATGGTAAACATATTATTAAATCCCTATAACTTTTTAACTATTAAGGATTTTATTTTGCAGTAAATTACAGACAATAAAGCTGATTTCAGAGAATTTTTTAATATTTAAAAACGTTTTTGAGAGTTCAAAGAAATGGTAGTAAATCTAAGTTAAAAATTAAGGACTTAAACTCATTAGTGTTTTTATTATTTTCAAACCAATTTCTACAGCTTAATTTCTTTTCTTTAAAATTATATTTACTTTTTCAAAATATTTAAATTTGTTTACTTAAATATATGTTGCCTTTTCAGTTGGCTACATTATTTAATTAAAACCAAAATTTATATAAAAAAAAAAAAAAAAATCCTTGCAGTTGGTTTCATATACATACATATGTATGTATGTAAATATATTACAATAAATGTATGTATAAGTGTATTTCTATGCAACTAAATTATGCGTATGACAGTTAGGACATTGTATAAATGTACAAGTATGTGTTTGTGTGAAACAAAAACATTTTTGGTATGTGTTTATTTGTAAAAGCAAAATGGTTGTCACACATAACAAAAAAACCCTGCAATTCATATAACAAAATATTATAAAATATGCACATAAACATACACCTATACATACTCCATATACATATGTATTTAAAGTATAGACAACAATGTTCTAACACATGTATATGCCAACACATGAGAATTTACACACACACACATACATATACACACTCGCACTTTAATTTACAAAATACCAATTGTTTATACATTGTTAATTGTAAATGTATGTCTGTAGAGATGTTTGTATATATGCATGTGTTTTGCTGTTTGTTTTGTGTTTAGATTTTTTTTATGTACAAATGTTTTGTAGGTTTGTATTTTGAAGGGGCTAAAATTCATTCCCATATACATTTATTCCAAAATTTTCATTATTACATTCGTGTTATGCTGAATAATGAGCAAAAATATGTTGGAACATTAAATGTTTATATGTACACTCAACCAAACATTCACAGATAAACAATAACCACACACACAATAAAAATACACACACACACACCTACACACCCCTAAGTACCACTACAATAATAATTTTACAACATTTGTTAGAAAATATTTGGTAAAATTAACGTTTTATATCTCTAAAGTACAAAACACTAACGATGTACAAAAGTACCACATATCTTCCCTTCTCTCTCTCTTCCACAAAATAAAAACAACAACAACATATAAAACCTTAAATAGTGCATATTTACAGCAGTAAAACTATTTTATGATAGAAAGAAGAAAAAAAGTATTAAAAACTATAAATGCAATAATTAATACAAGGAAAAGAACAATTCATAAAATAGTAGTAGGAGTATAAACTTATATTTCACACACACACACTCGTACACAAAGAAATACTTAAGCTTTTGTGATGGGTGTGCTAATGTCTTGTTTGTATTTGTGTTGTTTCATTAGTTTGTTTTCAAGTGAGGATGTCAAATTGTTAAAGTAAAAGAGAATATAGTAGCTTTAAAGAGCAAAACACCCATAAATATTTTGCACCATTGTTAGTGAAGTATTGTGGGGAAAAATTGTAACATGTTTTTGTCGTTTTAAACATTTAAGATGGGTATACAAATTAAATAAAGAAAGGAAAAAAATAATAAGAACACTAAAATAAATATTGTTTTTAAAGTAAAAAATTAGAAATAAAAAATTGTTTTGGCAACTTTCAAAGTAATTTAAAGTAACTAAGTAAAAATTTTTTAAAAAGTGTTTATATAAGTGATAAAATCTAAAATCTAGTTAATATATTTCCACTTACATTTTAGAAAAATCTTTACTGGATTAAAAGTTATAGGTAATTTTAGTAAACAACTACTTAATTAATATTAATCATACGCAACATATCACAAATAATTAAATATTTAATTAAAAAGGTCTAAAGATGCCTAGAGCAAGCTTAAAGAAGTTTATAAGTCTAGTGGACTGATACAAAAGGTGTCCTTGTAGTAAAAGCTGTTGAATTTAAGCATAAAGGACTGCAAAGATATGGCGAAATATCTGAATACTTTTAGTGATATAACAGAAAAACTAACCGATATTGAAATACGTGTTTAATAAGAGTTACAAGTTATCATTTTATAGTCAAGTCTGCCGAAAGAATATCAGAATTTTGTTGCGGTAAGTAGAATATGATAGCTCAGATGAAGAAATGTATTGTGAAGCTGAAAATATAGTTAGCAACAGTTCTATAGATGAATTTTTAGGTAGACCAAAAATATTTAGCAACGGTAGGTCAAGAAGACCTAGAAAAATTTCTCAAGTACTAAATAATACGGTGGAGGAGCAAATTCCTAGAACTATTGAAGAGGGATTATTCACTAGAGATAACGAAAAATATTAAGAAGCTATGTCAAAGGAAATATGTTTTCTAGAACAGAATAGTAATTGGTCGTTAGAGGAGTTAACGAAAGGTCAAAAAGCAATTCAAAATAAATGGGTTTATACTTTAAAGAAAGACAGTTAAGGCAAAACGAACGTTACAAGAAAGACAAGAAGCCAAAGGATGTAATCAAAAATACGGTTCAAATTATAAAGAAACATTTTTATCCGTTGTAAGATACGAAATAATTAAAATGATTTCAGCCCTAAAACAGACGATGCACCGTGGTTCCAAAACGCTTTTTTTTTAAATAATTCAGTAACTAAAGAACCGTTAGAGGTATTTCAATAAAATTTCACGTGATCAGAGCTGAGGTGCCTGCAAATACAGATTTGGAGGAGTACAGAGCCTCGAACGGTCAGGGGGGAAATGGGAGGCCCTCCAAAATTGCCATTCTCGGGTATGTATTTTTATTTTATTATTTTTTTTTTTTTTTAAATCACCAAAAATTTATTTAAGATATGACAGAAAAAAAATTGTATATATAGATAGTCCTTGTAAATCTCTGCAAAAAATATACTTACATAAGTAGGTTATCAGTTTTTTTCGGGTCAAAATAAATTTTTCCTCATTTTTAGCTTCACATTTTTTAGTTTTTTTTTAACTTGGCGGGCTTATTATGACCCCCAGAATGTTTCTAAAATATTTGACAGATTTTCTACAAAATTCTAAATAATATTCCTGCAAGAATCGTATAATTATATGAATCCGTTAAAAAGATATATATTAATCTAAAGTTGGAACTTAAAAAAAAAAAATTTACATTTTGGGGTTTTTTCCAAAAAGGTGGTAATATTTATTCAGTGATAAAATTAGGTTTTTGTTCTGGACTTTATCATTTTTTTAATATTTTCAAAGGAAATTTTAATGTAAATGCGTATAAAGTAAATCCCGAGTAGTTTGGGACAAAGTTCTGCCCACAAGCCCTATCCAAATTTTGTCAATATTGGAAAATTTATTTTTCGTTTTTTGTTATGTTCTCAAATTGCAAAGCTGGCAACGACTTAAAATTATTTTAATTTTTTAGCCCTATATGTAAGGTATACACCCAAAAAATATTTTTTGGCGAAGGCCCCTTATCACGACAGGGTAACCATTTTAATGAAAAAAGTAAATTTTTGAAGGAAGCCTTATTCGAACTGGAATTTTGGGTATTTCGGAATAAGAAAATGGAAATCTATTCATTTTTTTCTTTTAAAGACAAAATTTTTTATATTGTACTAAAATTTCTTAATGATAACTTAATTAATGTAGATTTTATTGAAGTTCAAATGTATATTTTTTTATGAAAAATAATACTAAATAAAAAAATGTTTCGTTTTTTGACAAATTTAATAAAAAAAAATAGTTAGAATACTTTATTGTTTGTATAGTAATATTTTTCAAGTAATAACCTTTCCAATGACATCAAATACTTGTAGAAATACCTTACTTTATAGATTAAAAAACTAGTTGAAACTTGGCCTCCTTCATCGAAATGGTGCATACTTTCCTTAAATTCTATAGTAAATGTGTGCAGTTTTAACATGTTTTTTAAAATAATTTTGTGTAACTTAAATAAACAATTATTTCTGAGGTATTTTTGAATTGTTTTATAGAAGCACAAGTATTTAGCTGGTCTGTGGAAGGAAGGAGAACCTCCAAAAGTGGTCAACTCCTTTTATTATTTATTATTTTTGATGAATTTAAATTTTATAGCAAATTTTAAAAAGTTTGTTTAATCAAAAGAAATTTTATAGAAAATTGTTTAGTGTACCTTTAATTATATCCCTTAGTGTTTTATGTGCTTGTTCATGTAAGCGGTATGTGGTAAACATTTATTTTGTTTTCTTCCTACACCCATATTGTTCAAGTATCATTCATTTTTATGTTGCAAAAATTTACTCTATTTTATTTATATAAATTGTGTAGCATATTTTTAGGTATCTTTTAATGCCTTCACTACACACATGCTTACAAAAACCACCTTTATCATATAGAAAACTTTTGAACATTTTAACAATGTATGTGTTTATGTGTTTAAATATTTTCATAATTTTCTATTTTTAACAAAAATACTTTTTACATACATACTTTATTGTTATGATTATTTTGATTACAAATAACAAATGTTTATTACTCTAACAATATTTTCTTTTTGTATTTTACTCTTTTTTCTGTTTCTATGTTTTTGGTCGCTGTTGTTTCTGTTCATTTCATATAAAAGCTATTTTATATAGTCACATTGTTTTTCTGTGTGAGTTCTTGTGAATAAATATATGAATGCTTTGTGTGCTTTTGTAGTTTAGTTTTTGAGCTTCATTTTAATCGTTTTCATGTGCATTTGAACAAAAGATATTTTAGAGATAATTATTTAGCAAAAAAAATAAAAAGTATGAATTATAACACACGTATAAAGACAAAAAAGGTTTTTAGAAAACAAAAAGGTTTGTCAGTTGTATAATTTGGTGAATGAAAGTATGAATACAAATGAACAATATTCTTGAAAAAAATAATAATTAGGGTGGCGCAAAAGGAAGAAATAGATTTTTAAAGGAAAAAGTTCAAAATAGTATTTTTTTATTTTTTTTTATTTTTAAATTAATTAAAATTAGTCAATTTAAAAATTATTTCTTTAATTATATTTAAGAAAACGACTAAGAAGTTTGCATTTGTAGTATAAAAATTAAATTAAATTTTATAATAATTCTTATTTAAAAGTTATAGCTTTTTAAAAGAAATTCAAAATATTTGAATTTGAGTCTTTTTAATTTGGCTCTTTTAGACTCATTGTATGTTGCTATTAGTCCTGTTTTTGTATAATATTCTGTAAACTTATTTTATTTTTGTTAAGCTCTACAAATTTTGTGCCGATTGTCCCAATAGTTTTTGAGTTATAACATATTTCTTTTATCGTCACCTTAGGCGTATGATTGATATAATAATAACTTTGGTAATATTAAAGCTATTTTAAAAAACTAAAATGAAAATAATAGACAAGTTTTAAAAGCTTTTAAGAAAAAAGAAATTAAAACCGCATGGTATTTTTTAGCTGAAAAAAATTTATTTATTTCTGAAAAAAGTTTATTATTTTTCTCATATTTTTATTTCTTTTTCATATTTTGTATTTTTTATTAATTTATTAATATTTTAAGCAAATATAGATTAATTTCCCTTTATGTTTCTTCTACTTGCTATTCCCTAATTTAATTTAAAACCACTAAAATTATAAAACAATAAATCTATTAAAATCTATTATTATCCTAGATTGAAATAAAATTATAAATATAAATTAATTAAATAAAACATCATGGTATTAAATTAAATTTTTAGTTACTTTTGAATTAAATAAATTAAAAACAATCAATACTTTATAATTTACGCTCAATATAAACAATTCAATTCATAGTAATTGAATTGTATTGAATTAAAATGTAAATTATATAAAGATTTTTTTTATTACGCCTAACAAACATTGATATAAAAATGGGAAAAAATATATACGCATATAAACAAATAATTTCCCAATTATGGCATAAATTAATAATGGCATAAATATAATAAATACATACAATCTTTGTTATTATTATGCCTCATCAAATAACAATTTAAAACAATTTGTTTGAGGGATAACATAGAAAAAAATATATATAAATATATATTTTATATTTTTTATTACTGAGATGAAAAAAATAATTCCAATAAATGACACTAAACATAAAAATTTAATTTAATAAGCTGTTTTATAAAATTGACTTTTAAAGGAATTTTATTAAAATTTTTTTTTAAATAACATAAAAATCTGCTAACAAAAAATTAAATAAAATTAAAATTATAAATGTCACTTTAATTAGAACTAAAAAAAGTTTTTTTTCAATAATCATAAAACAAATAATTAATGAGTTGATTAAGTAAAATTGGAGTGTTAATTAAAAACAAGTGCTAAATAAATACAAGCTAAACATATGTTTTACATAAATTAAAATATAACAAAAAATTAGACAAAAAATCTAAAAAACAATAAAATTAAAATTATATATAAAATAACAAAAAATTTTGGCAAATTTAATAAGCCTTAATAGTAAACATATTAAAAAGTTGAATAAGTTTTAAGAAGTTCTAATACTAATCTTTAATCCCACCAAATTTTGCTTCAATTGCTGCTTCAGATAAAAAGTTATTAGCACTTTTCTGTAATTGTCACTGGAGGCGTATGATTGATATTAATTCAAAGGGAATTTTTTTTTAAAATCTTTATAACTTCAAAATTAAAAAATCTTAGGCTTTAATACAAAATCAACTAGACAGACAAGATTTAAAAGATCTTAGATACTAAAAATAATATTTAAATTGCTCTTAATATCGCTTCTAAAATTTTTATAAAACTAGACAGACTGGCAGACCAGATACTTGCGCTCCTTCAAAACAGTTGGAGAATATCTAAGTACTAATTATGTAAAATTTCATTCAAATACATTTATCCGTTCAAAAGTTAAACAAAATTATTTAAAAAAAAAACACGTTAAAACTGCTGTGCATTTATGTATATAGAATGCTGCAGCACAAATTGACTATAGAAATTAAGGAAAATGTACACATTTCGCTGAAGGGGGGCCAAGTTTCAGCTAGTTTTTAAACGATTGTGTAAAGTATTTATGCAAGTATTTAGTGTCATTAGAAAGGTTATTACTTGAGTAATAATAATATATAAATAATAAAGTATTAAAACTAAATGTTTCCATTAAATTTATCAAAAAACTAAAAATTTTTGTATTTAGTGTTATTTAAAAAAAAAAAAAATTTATATTTAAAATTAAATAAAATCTACATTAATTAAGCTATCATTGTGAAATTTAAGTACAATATAAAAAGTTTTGTTCTTAAAAGAAAAAAAGAAAAAAAACTCCCATTTTCTTATTCCGAAATACCCAAAATTCCAGTTCGGGGAAAGCTTCCTTCAAAAATTGACTTTTTTCATTGAAATGGTTACCCTATCGTTATAAGGAGCTTCCGCCAGAAAATACTTTTTGGGTGTATTCCCTACATATAGGGCTAAAAAATCAAAATAATTTTAAGTCGATCCCAGTTTTGCGATTTGAGAACATAACAAAAAAAGAAAAGATTAAATTCCACAATTGACAAAATTTGGATAGGGCTCGTGAGCAAATCTTTGTCCCAAACTACTCCGAATTTACTCTACACGCATTTACATCAAGATTTCTTTTGAAAACATTAAAAAAATTATAAAGCCCAGAACAAAAAACGAATTTTATCACTGAATAAATATTGCCACTTTTTTGGAAAAAAACCAAAAAAAAAAAATTTTTTAAAGTTCCAACTTTAGATTAATATAACTTTTTAACGGATACAATTCTGGCAGCAATGTTATTGGAAATTTTGTAGGAAATCTGGCAAACATTTTAGAAAAATTCTAGGGGCAATAATAAGCCCAACAAGTTAAAAAAAATGAGGTAAAAATTTATTTCGAACCTAATATCTCTTAAACTAAAAGAGATAACCTACACATATAAGCATATTTTTTGTAGAGGACTACCTATATATAATTTCTTTTCTGTGATATCATAAATGAAATTTTGGCGATTTTTTTAAAAAGTGACATACCCGAGATGGGCAACTTTGGAGGGCCACCCAATTCCCCCATGAAGCGCTAGGGGCCTGTACACCTATAAATCAACTCGAAAACACCTCAGTTCTGACCATGTGAAATTTTATTGAGATACCTCTTTAGTTACTGAATTATTTCAAAAAAAAAACGTTTTGGAACCACTGTGTGGAGTTAGAAACGATAAATTATGCCAAAAATATAAGTTTTTATCAAATTAAAGAATTTCGAATTTTTCGAAATTAAGTTCGAATTTTCGAACATGTGTTAAACTTCAAATTTTTAATAAATAAATAATATTAAGATAAAATCTATTGAAATTTATCAAAATTTTTCAATATTTGTTAGAATTTTCAAAATTCGAAATTAAAATGTTAAATTCGAACATAAAAAATTTGATCAAATAAAGAAAGATATGGAGATTTCAATATTGTTTTTACTAATAAATTCAAAAATTATCATTTAAGCCTTAAATTTGAAACTGGTAATTAAAGAGCATTTTTCGAAATTAATTTCGAATTTTCGAACTTGCTCCAAAATAGTAAAAATTAATACAAATGGTGTTAGAAATGATAAATTATGCCAAAAATTTAAGTTTTTTATCAAATCTAGTAATTACGAAATTTTCGAAATCAAGTTCGAATTTTCGAACATATGTAAAAACTTGAGATTTTTAATAAATAAGTAGTTTGCAGACAAAATCTATTGAAATTTATTATTTTTTTTTTTTTTAATTTCGAATTTCGAAATTATAATGTTAAATTCGAACAAAAAATTTTACGAAATATAAAGAAAAATATGGAAAATTTAATATTTTCTTACAAATCAATTAAAAAATTAACAATTTGGCCTTAAATTTAAAATTGGTAATTAAAGAGAAATTTTCGAAATTAATTTCGAATTTTCGAACATGCTCCAAAATAGTAAAAATTAATATAAATGGTGTTAGAAATGATAAATTAAGCCAAAAATATAAGTTTTTATCAAATTAAAGAATTTCGAAATTTTCCAAATTATGTTCGAATTTTCGCACATTTGTGAAAACTTGAGATTTTTAATAAATAATAACTTTTCAGACAAAAGCTATTGAAATTTATTAAAATTTTTCACATTTTGTTGGAATTTTCAAATTTCGAAACTAAAATTTAAAATTCGAACATAAAAATTTTTATCAAATATAAAGAAAAATATGAAAATTTTTATATTTTCTTATTGGAAAAATTAAAGAAAAGATAATTTTGGCTTTAATTTTTAAGAATGAATCTTTCGAAATTAATTTCGAATTTTCAAACTTGCTCCAAAATGGTAAAAATTAATATAAATGGTGTTTAAAATCATTAATTATGCCAAAAATATAGCTTTTTATCAAATTAAGGAATTTTGAAATTTTCGAATTTATGTTCGAATTTTCGAACTTTACCAAAATTAATAAAAAATTAAATTAATTGCATTAAAAATTATAAATTAAGCCAAAAATATAAGTTTTTATTAAATTTCGCAATTTTGAAATTTTCGAAGTTAAGTTCGAATTTTCGAACTTGTGTTAAAATTTGAGATTTTCATTAAATAAATAATATTTTAACAAAAATTTATTGAAATTAATAAATTTGTTTTAATTTTGGATACAAAATTTTAAATTTCGAAATTAAAAGCACAATTTTTGACTTAAAAAAGGTAAATATGAAGAAAATTATTGAAAATTTAAAACATTATTATATACTATTACGAAACAATTTAACTTTTTCTATAAAGTTATAGCATTTATTTATTATATTATTTAATAATACAATTATTATTAATTTCATTGTGATTTATCCCTGATTTGATTGCATGTCAAGTAGTTGTTAAACAAACACAAAGTATAAAACATTTTACTGACTTTTAATTAAATTTTAAAATATTCCTTTTAAATATTTGTTTATGTTAATAAGAATTTCTAATAAAAACCTTTGATTTTTGCTATCATCTTCATAATAAAAATAATAACATTTAAACACAGACAATTAATCCTTTTGATCAGCACTTTGCTTATGCATTATAACTATTGTTATTGTTGTTATTTGTTTACCCTCTTGCATATATTTTAATAACATTTTTCATTTTATAACAAAATATATTTATTTATTTCATCATCATCATCATCATATTAGAGAAATCTTCTTAAAATTTCTTCTCAAAATTATATTTAGATTTAAAATAGAATTACAAGTTTCATTTAAAATAAACAATAGAAGATGAAGAAGTATGTATGTGTGTGTAGAAATAATATATATTTTAACAATAATGTTTAATAATCTTTATATTGTTTAAAATAATATTATTAAATATTCAATGAAAATACTAAAACTTGAGACACTTAGATAAATATAAATAGACCCTGTAGTTCTGATTTAATTTTTATAGTCATATCAGGTATAATCGAAAACATAAACTGTTTACTCTCTAGATTACTTAGGTATAGAAAAATAGACTCTTGTTGTTTCTCTTTAGTACAAAAGACTTTAAATAAATTACTTTGTGTGGCAAAATGAGGACAAATAATTACTTTACTATAGCTAAGTAATCTAAAGTGTAAATAGTTTTATATTTTTATGTGACTTTAAACTACTTTTTTGTAATCCTTAAAAGATCTTAATATCCATACAAAACTGCTGGAATATCCATAAATAAATATTCAAAAATAACTTTATATTTTACAAATATGTAAGTGTATTAAAAAATAATATTTACACAAAATTTATAAATATATAATATCAAAATTAAAGTTTTACTTAAATAATGAAAAAAAAGAAGATACTTTAAATTACAATTAGATTTACATAAAATCTATTGCTTCTCTTGTCATTACTAAGAGCATTAGTGTACATTTGTTTGTACTGCAGAGAAAAAAGATACACATTCAACTTTTCTATTTAATAACATTTAAACTTGTTATTAAAAGTTAAATAACAACAAAAACAACAACAAAAAATGAACCAACACACACAGTTTGTTATAAGTGTCAAAGGATTTGATTTAAAATTTTATCAAAAAAATATATATAAAACTAAAAATGATGACACAAGTGTCAAAAACCTGAAATTTAAATAAAACTAAAAAATAAAGAAGAAATAAATCAAATGAGTAATTAAAAATGAGAAAAAAATACTTATTCTAGAACAAAAATAAATAAATATAAATTGAAAATTAAAAAAATGCTAAACCTTTAAATAGAACTGAACTAGAACTGAACTAGAACTGAACTAGAACTAGAACTGAACTAGAACTGAACTAGAACTGAACTAGAACTGAACTAGAACTGAACTAGAACTGAACTAGAACTGAACTAGAACTGAACTAGAACTGAACTAGAACTGAACTAGAACTGAACTAGAACTAGAACTGAACTAGAACTGAACTAGAACTGAACTAGAACTGAACTAGAACTGAACTAGAACTAAACTAGAACTGAACTAGAACTGAACTAGAACTGAACTAGAACTGAACTAGAACTGAACTAAAACTGAACTAGAACTGAAATAGAACAGAACTGAACTAGAAGTGAACTAGAAGTGAACTAGAACTGAACTAGAACTGAACTAGAACTGAACTAAAACTGAACTAGAACTGAACTAGAACTGAAATAGAACAGAACTGAACTAGAAGTGAACTAGAACTGAACTAGAACTGAACTAGAACTGAACTAGAACTGAACTAGAACTGAACTAGAACTGAACTAGAACTGAACTAGAACTGAACTAGAACTGAACTAGAACTGAACTAGAACTGAACTAGAACTGAACTAGAACTGAACTAGAACTGAACTAGAACTGAACGAGAACTGAACTAAAACTGAACTAGAACTAAACTAGAACTGAACTAAAAATTAGAAAAAAATTAAACACAATTTTTTTTTTTTTATAAAGAATGTAAGAAAAAGAAATGAAATTAAAAACAAAATAAATTACCAAAAATTAAAGGCAACTTCATAACCTTAAATAATAAAAACTTTCATAAATTTTATATGTTTTATTTATATTTAATTCTAATCTTTAATCAAACCAAATTTTATTAAAATTTCTTGATCCCTTAAAAAGTTATAAGCATTTTTTAAAATTAATAAACTAAGGCGTATGATTGATATTAATTCAAGTATAAATTTTTTAAAATCTAACTTTAAAGTTATTAAAGATTAAGATATAGAGCAAATTGTAATAAAGAAACATGACTGCAAAGTTTTTAACACATAAAAAATAAAATTTAGTTCTGTGTTCATTTCCCTAAAAAATTTTCAGCAAAGTAGAAAAAATAATATTTAGAAATTTAAAAAAATATATATATATTTATCGTTAATAAACTATAATAACTACTATAGATTTTAATTTTCAGGTATATAATTAAGGTCTTTAGAAAATTATTTATATACAAAATAATTAAATTTCTACATATCTTAAAAGAAACCTTAAATATTATAATGCTAAATATTTTATTTTAATTTTTAAATATTATCCTTTTAATTAAAAATAATTAAATAAAAATTTTGAAAATTTTTTAGCTAATTCCTAATAAAATTTTTTAAAGCTTTATAAACATTTCTCCCTAAAAATTAAATTAAAGTTAAAAATTTTTTAAATAATTTTTTTATTTTATTATTTTTTTTTTTCTAAAAAAAAATATAATTTTTAAAATTTTATATCTAAAACCTAATGATTATTAAAAGATTTAAAAAATGTAAAGAAGACATCCTAGCTTAATTTAAACAAAAAAAAAAAAATAATATATAAAACAATTTTATTTTTTTTTTTTTTACTTACTTTTTTATATAAAAAATTTCAATTTTCAGCTAATCTGCAAAGAACAAAAAAAAATAAAATTTAAAAATCTTAATTTTCATTTAAAACTAAATTTTAATATAACGAAAGACTTATTTGAGAAAATTTCATATAAAACTATTTTTAGTTAAACAATAACTACAATAAAATTAAATATTTTAAATTCACAATTTGACATTTGACTTTAGATTTGTCTTGTTAATAAAAAGTTCATAAAATTCTTAATAATAAAAATTATAAAATTAACAAATATTATGCGAAATAAATTTCAAATATTCTCATAATTACCTCATAAAAACATTTTATCAAAATTCTTTTGAAAACAATAGCAAAAATTATCTACTAAAATAAAATTCACAAAATCAAACCAAAAATATTTCTCAATAAAATAAAAAAAAAAAAATATAAAAATTACAAACAAAAAAAATATTTATTAAGAAAGAAAAATCAAAAAAAAAAAAAAACTTCTAACTAAATTAAACACAAATAACAAACTTGCATTCAGTTACAAGGTCAAGCTCAGTCAAGCAAAGAGCTTGAGTGAGCAGCTTAAAACAAAAATAAAATAAAATATTAAAATGCAATAGAATTTCAAAAGTAAAACAAAAAACAAAAACAAAAACCACACTCACATACAACAAACACAAATTGAATTTTAAATTAATATTATAACAACAGCTGTTTTTAATACTTGATAGACATCTAAGATCGTAGCGGAGAGTATTAAACTTCAAAACGCGCCTGCGCAGCTTAACAATTATTTTTTAAAGCAAATATTTTAAGCAATAAAATGCTTCTCTGCTACAGCTACTTGTTACTAGTTGTTTGTAAGATTGTTAGTTAATTTGTTAAACTTGGCTTTAAATTTATTTTCTAAGTCTGTGTCCGTGCTTTTCGGTCTGTACAAGTTAACGTTACGGGTTTAAATAATAAAACGTAAAAACACACAATTTATTTTATTTATGTTGCTGTCTGAGAAGGGGGCAGTGATTTTTATTTGCTTTTGTTTTATATTAAAAGTGTTTATAGAAATAAAAAAATTAAGTAATCTCGGTATAGAACAGGTTGTAGATATTGAAGTGCTACTTAAAAGAAAAAAATTAAAAAATAAATAATATATAAGATTAAAAAACATAAATATAAATTTGAAAATACACTAAGAGAAAGACTAAAATCAAAAGCTTTATTTTAAAATATAGTCTACATAGAATTTTTCTTATAATATAAACTCCAGTTGGGCTCACAATATGTTATATACAGCTAATAGTCTTTTCTTAAAAAATCTACTAAATCGACTACAGTCTCGACTATTGGTCGCTACTATAGTATTCACTACAGTATCGACTATAGTCTAGAGTATAGTATCGAGTATAGTCTCGACTATAGTATCAACTATAGTCTTGACTATAGTATCAACTATAGTCTTGACTATAGTATCGACTATAGTCTCGACTATAGAATCGACTGTAGTATCGACTATATTCTCAAATATAGTATCGAATAGTATCGACTATTTTTTAGTATTAATTATAGTATCGACTATAGTATTGACTATAGTCTTAACTATAGAATCGAATAAATCATGGACTATAGTCTCGACTATAGCCTCGACTATAGTATCGCCTGTAGTATCAATTATAGTATCGACAATAGTCTCGTCTATAGTCTCCACTATAGTCTCGATTATAGCATCGACTATAGTATCGACTATAATATCGACTATAGTATCGACTATAGTCTCGACTATAGCATCGACTACGTATCTACTATAGTATCGACTATAGTAGCGACTATAGACTCGACTAGTCTGGACTTGACTATTGCATCGACTATAGTCTCGAATATAGTAGCAACTAAAGAATCAACTATAGTATCGACTATAGCATCAAATATATTATCGACTATAGTTTTGACTATAGTCTCGACTATAGTATCGAATATAGTCTCGACTATAGAATCGACTATAGTATCGACTATAGTATCGACTATAGTATTGACTATTGTCTCGACTATTGCATCGACTATAGAATCGACCATTCTTGGCATCCATACACAACATCATAAACAACATAAACTTTATTGTACTTGCTGAAACTAATATCACAAATGATGAGAATAATATATTTACCATAACAGGTTTTAATTCTTACTTCCTAAATAGAGATGGCAGAGGCGGGGGGATAGCATTGTATGTAAGAGAAAACATTTCACACACAAACGTTTATTTAAAAACAATATCTTTTGAAGCAATTCAAATTGATGTACTCAACAACAACAAAACGTTTTCTCTTATTTCAGTATATCGACCGCCAAAAAATAATATTAAAGATTTCATAAGAGAACTCGATGAAACAATAAACAAAATAAAAAATAAACAAGACGTAGTTGTTATAGGAGATATGAATATTGACATTCTCACACAAAACATAACAACAACAAAATATACTGAAATGTTATCGTCTAATGGACTAGAGTGCATAATAAACGAAAGCACAAGAGAAGACATAAAGAAAAAAACCAGTACTTGCATTGATCACATCTATGTTCGTATCAACTCTACAACAACACAAACACATGCGTCAGTAGTTAAAACAAGTATTTCTGACCACTATGCACTTTTTTGTTGTTTATATGAAACAAAAGAAAATCAAAATAAACAAAACCAGAGTGCGGGATGTATATCTAATCAGGGTACCTACATAAATAATTATAAAGTTAATAAGTACATTAATGAATCAAACTGGAGTGCAATACAGCGAAAAAACTTAAATACTACCAATTTGTTTGATGAAATTTATGAAAAATTTAATAATATTTATCAAAAAGCAAAAACACGAAACAAAAACAATAATAAAAAAAGAAAAATAAACCCATGGTTAAATGAATATTTATTAAAATGTTGTGTTATTCGGGATAAACTCTATAATAAATGGCGAAATAATAAAAATAATAAAAACTACGAAAGTGAATATAAACAATTTAGAAACACTTTAAACAAAAAGCTTATTTTTGCAAAAAAACGATTATTACAAATCAAAATTTTTACAAAATAGAAATAATATGCGGATTACGTGGCAAATAATTAACGAAATAACGGGTAAAAATGTGAATGATATTGATACAATTATAACAAAAAATTTTAAAAACGAAAACATTACATCAATAGCAAACAAATTTGCAGTAAATTTCAGTGATAACGTCCAGAAAATACTTCACAAATGTGACAAAAAAATCCTAGAATACTCTAAACCAAGACTAAGAAACTCCATTTATCTTTCTCCTACGTCTGAGGAAGAAATCTTCTCAATTTTAAAAAACATAAACGCAAACAAAGGTGCAGGTATAGATGGCATTAGGCCGAAAGACGTAAAATTTAACGCCGCTGTTCTTACGCCAGTAATTACATCCTTTATAAATTCCAGCCTAAGCAGCTCCACAATTCCACAACTACTAAAAACCTCAATAATTAGGCCAATTTACAAAAATGGTACTAAAGATGATTATAATAATTATAGGCCAATCGCTATATTATCAGTGCTCGAAAAAATTCTAGAGGAAATAATTGTCAGGAGACTAAATGAATTTCTAATTAAATACAAAATTTTAAATCCTAATCAATATGGTTTCCAAAAAGGTAAAAATATAAATAAACTTTTAGGAAACTTTTCTCATGAAATAAATAAATGCTTGAGCGATAATATCCAATGCCTAGCGCTTTTTATAGATTTTAGCAAAGCATTTGATACCCTTTCGCATAGTAAACTTCTAGATATTTTGGAGAGAAATGGAATAAGAGGAAATAGTTTACAATGGTTTAAAAATTACTTAGAACTAAGGACATACCGGGTTAAAATCTGCAACAACCTAAGCGAAGAGACACCTTCAGGAGATAACGGAGTTCCCCAAGGATCAAAACTCGGCCCAATTTTATATCTCATTTATGCGAATGACATGATCAATATACTAAAAAATAGCTCTGCCTTTGCTTATGCAGATGACACTGCGATCTTAGTATCCAATGAAAGAATTGAAAATGCAGTCATGATTATGCAACAAGAATTAAATATTGTAACCAAATGGAGCCATGATAACGGAATCGTTATCAATGCATCTAAAACGAAAGTTATGCACATAAAACCACGACATCTTCCAAATTACAATATAAACTTAATATTTCATAGCTACCAATGTCTACACAACACTAACGCGTCGAATCGAGATTCATGTACCACAGCCATTGAAATGGTTAAAACTTACAAATACCTAGGTGTCTACGTGGACGAAAACTTTAAATGGCTTACACATATACAAGAACTAAGGAAAAAATTAAAAAAATCAGCATATAGCCTTTTCCACCTAAGCAATTGCTCTACTTTTACCGTTCTTAAACAAGCCTACTTTTCGCTAGCGGAATCATACCTAAGACATGGTATTACTGCATGGGGTAGCTCAACATATTGTAGCAGTTTACAACAAACCCAAAATCAAATCTTAAAAATATTATGGAAAAATCAACTAAAGAATAAACAACAATTACAATACGCTATGATATATGGTCAAACAAACAACACAAACATCGTAGTCGTAAACAATACTAACACAAACAACAACACACACGCAAACAACATACATATAAACAACAATACCCACGTCAACGGCACCATATACGCAAACAACAGCACATATGTACATAACAACAATCACGTCAACAACAACACACACGCAAACAACATACATATAAACAACAACATCCACGTCAACAGCACCATACACGCAAACAACAACATACACGTAAACAGCAATACATATGCACACAACAACAATCACGTCAACAGCACCATACCCGCAAACAACAACACATATGTACACAACAACACCACACACGTAAATAATACACATGATATTCACGCCAACAACAGCACAAACGTCAACAATTCACAATGGAACAATAGCACACACGTTAATATCAACACACTCGTCAATAATACACAAAACTACCATCATACTAACACAAACATTAACCACAATACATACGTCAACCATAATTCAGAAGCCAACAATGTAATCTACAACACTCATGTTAATAGCAACACCCATGGCAACAACAACCTCTGTATATACAATAATACACACGTAAACAACATCACACCAGCAAACAACATAGCTTCAAAACTGGAAATATTAAACGTAAAAAGTATATACAACATCACATTAATAAACGAGTTCTACAATGATCCAAGATTTCTGATACCTATCGACCACAACCATAACACTAGACGTCGAGCAGAAGGAAGGTTCAAGGTAGAGCGATTTCGCAATAACTATGGAAAGAACTGCTTAAACGTTGTACTACCAAACATTTTCAACAAACTACCCACTAATTTAATAAATATCTCAAATCCGTATAAAAGGAAGAAATTATTAAAAACATATTATATTAATTCGCAATGAAAACAATTGTAAATCCAATATTGTAAAAATCGCAACTTCTATAATTATTGAATATACAATTATAATTATTATTATAATATCCTGCAGATAAGCCACATGGCTTCGCGGGACTAGAATTAAGATTATTGTAAATCAAATTTTTAAAATGAATAAAATTGATTGATTGATATATTTAAAAAAAAAAAAAAAAAAAAAAAAAAACTATTGCATCGACTATAGTACAGACTATAGTATCGACTATAGTACAGACTATAGTATCGACTATAGTACAGACTATAGTATCGACTATAGTACAGACTATAGAATCGACTATAGTATCGACTATAGTATCGACTATAGTATTGACTATTGTCTCGACTATTGCATCGACTATAGAATCGACTATTGCATCGACTATAGTACAGACTATAGTATCGACTATAGTACAGACATTAGTATCGACTATAGTCTCCCCTATAGTCTCGACTATAATATCGACCATAGTATCGGCTATAGCGTCGACTATAGTATCGACTATAGTCTCGACTATAGTATTAACTATAGTCTCCACTATAGTATCAACTATAGTATCGACTATAGTATCGACTATAGCCTCTACTATAGCATCAACTATATCATCGACTATGGCATCGACTATAGTATCGACTATAGTATCGACTATAGTATTGACTATAGTAGCGACTATAGTATCGACTATAGTTTCGACTATAGTATGGACTATAGCGTCGACTATAGTATCGACTATTGCATCGACTATAGTACAGACTATAGTATCGACTATAGTCTCGACTATAGTATCGACTATAGTCTCGACTATAGTGTCGGCAATAGTCTATAGTCTAGTCTGTAGTCTAGTCTATAGTCTGGACTATAATCTGGTCAATAGTCTTGATTATAGTCTGGACTGTAGTCTAAATTATCAACTATCTGGACTGTAGTCTAGTCTATAATCTAAAATATAGTCTGGACTATAGTCTAGTCTATTGTCTGAACTATAGCCTAGGCTACAGTCTAGTCAGGTCTGTAGTCTAGTCTATAGTCTGAACTATAATCTGGTCAACATTCTGGACTGTAGTCTAAATTATCAACTGTCTGGACTGTAGTCTAGTCTATAATCTAAAATGTAGTCTGGACTATAATCTAGTCTATTGTCTGGACTATAGTCTATAGTCTAGACTACAGTCTAATCTATAGTTTAGTCTGTGGATTGTAGTCTAGTTTATAGTCTGATTTTTAGTGTGGACTATATAGCATGAACTTTAGTCTAGATTGTAGTTTAGACTTTAGTCTATTCTGGACTAAAGTCCAGTTTATAGTCTGGATTTGTGTAGAGTATGGTGTATGGTGTATAGTTTAGTCTGTAGTCTGGACTGTAGTCTAATCTATAGTATGGACTATAGTCTAGTCTATTACTATAAACTAGTCTATAATATAAAATGTAGTGTATAGTATGGACTATAGTTTAGTCTGGACTGTAGTCTAGTCTTTAATCTAAACTAAAGCCCATAGTCTGGACTATAGTCTAGTTTTTAGCCTGAACTTTAGTCTAGTCTATAATCTGGAATATAGTCTAATCTATAGTATGGACTATAGTCTAATTTATAGTTAGGACTATAGTCTTGTCTATAGTCTAAGCTATATTTTATAGTCTGCACTCTAGTCTAGTTAAATAATTTTTTGCTTTCTTTCTTTCAGTGTTTTTTTATTAATTTTTTGCTGTAATCATTTATTATTCTAAATGACTAGTAAATATTCAAAAGTTAAAATTAGCTAACAAAACAAAAAAAAAAACTAGACTTAAATGTAAACAAGAAACAGCTGAGCTGAAACAACCCGTCAGCCATAAAAAAAATCAAAAACAGCAAAAAGAAATAATTTTATTGAAGTTGTTGGTATTGGAAAGAATAAAGAATAAATAAATAAATAAAAAAATTTACCACCAAATTAAATAAAAAATATTGCCAAACATAAATTAAATTATGCCACTGAACCTTAACAAAGAATCACCTGAAAGCGTAACAAATAATTTGAAATACTTTATTCAAGGGGGGAGCTTTTAGATAAACAAAGAAAAAATTTGAATAAATTTGTAGACATTAAATAAGCAGAAAAAAACAAAATAAAGAAAGAAATATATGTCTAAACATAAATTATAGGGAAAGCAATTGAAATTTATATTAACAAGGTCAAGTATTATTTGTAAAGGATTTTAGAAAAATAAATTGTTAAATTTATGGTTTTGGAAGAATTAGGGAATAATTTAAAATTTGAACTTTTTATATTCATTTGCTTTTTATGTTATATGTTGCCTTGCAACTTATACTTAAGTTGCATCAAACCTTTTTTTGAAGTTACTTTAGTTTTATACAAATGGTTCAAATTTATCTTTTATATCTTTATCCTTTTATCTTTAATTTTATATAAAAAAAAAGAAATAGTTTTATTTTACTGCAGTCACATTTCGTTATCTATTCCTAGAAAAATATAACGAGACATAAACTTATAAATATTATTTTTATTTCATTATTGATTGACCATTACGTAGAGTAACAACTCACATTTTATTGTTGGTCATAAATTAAAATAAAAACAAGAATAAAAAATAATATAAAATAAAATAATGATGACGACAATGACACAACGACAAAATACAAATACAATTGCAAAACTATGACAACAATATCAACCAAATGTAACACATACAAGATACCAGGAATAGATTCTATGTATTTTGCAGTTACTAGTTAAAAAAACACTAAGGGAAATAAATATAGGGTAAGTCTTTATGATCTCTTCCTAGGATTTTTAAAGATTTTATATCATTTTTCTAAAGAAATTACTCTATATAATAAGTTGCATACACATGACAATAATTCTTATTATTTTTATTTTATAAAAAATAATAAGAAATTTTTTTATATCTTATTATATTTTTTGCTGCTATATTTTATTTCCTCTTAAGGGACAACAAGTGTAGTATTATTTATATGTTTAACTATATGGTTAGTTTGAGTAATATAAAACTACTTTTTTAGTTATTGTTATTATTATATTTCTTTATTTCTTACTCTCTTCATATATTATTGCAAATTGTTATTAGAAGACAATGATTTAAAATTAATGTCTGCAAGAGAAATAACACACTCTTGTGTAGTATAAAGGGAAATGATAATAATAAATGTTTTAATAATAAAGAATGAAATATAATAAAATGTTAAAAGACAATATTTTTTATGGTTTTAGTTATAATAAATAAGAATAATAAAACTGGTTGTATTAGAAATTAGCGGTGGTAGTGGAAATATTTCTTTTGAATATTAAAAATGAAATTAATAAGATAAAAAAAAGCTAATTAGAATTAAACTTAAATATGATGACAAAATTAAACTATTTGTATGGATTGATTTAAACTGTAGATTATATTTTTTTAAATAGTCTAAAATAAATTCTAAACTTTAGTCTGTTTTATTTTCTGAATTACTGTTTTACGGATAATCTAAATCATAGTTTACTCCTTAGTATTAATTAACTATATTCTGCTATAAAAACTAGTCTATAATGACATTTTTTATTTAGATTGCAGTTTATTGTTATACTAGTTCATCCTACATAAATTTGATGGTACTAGCTTTATTACAAATTTTTAGTACTAAAATTGATAAAATACGTCACATTTTTGGTACTAAATTATAAGCAAAAATTTTTAACAAAAAAATTTTTAGTACTTATTTTTATAAATTTTTTTTTTTACCTAATCCTTAGTACTCAATTTTTAGTACCAAGTTTTTCCTAATAAGATTTTAATAAAATATATATTTATTTCTAAATTTTTAGTACTAAATTTTAGTACTATATTTTATTTACTAAATTTTTAGTACTAAATTTTAATAACTAAATTTTTAGTACTAGCTATTTAGAACTAAAATTTTAGTACTAAATTTTGAGAACTAAATTTTTAGTACTAATTTTTAGTACTAAAATTTCTAGTACTAAAATTTCTAGTACTAAAATTTCTAGTACTAAATTTTAATATTCAATTTCAGTATTAAATTTTTAGTACCAAAATTTTACAACATTTTTAGTATTAAATTCTTAGTACTAAATTTTTTTCGAAATATTTTTAGTATCAACAACAAACGAAGAATTTAGTACTAAAAGTGAGTGTTATATTTTATCGTCGTTTGTTGTTGATACTAAAAATATTTCGCAAAAAAATTAGTACTAATTCTTTAGTACTAGTTTTTAGTACTAAATTTTTAATATTTTGTTACAAAATGTTCAGTATCAATTTTAACACAAATTTTTAGTACTAACTTTTAGTATCTTATTAATTTTTTTACAAAATTTTGGTACTAAATTTTTCCCAAAAGAATAAAATTTCCATACTAAATTTATAGTATTAAACTTTTAGTACCATATTTTTAGTACTAAATTTTAAATATGAAACATAAATTTTAAGTAAAATTTTTTTGCAGTCACAATATATTTTAAAAAGATTTTAGCACTAAATTTTTAGTACTAAATTTTTAACACAAAATTTTTAGTACTAAATTTTTGATACAATATCGAAATGTTTATTTTAAAATTTATAGTCCTAAATTGTTATTAGAAAATTTTTAGTACCAAATTTTAACTACAAAATTTTTAGTTACTTAATATTTGCTACAAAATTTAAACTACAAAATTTTTGGTACTAAATTTTTGCTACAAAATTTTTAGTACTAAATTTTAACTACAACATTTTTGTTCGGGTTTATAAATAGTCTACTTTATAGAATAGTCTGAAGACTATAATCTATACTCCAGTCTTTAATCTAGCCTAGATTCAGCCCAGTTTCTAGTCAAGACTATAGTCAAGTCTATAGTCTAGTCTTCAGTTTATTCTACAGTTTAATATATAGTTTAGTCAATATTTAGTCTATAGTCTGATCTATAGTCTAGCATATAGTCCAGTCTAAAGTTTATTCCATAGTTTATTCCATAGTTTTGTATATAGTTTTGTCTATAGTTTAGTCTATGGTCTAGTCTATAGTGTAGTCTGTAGTCTAGCTATTGTCTACAGTCTATTCTATAGTCTAGTCTATAATCTAGTTTATCGTTTAATCCGAAATCGGGACTATAGTATAGTCTTTGGCTTTGACAATATTTTATAGTTTGGCTAAGGTCTGAATTGTAGTATGAACTTATGTTTGGATTATAATTTGCATATAATAAAACATGGACTGGTCTATAGTTTTGTCTTAAGTCTGGACTCTAATCTGGTCCTTAGACTGACTTTTGTGTACTTAGTCTATAGTATTGTCTATAAACTGGTCTAGTGTATAGCCTTTACAATAATTTAGTCTTAATCCTAGCCTATAGTCTAGTCTGTAGTTTAGTTAAAATTCTAGTCATTAGTCTAGTCTGTAGCCTGACATTTATTATAGTATTTTGTCTAGTTTACAGTCTGGTCTATTATCTAGTTTTGGAGTTATTATCTAGTCTTTAATCTTTCCCATTTTTTTTTTTTTTTTTTTTTTATTTTTGCGCTTTTTGTCTTAAAAATATTCTTCAATTTAAGTACACTTTTTTTTACTTTTGTTTTTTTTTTTTTTCCTTATTACCATTGACCACAATATTATAGTGCTAATTTCCTGTCTTTTTTACTCTGTGGGCTTCATAATTAGCAGCGGTAACTGTTGGTGCAGCAAATATACAATTTTTAATTTCTTTAACACATTATTTGCTTTCTTCTCATTTCTTCTCTTCTTTCATTATATCATTTGCTCAGTTGACTCTATAAACCATTGTTAATTAAATTCATAGTTTGTCTTCTATTTGTGTCTTATCTTCATCTACCGCAGTTAGATATACCAACAGTAACATTTTTATCGTAATTCTTTTCAATTCTTTTTTTTTTCACTTGTTTCTTCTGACTTTTATTTTATATCTTGTTGGTAAGATGCTTTGGCAAAAGGATGTCTACTATAAATGTATTTGTTTTGTTTTTAAATGAGTATATGAAAAAAAAACATGTAAAAATATAAATGTCTCGAGATAAAAATCTATGTTTTTTTTTTGTTTTCAGTTGAACTTATACTGGATTTAGTCGTCCTTGTGTGTTATCTCTCACTCTCTCTCTCTCCCCCACTCTCATTTGGCTCAGTGGTTGGCTGTTAGCAATTAAACATGTAAAACGTAAAAGCCACTAATGATACAGATATAATACCACCAACTCCTCTGCATAACCAATAAATTCTAAAACACACATACACACACACGCATACATAAACACACAGTCTACTAAACTAACACATACTCATGGATACACATATTTTCGTATATAAATATTTACACATACACATCCCAACAACCAAAACCATTAATGTTTTGGTTTACTGGCAAATGATAATGTTCCTTTTTTCATTTGCTATGTGTGTAGGGGAGAGAGAGAGGAGTATGTGTGTTGCTATTAGTATGTGTTTTTAAATGAATGACTGACTGAGATGTGTGTTTGTTTTTTTATTTTTTTATTTCCAGTTCCTGTTTTTCAAAATGTTTTATATATTTTTATTTGGCGTGCTTTGACTAAAATTATTTAATCTTTAGATTTTTAAATTTTTTTTTTTTTTTTTTTCTTTGTTCCTTCGCTTGTTTTTCCTCTTTTTATCTATAAAAATTCTTTAGTGAAAATTAATGTTTTGAAATTTTATTATTCTTTGCTGGTTTTAGATTTTCTTATAATTTTTTGGCTTGATTTGAAATGTTTTTCTTTAGGAATAATAATTTCTATTGCCATACTTGCATTAGAATGTTTTAGCATTTTTGGGTTACTTTTGTTTATGAGCAAAATTTTGGCTTTAGCGAGATAATGGTTATCGCTTGGATAAATAGGGCGTTAATTAGGAACAAACTGAATGAAATATATACATATATAATTCATCTAATATATTTAAAATAAGAATAGTTTTGATTGGGCTATAGACTAGATTATGCACCAAAATAACGACTAGATCATTGAATAGATTATACTATATACTAGACTATAGACTAGACTATAGACCAGACTATAGACTAGACTATAGACCAGACTATAGACTAGACTATAGTCTTGATTATAGACTAGACTATAGACTAGACTATACTATAGACTAGACTATAGTCTTGACTATAGACCATACTATAGACTAGAGTATAGACTAGACTATAGACTAGACTATGGACTAGACTATGGACTATACTATAAAGAAGACTATAGACTAGACTATAGACTATACTATAGACTATACTATAGACTAGACTATAGACTAAACTATAGACTAGACTAGACTATAGACTAGACTATAGACTCGACTATATGCTAGACTATAGGCTAGATATAGACTAAACTATAGACTAGACTACAGACTAGACTATAGACTAGACTATTGACTAGACTATGGACTAAACTATAGACTAGACTGTAGACTAAACTTTAGACTGGACTATAGACTAGACTATAGACTTGGCTACACACTAGACTATAGACTAGACTAAAGACTAGAATATAGACTAGACCATAGACTAGGCTATAGACTAGACTATAGACTAGAATATGGACTAGACTACAGAATAGACTATAAACTAGACTATAGACTAGACTATAGGCTAGACTATAGACTGGACTAAAGACTAACCTATAGACTTGACTATAGCCTTGACTACACACTAGACTATAGACTAGACTAAAGACTAGAATATAGACTAGACTATAGACTAGGCTATAGACTAGACTATAGACTAGAATATGGACTAGACTACAGAATAGACTATAAACTAGACTATAGACTAGACTATAGACTAGACTAAAGACTAGACTAAAGACTAGACTATAGACTAGACTATAGACTAGACTATAGACTAGACTATAGACTAGACTATAGACTAGACTATAGACTAGACTATAGACTAGACTATAGACTAGAATATAGACTAGAATATAGACTATACTATAGACTAGAATATAGACTAGACTATAGACTAGACTTAGTAGCATTTAATACTTAGCACTAAAAATTATAACTACAATTGTGGTACTAAAAATTGTATATTAAAGTTTAGTGCCAAAAATTTAGTACTAAAAATTTAGTGCCAAAAATTTAGTACTAAAAATTGTTTGCTAAAAATTTTCTACAGACATTGCACTACTAAAAGTTTTGCACCTAAAATTTAGTATCAAAATTTTGTTGGTACTAAATTTAAAAATGTAGTACTAAAATTTAGTGCCAAGAACATAGTACTTAGAATTTTGTGGTAAGAATTTAGTAATGAATACTTATAAATAATAGTTTAGTGCTAGATTTTAATACTAAAAATTTAGTATCAAAAATCTTGTACCAAAAATTTAGTAAAAAATTTAAAAAAAAATTTAGTACCATAAATATATAGTAGTAAAAAGATAATAAAATATTTAGTGCTAAAAGATTTGTACCAAATATTTTGTGTTAAAAACTTATAATATATATTTATTTCTAACAATTTAGTACTAAAATTAAGTACCAAAACCTTTGTACGAAAATTTTGGCACCAATAATTTAGTACTAAAGATTCAGATTCAAATTTTATCATGAAAATATTATTACTAAAAGTTTTTAATTCAAGTTTATAAAAATAAAATTTAATAAAATAAAACTTTAGTACTTAAAATTTTGTCTATACCATAACATTAACATGATTATAGAATTCACACTTCGAAGCTACATTTTGAGAAATAGAGTTTTAAACCCTTTTAAATAAATTTATTTTCCATTTATCGATTTTATATGTTATATTTTTTTAAAGAATTTCCTTTTAAATCATCATTTCCTTTTGATATTTTTCATTTTTTTTTTTTTTCTTCACTGCTAAGCAATCACATTAAGAGTTCAAAGTGTTAAAGATATTTATTGTTGTATATACATTAATACATATGTATATGTATTTCTAAATTCTATCTTTATCTCTCTATGTAAGATTTAGACGATACAGTTACAGTCATCGTCGTTTATTTAAAGAAGTATTTGGTCTGGCATACTAAAAATTTTTATTTCTAAAATATAAAAAAGCAAAAACAAACAAAAAAAAATAAAAAAAAAACATAAATACAAACACCAAAGTAATGTATCACTGTTGCTATTGCTATTTTACTGCTATCCTTGTTGTCCTTACTGTCTTTGTCGTCATCATCATTGTCAATGGTGTTATTGTTGCTTTTGTATTTAATCTAATAAAAGGTTTATACTACTCTTGCCATTTGCCCTAAAACCATTAGCTGAGGGTAATAAAAGAAGCCACCACAACAAATGTGAGTTCAAAAACAGCAGAAAAAAAAACAATAATAAAGTCTCTATATAGACTAAAACGTGTACAATCTTGGTATCAATCTTTTGTTACCCAAAAAAATAATTCAATAAAGGGAAGGATATCAAGAATTTAGTAAACAAAGAAAAAACCTTTTTAATCTTTAGTTTACCTTGTATTTAACCTTTTAATTTTCCTAATGAAAAGTCATGTAATGATATTAATTTTCAATGTCAAGTCATTAGGATAACTTCCCTTATTTGTAATGAATATGGAAAAATTTTTTTTTCTTTTTTTCTTTTAAAACCAACATTCAGTATGGATCCCTACCCATGTCAACAAATCTATCCTACAATATGACTGTTAGATGATGACGACGACGATATCAGTCTATGAAAAGGAAGTGAGTGAGAGTCCCTGTGTGGTAGCTGTAACAGAGTTTATAGTTGATGTTATGTGTCAGACATATTTGAGGGTAGTGGCAATGAGTAACTTAGTGTCAAATATCGTTTTTACTTTTTTTCTTGAGCTTTTTTTTTTTTTTTTTGTATAATTTTACTTAAGCTTGAATAGAAAAAGCTACTAAAAACATGTTTCAAACATTTAGTCTTTAGAAGATGAAAAGAAATTGATGAAAAAATTACTAAAACAACAACGAAAGCAGGAGTTGGAATACAGTTTATAATCCGCTCGTTTATTAGAATACAAATGAGACCAACTTCTTATATTTTCTTCAGTAGAAAAAAATATTTCATTTAAGATTTTGAAATTATTTTTAGAACTAAGCTTTAAGCAATAAAATTTATGTGCAAATTTTTAGTAATAAATTTTTAGTACTAAATTTTTAGTATTAAATTGTTAGTATTAAACTGTTAGTACTAAAGTTTTAGTACTAAATTTTTAGTACTAAATTTTAGTACTAAATCTTTAGTACTAAATTTGTATTACAAAATTTTTATTACTAAATTTTAAGTACTAAATTGTTAATACTAAATTTTTAATACTAAATTTTTAGTACTAAATTATAAGTATTAAATTTTTAGTACCAAATTTTTAGTACTAAATTTTAAGTAATAAATTAATACCAAATTATAAGTACTAAATTTTTAGTACTCAAATTTTTGTACTAAACTTTTAGTACTAAATTTTAAAAAAAATCTTAGTACTAAATTTTTACTATTAAATTTTTAGTACTAAATTTTCAGTACCAAATTTTCAGTACTAAATTTTAAGTACAAAATTGTTAGTACTTTATTTTTAGTACTAAATTTTAAGTATACAATTTTTAGTACCAAATTTTAGTACTAAATTTTAAGTAATAAATTTTTAGTACTAAATTTTTAGTATTAAATTTTTAGAACTAAATTTTCGGTATTAAATTTTTAGTACTAAAATTTCAGTACTAAATTTTTTTGTACTAAATTTTTAGCACTTAATTTTTAGTACTAAATTTTTAGTACTAAATTTTTTGTACTGAAATTTTTGTACTAAATTTTTAGTACTAAATTTTTTGTACTAAATTTTTATTAAATTTCAATAATACAGTTTAGTACCAACATTTACAAACAAAACACATTTACTTACAAAACACATTTCAGATTTAAAATTTTAGTACTTAAATTGAAGTATAAGCTTTTTATACCCACCATCAAAAAGATGGGGGGTATATTGATTTTGTCATTCCGTATGTAACATGTCGAAGGAATCATTTAAGACCCCATAAAGTATATATTTTCTGGGTCCTGGTTAGATTCTCAGTCGATCTAGCCATGTACGTCCGTCTGTCCATCCGTCTGTCCATCCGTCTGTCCATCCGTCTGTCCATCCGTCTGTCCATCCGTCTGTCCATCCGTCTGTCTGTCTGTTGAAGAAGGATAGGGCTCGAACGGGGACGAAATTTGGCTTAAGTATTTATTTTACACATATAAGGTTTGTTTGGTATTGAAAATGGGCAAAATCGGTTAATAAACAAAAAATGGGCAAAATACTGGAAACACTGGGTGTCCGTTGTAGCTTAATTTCATACATTTCTGCTAATAACTCTTAAACAAAAGCATCTACGACAACGAAATTTTGTATAAATACTTTGAGAGTCTATATAAACTTGGAAACCAATATAATAAAACTTGAAACCCACCTCCCATATAAGGTGAAACTTCAAAGAAATTGTGTTCTAATAGTTCAAGGACCAATGTAAACTCGGAAACAAAAAATGGGCGTGGTCCACCCAACTCCCATATAACGTAAAATTAGAAAAAGTAGATGGTGGGTATATAGATTCGGCCGAGCCGAATATAACATTCGCGCTTGTTAATATTACTAAATTTTAAGAAAACTTTTAGTAACAAATTTTTAGTACCAAACTTTAAAAAAAAATTTTAGTACCAAATTTTTAGAAAATTTTTAACATTAAATTTTTAGAAAATTTTTAATGCCAAATTTTTAGTACCAAATTTTTAGAACAAAACTTTTAGTACCAAATTTTTAGAAAATCTTTAGTACCAATTTTTTAGAAAATTTTTAGTACCAAATTTTAAAAAAATTTTTAGTACCAAATTTTTAGAAAATTTTTAGTACCAATTTTTTAGAAAATTTTCAGTACCAAATTTTTAGAAAATTTTTAATACCAAATTTTTAGAAAATTTTTAATACCAAATTTTTAGAAAATTTTTAGTACCAAATTCTTATAACATTTTAAATAAAATATTTTTTTATTCTTAATTTTAAGTACTTTTTGATTAGCAATACCAAATTTTTAGAACATTTTTAGTACAACATTTCTAATTCAATACTTTTAGTACTAAGATATCGGTAGTTATGTAGTTGAAAATTTTTAGTAGCACTTTTTTTAGTGCAAAATTTTAGAACAAAACTTTTAGCAAAAAAAAATTTAGTTCTTTAGAATTAAAATTTAGACACAACATTTTGAAAAATTAATTTATACTACTCAGTTTTTAGTTCTAATTTCTAGTACTAAATATGGAGTTCAAAATTTTTGTTCATAATTTTTAATGATTATGATACTAATTTTTAAGTATTAAATTTGTTATTAAAATTTTCATATTAAAAAGTATTTAGTAATAAATTTTCTTGTAATACATTTTTAATTCTTTAATTTCTTTTAGGTTCTGATATATTAGTACTAAATAGTGATTTAGTACAAAGTTTTAAATACTAACTTTCAAAATTTCGATATTCATTTTAGGGGTTTAGTAAGTATTTACTTAAATTAATAAACAACACATTTCCTTTTGAGACCCCAGAAAAATAATCCCTTTAAAATGTGTAAAAGGATGTACATAAATCCTTATCCTTAAGTGACCAAAACTCGGCCTGAAATTGCTGCAATTTGTTTAAATCTAATAAACAAAATAAAGAGACAAAATTAATTAAATTCCTCTTAGTAGAGACCTAAATTCCATTTATAATAATATACATTATATCTTTACAAGAAATAAGTATATCCATGTAGTACATAAAAAAAATTTAACCTTTGACCTCCTTAAACATATAACAAATTTGTAATAATTCTTAGAATTTCCTTTCAATTTACGAAAATATAAGATCAAGGATTTTTCCTTGGTCTCATTAAATTTATTTATTCATTTTATTTACATCCTTTTATTTATTATTTTATTTTTTTTTTTTTTCCTTTAGTCTTTATATTCTTCTTTTATATTTTTTATTTTTTGAATATTTATTTATATTTACTTGCTCATATAAAGGAGTTAACATTTATTTATTGGCTCACGCTTTTAAAGTAATTTCCGTAAGCAAAAATATCTACAGTGTCATGTTTGCTTCCTTTCAAGGTTCACTAGACATTGTATAGTCCACAATAGTGTATATGAGTGTAAGTAAATAAGGGTGTATGTATATAATTCTGTGTGAGTATTTATTATAAGGTTAATGGTTATTTTAGCTTTTCTTTCATAGTTCTTCCTTGTTTCATACAAAAAGAAGCAAATAGTAAAGAATGAATGGTATGTATTGTATGAAAATAAAAAAGAAAAGAAAGGAAAATTGTAGAGAATATAATAAAATGCTTAATTGTCAAATCGCTTTAACATACATTTAACTGGCTTCCTTATTTGCCAAAGCGATTATATTGCTTTTCATTTTGTTTCCCTGGAAAAAAAAAACACATAAAACCGTTAACATAAATTAAACGGAAACTTGTAGTTTTTTTCGAAACATTTTTCAATTTTGTTATAAAAAAAAGCAAATATTTTCAACAATTTTTGTTTTTTCTTTCTTTTTCTCAATGATTTTTTTATTATTTATATATAAAAAAATTCATTCCTTCATGCTTTTAAGTGTTTTTTTCTCTCTCTGTATTTATGCTGTTAAAAAATAGTTTTACTATATTTTTTTTTTATTCATAAGAGTCCCGTTATTAATTTCCTGTTAAAATTTCCATTTACACAAAATTGTTTTCCTTGCAGTTTTTCACCTTATTTTTTTGCTTCTCTACCCAGAGTAAATTGTAATGCAATTTTAAAGGTAACTAGAGAGAGAGAGAGTATTTTTTTTAAATTTTTTATTAATTTATGCTAAAAGTTATTTAACAATTTTTTTTTTCCTTTTTTTTTTTGCTGCTCTTGTTGTTTTACGAGTATAACATATTTTGTGCTTAATTAAATGTAAATTGTATTCAATTAAAATTGTAATTCATTTAAATATTCCTAAAAGTATGCTTTACAATTTCCTATAAATTCATACATTATAGATATGTAATGCTATTTGTTTTATTTACATTTGAATTAAAAGCAAAGCATACTTTTAGGGGAATTTCGTTTTTTTTTTTTCAATTTTGGTTTTAATTTATTTGTTTGTTTTTGTAGCTATTGAATTGAGAAATTAAAGGCAATTGAATTTGAAGTATAAAATTAAATATATGCAAATTACTTCACAAGAGATTTAGAAAAAAAAATAAATAGATAAAGATAAAAAAATAAAAGGGAATTAAAGAAAATATTTTAAGGCAAATTACAGAATAAGCAAGCTAACTCAACACACAAATGAAATTAAAACCAATTTAAAAATAAAAACACTTACCTTAAAAAGTTTTCGAATTTTTACAGAAAATTGAAGGTGAAAATCTAAAAGAAAGAGAAAAAAAGAACAAAATTTAATTAAAAAAAACCCAAAATTTAATAAAAATTAAAAACTTTTCTTTTTATACGAAATTTTTTTAAAAATTTCCTTTTTATAGGAAATTTTCCAAAATTTTCCCTTTTATAAGAAATTTTCTAAAAATTTTCTTTTTATAGGAAATTTTCTGAACTTCGCTACCCCAATGTATTGAATTAAAATAAAACAGTAGAAACAGTTACAATATTGGTGTTCTCTCAGCATTACGTACAATAAACTTTTTAAATATTTTAGTTATCAGATTCTTATATCTTACTTTAACGTTCGAAAATTAAAAAAATAACAAATTGTTTTTATTGCTATATTTTAGTAGAGAAGAATGTGACATCCATCTACATACATCTTTAATTTGGTTTTTGAAAGTTAATTATTTTTACAAAAAATTCAAAGAGTAATATAATAATGAAAAGTACCACAAAGTATCATCTTATGGTCTTTCATTCACTTAGGACCATATATCTCATAATTCATGATTTTAGATTAAATATTATAGAAAATTCAAAAAGTACCATTAGAAGAACAAAAGACTACCAAAAAGTCCCCCCACATCCCCTTGAATTTTTACTCACATAGACCATATATCTCAATCTTATGATTTTATGTTCAATATTATAAACAAATTCTAAAAGCAGTATTAGAAGAACGAAAAAGTACCACAAAATCCCCTCTTATGGATTTGCATTCACTTAGGACCTTATATATTTAATTTCATGTTTCCAGTTACAATATTTTATAAAATTCATAACTAAAAAGCACCATTAGAATAACAAAAAAGTGCCACAAATTCCCTTTTCTGGATTCTCCTTCACTTAGGACCATATATTTTTAATTTCATATTTGTGGGTTAAATATTATTGAGAATTCTAAAAGTACCATTGACAGAACGAAAAAGTACCAAAAAGTACTTCTCTTCAATTCTTACCCACATAAGACCATGTATATTTAATTTCATATCTCTAGGTTCAATTTTGAAGAAAATTCAAAAAGTACCATTAAAAGAATAAAAAGGTACCACAAAATCCCCTACTCTAAATTCTCACTAACTTAGGACTACATATACTTCATGTTCATGTTTCTATGTTTAGTATAATAAAAAATGCATCATTTCATTGGAATTAAATATAATTTCCCGATTTTATACCCTTTTTGGTACTTTTTATACCCCCATGAATGTAACAAAAGTTGTATTCCAATGAATTTGTACTGGGATTTAAAGTTAAAATATTCATATGTTTGTGTCAATAAAAAAAAAAATATTTTGTGGAAAAAAGCACCAAAATCAGGTACAATTTTTACCCCTTAAACGTTCGAATTTCCAAAAAGTACCAAACTTGTAGTCGCCAATTTTTGATAAGGAACTAATTTGATGCATATTTTATTTCTATACTTACTTTAAAAGATAGATAAGGTACCAAAAATGATAAGGTACCAAAATTTTTTTAAAAATGTCCTTTTCAAAGGAAATTTTATAAGAATTTCCTTTTTATAGAAAATTTTCTAAAAATATCTTCTAAAAATTTATTTTTTATGCGAAGTTTTGTAAAAATTTCCTTTTTATAGGAAATTTTGTAAAAATGTCCTTTTTATAGCATATTTTATAAAAATTTTCTTTTTTATAGGAAATCTTATAAGAATTTCCTTTTTATAGGAAATTTTATAAGAATTTCCTTTTTAAAGGAAATTTCCTTTTTATAGGAAATTTTATTTTTTATAGGAAATTTATTTTTTATGAGAAATTTTCTAAAAATTTCCTTTTATAGGAAATTGTATAAGAATTTCCTTTTTATAGGAAATTTTCTAAAAATTTCCTTTTTATAGGAAATTTTCCAAAATTTTCTAAAAATTTCCTTTCTATAGGAAATTTTTTAAAAATGTCCTTTTTATAGGAAATTTTCTTTTTATAGGAAATTTTCTAAAAATATCTTCTAAAAATTTCATTTTTATAGGAAATTTAGTAAAAATTTCCTTTTTATAGGAAATTTTCTAAAAATTTCCTTTTATAGGAAATTGTATAGAATTTCCTTTTTATAGGAAATTTTCTAAAAATTTCTTTTTTATAGGAAATGTTTTAAAAATTTCCTTTTTATAGGAAATTTTTTAAAAATTTCCTTTTTATAGGAAATTTTATAGGAATTTCCTTTTTATAGGAAATTTTCATTTTATAGGAAATTTGCTAAAAATATCTTCTAAAAATTTATTTTTTATAGGAAATTTTGTAAAGACTTCCTTTTTATAGGAAATTTGCTAAAAATATCTTCTAAAAATTTATTTTTTATAGGAAATTTAGTAAAAATTTCCTTTTTATAGGAAATTTTCTAAAAATTTCCTTTTATAGGAAATTGTATAGAATTTCCTTTTTATAGGAAATTTTCTAAAAATTTCTTTTTTATAGGAAATGTTTTAAAAATTTCCTTTTTATAGGAAATTTTTTAAAAATTTCCTTTTTATAGGAAATTTTATAGGAATTTCCTTTTTATAGGAAATTTTCATTTTATAGGAAATTTGCTAAAAATATCTTCTAAAAATTTATTTTTTATAGGAAATTTTGTAAAGACTTCCTTTTTATAGGAAATTTGCTAAAAATATCTTCTAAAAATTTATTTTTTATAGGAAATTTAGTAAAAATTTCCTTTTTATAGGAAATTTTCTAAAAATTTCCTTTTATAGGAAATTGTATAGAATTTCCTTTTTATAGGAAATTTTCTAAAAATTTCTTTTTTATAGGAAATGTTTTAAAAATTTCCTTTTTATAGGAAATTTTTTAAAAATTTCCTTTTTATAGGAAATTTTATAGGAATTTCCTTTTTATAGGAAATTTTCATTTTATAGGAAATTTGCTAAAAATATCTTCTAAAAATTTATTTTTTATGGGAAATTTTGTAAAGACTTCCTTTTTAAAGGAAATTTAATAAAAATTTCTTTTTTATAGGAAATTTTGTAAAAAATTTTTTACAGGAAATGTTCTACAAGTTTCCTTTTTATAGGAAATTTCAACAAATTTCCTTTTTATAGGAAATTTTCAACAAATTTCCTTTTTATAGGAAATTTTGTAAAAATCTCCTTTTTATAGGAAATTTTCTAAAAATTTCCTTTTTATAGGAAATTTTGTAAAAATCTCCTTTTTATAGGAAATTTTGTAAAAATCTCCTTTTTTATAGAAAATTTTCTAAAAACTTCCTTTTAAGTGGAAATTTTCTAATAATTTCCTTTTTGTAGGAAATTTTTTTAAAAAATCTTTTTTATAGGAAATTTAGTTTTTTTTTAATTTTTTCTATTTGATTATAATATTTTTTTTTAATATTTAAAATAATAACCGGCAGCGCGTAAAAAAAAAGTTTCAAGAAAAAATCTCCCCTTGAAGATTTAAGCTTTTACGTTTTAATCCGATTTAGTAACATTTTCACTGTTAAACCTACAATTTTTCATGCCACTTCGTTTTCTTAAAACCTTGTCTTTTCCACCAGCTAGAAGAGAGTCTGTAGCAGTTAGTGAGTTCGTATGTTTGTGTACGTGTTGGTTCCCATGTAATCCAACCATAGACTGGATTGGGATGTTTGGCTGACATTTTTGCTTCGTGAAAAAAAAAAAAAAAAAAAAAACAAAACAAAATAAAAAAAGATGTTGCTGCTACAAAATAAGACAAGAGGCAATAATATACAAAAGGCGCATCAGATCCACCAGCAAAAGAAAATGAAGAAGATTTTCCGAAACAAAAAAATAATAAAAATTTCAGCGTAAATAAAAAGAAAAGTAAAGCTGCCAAGTAAAAACATTGTAACAGAAACCCAACTTATCAGCTGAATAAAGAAATAAAACAAAATATTTAAAAGGAATAAAAATAAGAAAAAGAAAAACCCTGGCAGTTTTACTTAAATGAAACCACATGACTGGAAAATCATGCTAATTTTAAAAGAAAACAAAGTAACAAAATAATAAAAAAAAATAGATAAATTTACAACAATTTTTTATATATTTTTCTGGAGTTTCTTTGTGGCAACATATTCATTCATACTTTGTTCAAGAAAAGAAAAACAAAACTGTAACAAAGAGAAAAAAAAACCCACAATCAAAGAAGAAAAATCTTTTAGATACAATTTATAATTTAAATATTTGGTAAGGAAATTTTTTATGATTCAAACTTGAATTGAAAAAAATACTCAATGTGAAATAGAGAAAATAAAAGAAATTAGAAACAAATAAAAATACTAACTCAAAATATAATTTGAAGGCCTTTTATTTTCCCAATTAAAGGCCCTCTTCAGTTAGTCCTAAGCTTGTTTTTTAACCCTCAGGTTACCCTCAATTTGAAAACGTATTTCCAGCTTTTTTCTATGTTTCTTTAGCTCTTCAAAAGTAATGTTGTTTTTGTTATCTTGCCTTTGGTTTGTTTGTTTTTGTTAGTGCTGTTGCTTTTTGTTATTGTTGTTTTTACCTTTTTTTTGCTGTTTAAACCCTGCCTGCTATAGTTATATATTTTTCTTCCAAAATTCTTGCATATTGCCAGCAAAAATCATTGTGATTTTTTTTTTTTTTTTCAAATTTTGTTTCAAGTATATACACGAAGAGAAAAATAAAAAATTCTTATAAATTCTATTTTTATTTTAAAAGTGTTTACCACCCGTTAAAAAAAAAATTGTATATAGATCAGCTGTGGATTTAACATGTTAAATGACTTTGAACTACATTTACTAACACACATGCATACGCATATACATACACTCTTACATATGAACTTACGCACTTACAGTAAAAACATTCACTTATACTTATGTTACTGGAAGCCATAAGTACAATACACTCGTTAACACACATATGTATTTGATTTTTTTCCTACACATAAAAACAAAACATTAGTAGGGCTCATAAAATTAAATTAAAAAAAAAAAATCTATAAAAAAGAAATTCCAAGAAAATTTCCGCTTAAAAAGAAATTTATAAAAATTTTCCTATAAAAAGGAAATTTTTAGAAAATTTCCCATAAAAAGGAAATTTTTAGAAAATTTCCTATAAAAAGGAAATTTATAGAAAATTTCTTATAACAACGATATTTTCAGAAAATTTCCTATAAAAAGGAAATTTTTAGAAAATTTGCTATAAAAAGAAATTTCTAGAAAATTTCCTATAAAAAGGAAATTTTCAGAAAATTTCCCATTAGAAAATTTCCTATAAAAAGGGAAATTTTTACTAAATTTCCTATAAAAATTAAATTTTTAGAAAATTTGCTATAAAAATTAAATTTTTAAAAATTTTGCTATAAAAACTAAATTTTTATAAAATTTCCCTTAAAAAGGACTGTTCCTTCTATAACAATTCGGACTCCCTATTAAAGCTAAATAAGCTGACTGATGGAATCTGCGATGGTGTCAGCATTACGTGACCAAAAACCTACAATTTAGAGCTGAATAAAGAAGGACTAACTTGAACTACGATTAAACAAAAGTTTTGTCACTAAAATTGGATTAAAGTGACTTATAATTATGATCACAAAAAACAATTTATACTCATGACTTAGGTGACTAAAACTATCCATGAAATGCGTGACAACTGAGAACTAAAAAGTCTCAAAACTGAAAAACAAAAAAGAAAAAAAGTGACTAAAATACTATAAATTAATAAAGTGACTAAAAGACTCCCTTTTAAGGGTTGATAAGATAACTAATACTACACACGCTTTAGGCATGTGCTAATGAAATCTACAATTGTGTTTGCATCACGTAACAATAAGCCTTAGCAGTTGGAGCTAAATAAAGTGACTAACTTGAACTACGATTAAAGCAAGAGTTTTGTCACTAAAATATAACTAAAGTGACCCACAATTATGATCACAAAAAAAAAACAATTAATACTCATGATTAAAGCTCAATTACTTAGGTGACTAAAACTATTCATAAAATGCGTGATAACTAAAAACTAAAAAGTCTTAAAACTGAAAAACAAAAAAGAAAAAAAGTGACTAAAATACTATAAATTAATAAAGTGACTAAAAGACTCCTTTTTAAGGTTGATAAGATGACTAATACTACTCACGCTTTAGACGTATTACTATTGAAGCTAAATAAGGTGCTAATGAAATCTACAGTTGTGTTTGTATTACGTGACAATAAGACTTAGCAGTTGGAGCTGAATAAAGTGACTAACTTGAACTACGATTAAAGCAAAAGTTTTGTCACTAAATTCGGACTAAAGTGACCTACAATTATGATCACAAAAAAACTATTTATACTCCTGATTAAAGCTCAATTACTTAGGTGACTGATTTTAGTCACCTAAAATACGTGACAAAAGTCTCAAAACTGAGACTAAAGTGACTAAAAGACTTTAAATTAGTGACAAAAGACTGCCGTTTAAGGGTCGATAAGCTGACTAATACTACTCACGCCTTAGACGCATTAAAGTCACTAAATTTACAAACATTAAAAGCTCACTTAGTTGATTCGAAAGAAAAATGGCTATAACACAATTACACAATAAAATTAATAAAAAATTAAGCTAAATTGAGTGACTAATAATAGTAAAGATTGTAAATGAATTCCGTGAGAAAAAGGTTTAATATTGAAGATAAGGAAAGTGACTTATAAGGCCCATATTAAGGCAGAAAAGTTAGGTTACTATGAAGAATCATGTTATAAGCTAAATTGGGTGATTAAAATGCTCACCATTAAGTTTCAATTAAGTGACTAAAATTTCTAAAATAACCAAAAAATTCAAGACGGGTAGAAAAAACCCCACTTTTATAGCTTAATTGGGTGACTATTAAGACTAACAATTAAAGCAAAATTAGGTGAACCAAATCCCATACAAAATAAGCTTAATTCAGTATTATAAAATGCTCACGATTGAAGTGACTAAAAAGGCTCACTATTGAAGCGTACTACAGCCACTAAAATTTTAAACAATTGAAGCTAATTTCGGTGTCTAAATCAGACTCACAATTGTAATTAATTTATGTAATAAAACGACCTGAGTTTAAAGTTATATAGAGTCACTTATACCTGGATTTTTCAGTCACCTGAAGCTTATATAGGCGATAAAAACACTGAAAGATAAGCCATTATAAAGGCTCAGAACTAAAACAAAGTTTAATTCTAAAAAAGTCTTCAATAGCATCTTAATAAAGTTCCCGAAACTACTTTTTTATCCATCCCAATTGTCACCATCCTATTACACTTGCTTTAAAAATTTCATGTTTGAAAAAAACTCCAGCTAAAATAAATTCAAACAAAATCGTTAATAGAAAAATTGTATGTGCTCTCTTTATTTTCCCCTCCCTCTTCACTTAAAATCAGTTTAACAAGAAAAACAGCCTTTGGGATATAAGTAACACTACATTTATATAAATTTATCTAAAAAAAAAAATAATTTATACTAAAATAAAACGAGGCTCCATACAAAAAATCACTTAAAAATCTATATTCTTATAAACAAATTCCCTTTAAATTAAAAATCCTTTTTAAACTTCTCTCGTGCTAAAGAATAAAAAGCTAGCTTTTTAAGCGTGTAACAAGTTGATTTTCTTTTAAGTTTTGCTTTTTATTTTGGCTTAACTCATCTTATGTGGAAAATTGCTTTCCTGGGACGAGTTTTTTTTTTTTTTTTTTTTTTTTTTTTTGCAAAACAAACCAGCAAATCTCTTTCTGTTTTTCCCTTGATCTCATTGCACATTTGAAAATTTAATTTGATTAAAAAATTGGCAACATTTTGATATATTGCTTATGAGCTTTTTATAGTGGATTATATTTCTTTCATGGTTAGTTTTTTTCTTGAAAAAACTTTATAATATATTTCAAACTCAATATCTGCTAAAGTGCTGTGTTGGGTAATGTTAAACGTAAATGCTTGAAAAAAAAACTCTACATGTGTGTTCAAAAAAAAAAAATATTAAATTGGAAAAAAAAAACTATTTCAAGTTTTTATTCCTGTAAATATCAATTTTTTCCTACTTAAAATACCCAGTAAAAATTGCAAAATAAAATAAAATGAGAAATAAACTTTTTAAAGTATTACAAATTGTTAAATATGTTTTTGTAAGCTAAAACACACTTACAAAACCAAATCATACTTTTTCTTATTTTTCTAGGTGGCATGACTCTAAATAAAAAATGTTTTTATATAAAAAAAATAAAATAAAAATAAAAGCAGCAACAAATTGAAAAGAAACCATTAAGTGTTTAACAAGTGATGAAAAGGTTAAAGAAACCAAAAAAATAATAAAAAAAGTTTCCTTAATCAAACATAATGTTTATTTTGTAAACTTTTGCGTTTCCTCTCAGGGGACTTAAGCAGAGAAAAAATAATAATAACCAAAATAAAAAACAAGAGCATAAAAAACATTAAAAAAATATAAACTTTCTAAAGAAAATAACTTAAAAATTTGTAGAAAATTAAAAAGAGAACTTAAAATTAAATAGAACAAAACGTTAAAATGTACAAAATTATATATAATGTATAAACTATAAAATAGTCCGGCATATAGTAAAGACCATAGTCAACTTTACAGTCACAAATAAAGTCAAATATTCGGACTCTAGTCCAAAGTCGATACTATAGACGAGATCATAGTACATTATATACTCAGGTTATAGCCAACTCTATAGTAGAAACTAAAGTTATAGTCCTTTCTCTATAGTCGAGACTACAGTTGGACTATAGTCGAGGGTACAATCTAGTTTACAGTCGAGAAAATAGTCTAGCTTTTAGTCGAGAATAAAGTCCAATATTCGGACTACAGTTCAAAGTCGAGACTATAGTCGAGACTATGGTTAAACTATAGTCCACTATATAGCCGAAAATTTAGCATGACTATATTCCATCCCATAGTCGATAAAATAGTTGGACTATAGTCAAGAATATAGTTGGACTATAGTCCATTCAACAGTCAAGACTACAATATGAGTATAGTTAGACTTTATTTGGAATATAGTCCAGACTATATATAGTTCGACTGTAGCCCATTCTATAGTCAAGACTATAGTAAGACTATAGTCTAGTATATAGTCGAGAATATAGTTGCACTATAGTCCTTTCTATAGACGACACTATAGTTGGACTATAGTATGAATATAGTCTATTATATAGTCGAGACTATAATTGGTCTATAATCCAATAGTCGAGACTATAGTTGAACTATAGTACATTCTTAAGTCGAGACTATAATTGGACTATAGTCCATTCTATAGTCGAGACTATAGTCCATTCTATAGTCGAGACTATAATTGGACTATAGTCCATTCTATATTCGAGACTATAATTGGACTATAGTCCACTCTATATTCGAGACTATAATTGGACTATAATCCATTCTATAGTCGAGACTATAATTGGACTATAGTCTATTCTATAGTCGAAACTATAATTGGACTATAGTCCATTCTATAGTCGAGACTATAATTGGACTATAGTACATTCTTAAGTCGAGACTATAATCGGACTATAGTCCATTCTATAGTCGAGACTAGAATTGGACTATAGTCTATTCAATAGTCGAGACTATAGTTGGAATATAGTCCATTCTACAGTCGAGACTATAGTTAGACTATAGTTAGACTATAGTCCAGACTATATATAGTTGGACTATAGCCCATTCTAGAGTCAAGTCTATAGTCTAGTATATAGTCGAGAATATAGCTGGACTATAGTCCTTTCTATAGTTGAGACTATAGTTGGACTATAGTATGACTATAGTCTATTATATAGTCGAGACTATAATTGGACTAAAATCCAATAGTTGAGACTATAGTTGGACTATAGTTCATTCTATAGTCGAGACTATAATTGGACTATAGTGCATTCTATAGTCGAGACTATAATTGGACTACAGTCCATTCTATAGTCGAGACTATAATTGGACTATAGTCCATTCTATAGTCGAGACTATAATTGGACTATAGTCCATTCTATAATCGAGACTATAATAGTTGGACTATAGTCGACTATAGTTCATTCTTTACTCAAGACTATAGGTGAACTATATCCATTCTATAGTCGACACTATAGCTAGACATTGTCAAGACTATAGTCCATTCTACAGTAGACACTATGGTTTGACTATAGTCCATTCTATAAACGATACTATAATTGTACTATGGTCCATTCTATAGTCGAGGCTATAGTCCATTGTATAGTCGAGAATATAGTTTAGTTTATAGTCGAGACATAGTCTAGTTAATAGTCGGAACCTTAGTATATATTATAGTCAAGACTATAGTCTAATTTATAGTCGAGATTACTGTTTGTTTTTCAGTTGAGGCTAGGGTCTAGTTTCATTTCGAGACTATAGTCCAGTTTATAGTCGATTCTAAAGTCTAATTTATAGCCGAGGCTATAGTCTAGTTTATAGTCCGGATTATAATCCACTTTACAGTCAAGATCATAGTCTAGTTTATAGTCGACTATAATCCATATAAAGTCGAGACTATAATTGGACTATAGTCCATTCAATAGTCGATACTATAGTCCGTTCTATAGTCGACTCTATAGTTGGACTATAGTCGACTATAGTTCATTCTTTACTCAAGACTATAGGTGAACTATATCCATTCTATAGTCGACACTATAGCTAGACATTGTCAAGACTATAGTCCATTCTACAGTCGACACTATGGTTTGACTATAGTCCATTCTATAAACGATACTATAATTGTACTGTGGTCCATTCTATAGTCGAGGCTATAGTCCATTGTATAGTCGAGAATATAGTTTAGTTTATAGTCGAGACTATAGTCTAGTTAATAGTCGGAACTTTAGTATATTTTATAGTCAAAACTATAGTCTAATTTATAGTCGAGATTACTGTTTGTTTTTCAGTCGAGACTAGGGTATAGTTTCTTGTCGAGACTATAGTCCAGTTTATAGTTGATCCTTAAGTCTAATTTATAGTTGAGGCTATAGTCTATTTTATATTCCGGACTATAATCCACTTTACAGTCAAGATCATAGTCTAGTTTATAATCGGCGCAATAGTCTAGTTTATAGTCGTCGCTATAGTCTAGTATATAGTTAATACTATGGTTTAATTTATAGTCGAGGCTTCTGTTTAGTTTTCAGTCGAGACTATGGTCTACTTTATAGTCGATACTATATTATAGCTTATAGTCAAAACTATATTCGAAATTATATGCAAGAGTATAGTGGAAACTATAATCATGACTGTAGTCCTAACTATAATCAAGACTATAGCGTAGTAGTTAATAGACGTGGCCATAATCGAGTGTATAGTCAATATTTTGGACTATAGTTTATTGTTTAGCCGAGGCTGTTGTCTAGTCCATAATCTTACCTATAGTTGGGACTGTAGTTAAGACGGTAATATAGTTTATGTTAAATTTTCTATTCTAGTTTATAATAAAAATCTATAATCTTCTCCGATGTTTTTCTTCTGTTTTCCATCTTAATTTGCTTTTTCAAAAATCTAACTTAATTTAAATAATTCCTTGAAAATACTTAAGGTAAAAATTGTTTCCATTTTATTTCATTATTGATTGGTTTAGTGAATATTTTCTTCTCTTTAGCTTAAGAAGACAATTCAATTTTATATGATTCTTATACTTTGTATTTATGCGATATGCTGCATAATATTGGCTTTCATTTTACACCCCTTTATATTGTTTTGTTTTTTTATTTTTATTACAGCTTCTACTTACTAAAAAGTTTTTTTTGTTTTTATTTCTGGTGTAAGTGATGCTTATTGTCTTAAAGTTTTATAACATTATCATAACATAAAGCGGGTAAGATTTCAACAGAAATCTATCTATCTTTCGCTATATACATACACATAAACAGCAACAAATAAATGTCTAAATTGTATGCTATATCCTCAATGAAGCCTTGCTAAGGGAACAGAAGAGTTAGAGGTATACAGTGGTGGCCACGAATTTAAGACACGACATGTAACGAACTAAGTTGTGATAATTATTACAACCCTGCAATATAAAATTAGATTTTGTTAATTTTTCAGTGTACCCTGTAATGTTAAGATCAATTACCGTTATTTGGTTTTGTTTGTGTATACATTTTGTTGCTGTTTTTATTATATTTTCGTAAAAACGTGCTTTTGAAGCTGGTCACGAATTTAAAACATATAAGAAATATTTGGTTTTTAAGTGATTTTTTGGTGTTTTTTGAAGCTAAAAGGTAGGTAATGAATGTTTTATTCCATTTAATGTTAGAATACATCAAAATATTTAGTTAGAAATGGCCAGAGGTACTTGGAGTTCGGATGCCGAACGAAAATTGATCCAACAAATGAATACTGATGGAAAAACAGTAATGGAAATTTCCAAGCTACTAAAATGTTCCAGATCCAAGATTTACAATGCACTGGAACACATCAAGCAACATGGCACTACCAAAAATGTCAAACAGCACCCTAGAGCCCGAAAAACTACACCCAGGGAGGATAGCTTAATTTATAAATCAGCTGCTAAAGATCCTTTCAAGAGCTCAAGTAAAATTAAAAATGAGATTTCATCGGATTTTGGTATTAATATATCGTCCAGGACAATAAGAAGACGTCTGAATGAGAAGAACTTACGTGGGTGTATTGCACAACGTAAACCACTTGTGTCAAAAAAAAATATTAAATCCCGACTAGCGTTTTCAAGAGAAAATCTCAATAAGCCGATGACATTTTGGAAAAATATACTTTGGAGCGACGAGTCGAAGTTTTGTCGCTTTGGTTCTGATGGAAAACAGTACGTATGGCGTCCTCCAAACCTGGAGCATCACCCAAAGTACACCCTTAAAACGGTTAAGCATGGTGGTGGAAATGTCATGGTGTGGGCAGCATTTTCCTGGCATGGTGTAGGTCCCATTCAGAAGATTATCAATAAAATGGACCAGCATATTTACAAAAACATACTGACAAGCATCATGATACCATTCGCTGAAGACAACATGCCTCTAATGTGGAAATTTATGCATGATAATGACCCTAAGCACACTTCACGCCTAGTGAAGAGTTGCTTAGAGGAAAATAATATCACAGTTCTGAAATGGCCAGCTCAATCCCCGGATCTCAATCCAATTGAGAACTTGTGGAATGATAATGAGGAGCATGTACGAGCAGTAAAGCCAAAAAATTTGACTGATTTATGGGAAGAAATTCAAAAGGCTTGGTATGCCATTCCAAAGGAGCGCTGTATGGCCTTAGTTGAAAGTTTACCCAGGAGATGCGCTGCTGTGATTCAAAATAAAGGATTTCCCACCAAATACTAATATTGTTTTATGAAGCTGAGCTTTACTTTTGTGAATTAACTTTTATTTTGCCTATGTCCTAAATTCATGACCAGGCTTAAACTTGTATTAATCTGTATAATATGTAAATAAAAATTGGAAACTAAATATAGGTAACAAACTATTGTTGATTTTTTTTCATAACATTACTAGGATCTTTAAAAAATAACATGGATCTAAAATTTGTTCGATAAGATGTAAAAATTATCAGAAATATATAAGTGAAATGTCGTGTCTTAAATTCGTGGCCACCACTGTATATACCAGATTGCTTGATTTGCATTTTAAAAAATATTATCGTTTGATTTTTCTCAACATCATTTGTAACAAAGTTGTTGCAAACAAGAAAAAAAATTATACATATTGGCAAACAAAATACATAAATGTAGGAATAAAAAAAGGACGAACTAGAAATGAAACTTTATTTTTGTGAAAAAGAAATATTTATTGTTGGCATCAACTAGCTAACTGCTATGTAGTTACTCGCTGCTACTTCTACTGTTAATGCTACAACTTGAAACCACTTAAGCTGCAAATTTTGTTAAAGGTAGGAAAAAAATATAAAAACGTACAGAAACTACTCCTAAGAAAATCCTTTTGCCTGCTCTTGATCCTTCTCTAACAGATAGGGACTATTTTGTGTAATAAAAATTCATGGTATTGGAGGCAGAGAGAGAGAGAGGGGACGTTAGTTTCACAATATTAGCATGCAACATGAGTAAATGTTTCAAAGTACTTTTACTGTTTTTTATGTTAAACTAACAAACACGGTTATTTTCTCTTTATATGTATTTCAATATTTCTTTCATTCTTTAGTTTGTTTTTATTTTTTTTATTTTTGTTACTGATGCTCCTCCAGCTTTTTATTTTTAAATTCATTCGTTGTTGATTCTTTTGATATGCAAGTGTTTACTATAACAACATAACACAAATACACACGTATATAGATACTTTTATATATAAACTATAAATATTACCTACACCAATACTTTCATATAAACACAACAAAATGATTGACTATGTTTGTATATATATATAAATAAATGTATGTGTGTATGGAAGTATAAACACGTATACATACAAAGTATTTTTATTTACACCATAAACTCAGATAGAGTTTTAGTAGAGCTTTTCACTCAAACACACATACAAAAACGAAAGCAACCAAACATCAAGTTGATTGAAATGTTTGCCTTTCCTTCCTGCCAACCTGCCTCCCAACCATAATTCCACCAGCAAAAAAAAAAATTCCCTCTATAAAGGATTCATTGCTAAGGAGCAAAAAAAACAAGAAGAATTTTGTAAAAGAGGAGTTACTGGCATAAAATTTACTCGTATGTTCTTTAAAAAAAAAAATACAAAATTATGTAACGCTCAAAGGATAATAAAAATCACTTTTCTTTGTATATGTGCATATAAGAGTTTTTTTTTTTTCTCCCTTTCTAGATCCTCTTGCTCGTTATTGGCATATGTATGTGTTTGTTTATTGTATGTGTGTGTGTGTGAGTAGAAGAAAATAAAAATTGAATTGAAATATAAATATTGAATTTATAACAGCAACAATTCTTCCTCTTTTTTGCAAACTCGTATAGAACATAAATGGTTGCGCCATTATTGGTTGTTAATAATATGACACGATTTTTAGTTAAAAAAAAAAAAGAAAAATATTCGAGTAGATGAAAGCAATCAAGAGTAGGTTTTTAATTTAAATTAAAAATAATTGGTTGGATGAAATGAAATTAGGGGAAAGGGAAATACCATAATGAACTAGATATTAAACTAAAACAAAAGCTATACTATAGATACTACCATAATATATAGTATTGACTGTAAACTAGACTATAGACTCAACTGTATACTAGACTATATTGTCGAATGTTAACTTGAATATGGTCTTAACTATCAATTAGACTATAGTCTTCGGAGAAAGCTAGACTATAGTGATGGCCATAAACTATACTACAGTCACGGCTATAAAAAATACTCTCGACTGTAAACTATACTCTCGACTGTAAACTAGACCACAGTTTAGACTATAAACTATACTACATGACCGTATACTAGACAACTAAACTATTGCTTCGACTATAAACTAGACTATGGTCTCGACTATAAACTAGACTATAGTTTAGACTATCAATTAGACTAGAGTCTCGTCTATAGTCTCAACTTTAAACTAGAATAGTATCGACTATCAACTAGTCTCAACTATAAAATAGATTATAGTTTCGACTGTCAACTATACTGCTACTATAAAGAAAACTATAGTCTCGAATGTAAACTAGAAAACAGTTTATACTATAAATTAGACTATAGTCTTAGCAGTAAAGTAGACTATAGTCTCATCTACAATTTAGAGTATAATCTTGATTATAAACCAGACTATAGTCGCGACTATAAAATAGGCAACAGTATCGATTATAAACTAAATGATAGTCTCGACTATATTCTCAAATAAAAATTAGACTGAAGTCTCGACTATCAATTAAGCTGTAGTCTCGACTATAAAATATACTATTATCTGAACTATAAACTAGACAAGAGTATCGACTAATAACTAGACTATACCCTTGATTTTAAAACTATATCCTCGACTATATTATAGACTATAGTCCAACTATAGTCGCGACTATAGAATGGACTATAGACCAACTACAGTCTCGACTATAGAATGGACTATAGACCAACTATAGTCTCTATTATAGAATGGACTATAGACCAATTATAGTCTCGACTATAGAATGGACTATAGTCTCGACTATAGTACACCTATAGTCACTACTATAGTACACATATAGTCACGACTATAAAATTAACTATCGTCAAACTATAGTCTCCACTATAGAATGGACTATAGTCCAACTATATTCTCGACTATGTAATAGACTATAGTAGTACTATAGTATCGATTATAGAATGGCCTATAATATCGACTATAAAATGGACTATAGTCCAACTATATTCTGGACTATATAATAGACTATAGTCATACTACAGAATGGACTGTAGTATAACTATAGTGTCGACTACTGAATGGACTACAGTCCTACTATAGTCACGAATATAGTATGGACTATAGTCCAACTATAGTGTCTACTATAGAAAGGATTATAGTCCAACTATAGGCTATAGTTTCGATTATAGAATGAACTATTGTAACGACTATGAATGCACTATAGTTCAACTATAGTCTCGACTATATAATATAATATAGTCGTACTATAGAATGGACTATAGTTGTACTATAGTCTGGACTATACTCGTACTATAGTCTGGAGTATAGAATGGACTATAGACCAACTACATTCTAGACTATAGTCGTACTATAGAATGGACTATAGACCAACTATAGTCTCAACTATAGAATAGAATGTAGTTCAACTATAGTCTCGACTATAGAATGGACTATAGACCAACTATAGTCTCGACTATAGAATGGACTATAGTCCAACTATAGTATCGACTGTTGAATGGACTATAGACCAACTATAGTCTCAACTATAGAATGGACTTTATTCTCGACTATAGTACACCAATAGTCACGACTATAAAATGAACTATCGTCAAACTATAGTCTCGACTATAGAATGGACTATAGACCAACTTTAGTCGCGATTATAGAATGAACTATATTATCGACTATAGAATGGACTATAGACCAACTATAGTCTCGACTATAGAATGGACTATAGACTAACTATAGTCTCGACTATAGACCAACTATAGTCTCAACTATAGAATGGACTTTAGTCTCGACCATAGTACACCAAAATTGACGACTATAAAATGAACTATCGACAAACTATAGTCTCGAATACAGAATGGACTATAGACCAACTATAGTCGCGAATATAGAATGAACTATATTATCGACTATAGAATGGACTATTGAATGGACTATAGACCAACTATAGTCTCAAATATATAATGGACTTTAGTCTCGACTATAGTTCACCAATAGTCACGACTATAAAATGAACTATCGTCAAACTATAGTCTCGACTATAGTCTCTATTATATAATAGAATATAGTAGTACTATAGAGTGGACTATAGTCGTACTATAGAATGGACTGTAGTACAACTATAGTCTCGACTATTGAATGGACTACAGTCGTACTATAGTCTCGACTATAGGATGGAATATAGTCCAACTGTAGGGTCGACTATAGAATGGATTATTGTACAACTATAGGCTATAGCCTCGACTATGGAATGAACTATAGTTCAGCTATAGTCTCGACTACAAACTAGACTACAGACGAATTATATTCTCGGCTATAGAAAGGACTATAGTTCACCTTTAGTCTTGACTAAAGAATGAACTATATGATGGAGTATAGTACATACTATAGTCTTGGCTGTATAGAATGGACTGTAGTCTAACTATAGTCTCGACTATAGAGTGGACTATAGTTTATCCATAGTCTCGACTATAGAATGGTCTATAGTCCCAATTTGTCCATTAATTTTATTTTCATTTAAATGTATTTACATTTTTAAATTTTCACATTTTAAATGAACTAGAGAAAATTGTTAACCCTACTATTCCCCCTTATACCTTAAAACCTCAATTAACTTCAAAATAAAAAAATTGTAATTGGTTTTTTATTAAAGAGAATTTTTAAGTAAAGTCTAGCTGCTAGTCTTTTATCCAATTTACATTTACTTTTTTATATTAATACCTGTCAGTTAACTTGCTTTTTTAGGTTAAAACAAAACCTTGACCCATCTTTTTTAAAGCTTTCGGCAGCTATAGAAAAAAATAAAATTATAAAGAAAAACCTTAACAAAAAAATCCTTTTATCAATTTAAAAAATTAATTAAACCAATAAAATTTGGTACCTTTTACACAAAAAAAATAAGAGACTTAAAAAAGGAAAGTTTTATGTCCCCCTTCTGCTATAAAAATTAACTTGACATTTTACATGTTGTTGAAATTATTTAAATTTTTATTAACCTTCATTGTTTGTTATCGCAAAAAAAACCGGTCCTTTTCTCTTTTGTTTTTTTTTCTAGATTAAAGCAACAATGTAAGATAAAAAAATATAAAAGAAAAATGTTAATTTACACCACGAAAAATGAAAGAGATAGTAGAGAAAAAAAGGGTTAATTGGGTAGAAAAAAAATTTCAATTGCAACACTTAAATTACATTTTTTACAGGTCCACAACAACGTACAAAAATAACAATAACAACAAAAGTGACATCTACAACAGCAGCAATAAAAACAACAAAATCTTTTTAAAATAAAAATAGCACAAGACTTAAATAGGGACAAGACAATGTAATAAAATAAATTCTTTTAATGCAGCTAAAAGAAGCAAAGAAAAAAATATATTTAAAATGCTTAAGAATTTAAAGGATATTATTTCAAGACTTGCTTATTCTCTATCCCTCTCTCTCTCTCTCTGGTATATTTTCCATATTATTTTTCTTTATTTAATAAAAAAAAAAAACTAATTTCAAACAGGAAAGTAAAAAAATTCCTTTAAGTCATGAAGGAAATTAAATTGTTTGAATACTGTTCGGTATGATTTAGGAAAACTTAATTTTTACTTAATTTCTGTGTTTTATAAATAAATTAACAAACTCAGCTTAACATTTCCGTTTCCGTTTCAATATTTCATTTTTCATTAGATCTTTGGTAAATCTATTGATTTTTATCTTATATTTAATTTAGAATAAGAAAAAAGTTACCATTTATTTATATGACAATAAGACTTTATGTTGCTGTAGCTTCTTTTTTAGTTATTTCCTTTATTTGTTTGTTTGTTTTGTCTTTTTCTATGTGTCTGTATATGTGTAGAGATGAGTTTTATATTTATTTATTATTATTCCAAAAGCATACCATGACCATAAATCTTATTTAAAACCACATAATTTCAAAAGAAATTTTTTTTTTTTTTTTTAAATCAAAGAATCAATACATAAAAATTATAGCAAAAATACACTCGAGAAAAGAAGGATAGTAAAAATGAAAGAATTGAAATTCTAAAATAACTTAAATATATTTCAGAAGAATTTGTTTAAAAAACTAATAGCATTTTTAAATTATGTTGGTCTTTTTGAAAACTTTTACCTTTTTGTTCCAGACAAATTCCATCTGTCCCACGTTGTGGTAAAACGTATCAAAAGTGGCGCTTAATTGAATTTTAAAATTTATAGTTTTGTAACAAAGTTGGGAACCGAATAAAAATAAACAAAATTATGTATCAATATCAATTAAAATCTTTAAGCTAAGTTGTGTTGTTTTCTTATAAGTAGCAGTCAAAGTTAAGGAATTTTTTACATTTTTGAAAAATAGTAAAAAATTAAATTTTCATCAGCTTTCAGTGTAGTTATTTTAAAGTCTTAAAGTCTTTTAAGGTAAAAATTTAAAATGAAACCATCAATTTAAAATATTTAAGTGTACTTTTCTTCAAGTATTTGTAAATTATATTTTGCCCTAATATTTTTGTTATTTTTTTGAAAATTGTCCTAAAATACACTAATTTTCAATTTTCATGGAATGCAACTTAAAATGTTACAGGATGTTTGTTCTGAAAATTTTCTGAAAAATAGTATATATTGTCCACTTTAATATTATGAAGAAATCGTGCGCATATATAGCCCAATTTGAGAAAATATTTTTTTTTTTTTTTTTCAAAAAAACCAGTAGATTTAATACAAAAAACATCTCAAGTGCCAGACATTTGCTTTGCTTTAACAAACATTAAACAGTGGGGAAGAATCGGAATAAATCTGTAACTTCTAATCAGCTGGTTGGATTTTTATGAAATTTCACATAGGCGTAGCAGAGGACAGTAGCATTTTGAGTTTAGAAGCAGGATCCAATATACGCATCAAGAGCGAAACTATGGGGCTCAGAATAGAGTACTAGTGCCATGGAAAAGGTTGAACCACTAGCGAATTTTTGTTCCTTACCCGATTTCCAAGATTTTTATATCACCTTAAAGTCCTTGATAAATCCTTTAGAAAACATGCTTGCATATACTACTTAACTTATATATTTTTCGAGTTTATACTTTTGAAATTTCAAAAGTCTCAATTTTACAAGATCTTGGTTAAGATTTTACCATATATAGCCAAATATTTTCAACCGATTTTATTATATTTTATGTAGTTGGTTAAAAAGCAAAATTATCTATTGAGCAAAGAAAATTTTGAGTCGTTATCTTTATTGAGTCAAAAGTTAAACGACTTTGAATTGGAAAATTTGCAAAAACTAACAAACAGACGGACAGATGGACGGACATTAGAATTCTTTCAAAAAAATCTTAAAATTCAAAACATATGTTTTTTTTCACTTTTCGATTAATATGAAAACCCTAAGAAAGTATTAAAATTTTGATATCACCTTTTCCTGAATTAATCATAATTTTCGTCCTATTTAACACAAATGTATAGACGGACGGACAGACATTACCGTTCGCAAAAAAAAAAAATTAATATCTAAAACTGAATTTTTTAACTAATAATCTATAAGAAAATAAAACGTGATTATTAAGGTGTTAATACCATCCTTCCCTGAATTATGCATAATTTTCAACCCATTCAACTCTAATGTATAGACGGACGGACAGACAATACCGTTCTGCTAAAAAAAATTCTTAAAATTCTAAAACTGAATTATTTTAACTAATAATCAATAAAAAATAAAACGTGATCATTAAAATATTGATATAACCTTTCCCTGAATTAATCGCCATTTTCGACCCCTTTTACCCCAATGTGTGTCCGCTTAAATATAAAAATAAACTACTAATAGAAAAAAGGTCATGAAGGAAGGCTATAACTTTTTTTAAATTTAGGCCAATGAAAATTATGTTTTAAATATTACAAGTCTGTGTTTAATACTTAAAAATAATGAATTTTAAAAGAAATAGTTCAAGTGTTTTGAAAAATGCTAAAATGTGAACAAAGGCTTCGTTCAAATTTGAACATAGCAACATATGCACAGAACTTGGTATTAAAGTAGTACAGAACATTTATCCATAATGTAAAACAAAGCGCATATTAAATTTGAAGTTTATGTCTTTTAATAATTAAACAACATTTTACACTTTACTTTTACACTTTTACTTTATTAATAAAATATTTAAACATTTTTATTTAAAATATATATTTTAAATAAAAATATTATATATTATATATATATATAAAATATATATAATATACTTTTTTGGGAGATTTAAAAAGATAACGTTTTTGTGGAAAAGTTTTTTTTTTATTCCAAAATATCCCTAATAATTTATTTTCCTAAATAACACAATGCTAGCGCCTAAATTTGGTTATAGCCCTAATGATCATATGCCAAAAGCAAAAAAATCCTCGCTTACACCAAAAATCTCTTTACTGCAAAAAAATAATAAAATAAAAAATATTTAAACAGACAAAAGTCACCAAATAGCGAAGAGACTACTAAAATTCCAAATAAGTGACAAAACAAAAATTTTTTAAGTAAAAAAAAAACAAAAAAACGCCAAAATTCGAAAAAATCTCTCAAATGCAAAAAAAAAAACGCTAGAATAAAAATATTATCAAATCTTTTTAAAATAAAAAAAACATCCCAATCTCACTAAAAATCTCATTATTGCAAAAAATAAAAAAAATAAATAAAAAAACATACACGCAAAAAATCGCCAAAAATATTAATTTTATTATATACAAAAAACCACCAAATTCTGAAATGATTGTGGGGATTCTGCTTATTTCAATTTTATACTTTTAGTTTATAAATTTAGAGAAAATGTTTCCTTCTGTTTGAGAAGAGCAAATATTTTCTATTGAAAATGTTTTCCCTATTTTCTTTTAAGAATATTTTTGAAGAGAGCATAAATTTTCTATAGAACATTTTCTTATTTTTGGGAAGATCAAAATATTTGTATGAAAAATATTTTCTCTAGATAAAAAGATCCAAAAAAATTTTTTTTTTTTATATTAAAATAAAATATTTTCTTGGAATTTGTTCGTAATAAGGAGTGAGATCGAAAAATTCTTAACACACGTTTTGCCTCATAACTTTTTTCGGAATCAATATTCAAAATTTTTTTTTGATCTAGTAATCATGGAAAAATACTTCAGTTATTATTTTTAATAACAACCATGTTAATTTGTCCTCATTTTCAGCAAAATAAGTGACGAAAAAGATTTACGTCCTACCAGTTATTAAAAAATTTCAAAAAATCCAAATAGGTCTTACAAATAATTGGCCACAGAATTAAATGTCGTGCGCAAAACCGTTTCTCATGTTATTTAACAGTATCAGGAGAATTTGACTATTAATGTGAAACCTAGTTCGGTAAGAAAAAAGGACCACATGATATTGGGAAGGCCAGAAAATTAAAGGCATATTGAAAGGAACTCCAAACACATCTGGTAGAAAATCAGCTCAGTTTTCTCAGTGCTTCGACTATTTGGTGCGAAAATTTAAAGCTAATGGGAAAGTTGATAACATATAAAGTTCAAAAAATTCCAAACTGGAATTCTGCAAAAAAAATTACAAGCCAAAAATAGGACTCGGAATTTAAAACCAAATTTCATATAAAAATACTCAAGCTGTATAATTGACGAAGAAACGTAGGTGCTGGCAGAATCTTCGCAGCTTGTGTCTCAAAAATTTTTATTGCTAATGCTCGAAGCAATGTTAGAGATAAGTTTAAGACCCAAAAGCAGCAAAGCTTTTTGCTGTTGCGGAAAAACGGGAAAGTCATTTGATACATTCGGATTTATAAATACCAAAATATACATAAAGGAATAGTTGCAAAAAAGACTTCTTCTTTTCTTAAGAAAGCACAACGTGTTCACATATTTTTACACCCATTTGGTATCATTTCACTACGGTAAGAAAGCTCTGGAGTGGTACCAAATCAATAACATAGTTTTAGTACCAAAAGAGGTCAATTTTCAAAATTGTCCATAGCTTAGACCAGTGGAGAGATATTGAGCTCTTGTGAAAAGTGAATTCAAGAGTCCCAAAATACCGAAGATTTTAACAGAAGATGTGCACACTGTTCCAAATAAGTGACTGAAGCAACTATCAAATCTCCAAAGAAAGGGTTTTCAAAAATGGTCCACAATTTTATAATTAGTGGTTAGAACCATAAAAATTATATATTTCTGTAATCTGTGCTAAATCAAATGATTAAAAAAAGTAATGAAAACTCTAAGATCAACCGTTTCCAAGTTATTGAATATTATGTTTGTTAAGAATTTTTCGATCTCACTCCTTATTTAACTAATTCCCTTTTTTTGAGTTTAAAAATCATTTGTTAGTCTCTGTGTTTATATGCATTTTATTTTGGTTTGAAGGGCGAGGGGGAATCAATGAAAATAAAACGAAGATAAATACAAAAAAAAATATAAAAAAACGAAATTAATTTGAAATTGATTTCATTACTTATTTTAAACAAATACAATTCGCACAGCATGTTTTCTACAACAACAACAAAAAATCCAACATTCAACAGAATTGAAAAGCATGAACAAACAGAGCAGGAATAGATGGTGTAAAGGACCAGCAACAAATACATATACACATATAAATAAATTCACGCACATATTGGTACTCTAGCTACCCACACCAAAACACAATAGTTTAAATGTATATGTATGTATGTATATATGTATATATATATATGTATGTATGTATGTATGTGAAGAGTATAAAATCTGTCTATAAATTTGAAAATCCAACAGAAAAAAATCCAAAAAAAAAAGACAGAAAGAAAAAGTGACATGGTATGGCAATGTCATGACAACTTTAAGCTTTTGTCCACTGATTTCATGTTTAACACTACGACAACAGCAACAAAATAATAATGAAATAAAAATGGATGAAAAAAAAAGAATTACAGAAATGGAAAAAGATTATTTCTCAGGCTTGAAATTGAAGCTGTAGTAGGAGAGGAGGAGTAGCAGGAGATAAAAGTGGTCAGAAAAGTAATAATAATAGAGCCAGAGAAGCCAAGGAATGTTAAGTGATGGAATAATGAGGAGAAGAGTAAGGAAAGAAATATGTTGAGGAAGATAAATGCCGGAGTAAAGTAAGTTTAAAGGAAGGGTATAAGAAGGTTTTTAGGGACATGTGTGCCTGTAGCCTGTAGTGTAGGGGAAATGTTATATATTTTCTTTAAAAGGACTAAATAATAAGGATACGGAAACGGATGTAACGGAAATTGCACGCTTTCACAACCAAAACTTTTAGTTATCTTTTTATGTATAAGTAAGGGAAGGAAACCAGCACCTCTTGGCCACCATTTAAACCTTCTTCTATTCTATAATCAATGTCATCAGTTTGCTTTAACGCCATTTTCTTTCAAAGCAAAAAAGGGGTTTGTAAAAAAAAGGATTCCAAGTGATTTAAAGACTTGAATACGTAAAATTTTCTAAAACTTTTAAAGAAACCAGGGGGGAAAACGGAGATATCTGAAAAAGAAAATACAAGGCACAGGAAAACCTCTAGTAGCATAACGAATTAATAGGATTGTGGTCTAATGAATTAAACCTCAATAGTAAAAATAAACCAAAAAAATATTTCCCAATAAAAAAAATAAAATCTATTGAATAAAAATGACGACAAAAACGAAAAAAAAGGAGCTGGCTTTTTACACAGAAATACAAAAAAAGGAAATGAATAGATAAAAAGAAAAAAAAATCAAAAATAAAATAAAGGAAATGTTTTGTATTAAAAAAAGAAAAAAAAAGATAAAGAAAGAATGAAAAAAAACGAAGAAGTAACCAACCAACCATACGAATGAGCACTTTTCAAATGACATCAACAGCTTTTAGATTAAGCCAGTTCTTCTTTTTTACTCTACACAACAAGAAACCTTATCATTAAAAGTAACGCAAAATTCAAAAAAAAAATAGAAGAAAAAAAAAATAAAAATATCTTAAGGATATGATAGCATTCAATACAGCAATACGCACACAATTACAAATACCAAACAAAAATACATACTTAGATGGTTAGATAATACAACAAATCAGCATAGCATCCCCTCCAAAGCATTTCCTTATAATGAGCCATGGACCTTTAAAAAGATTTCTTAAAAGCCTGTGGACAAAAGCTAAATGAAAATGGTCTGTGTATATAATAAAAAAAAATGCCCTGCTTAACTAAGTCTAACAATAGTGGCTGGCCGTTACATTACACCAAATCTTGTACCATAATAATAAGAATAAAAAAAATAAAAGTACTTAAAGTCTATAAAATAAATGATATTAAATGAAACCATTGACAAATTTACATTCAATTAGTATAAGAGTATATTACATGGTAAGTTTTAGAAGAGTAATAGTTAAGGGAAACAAAAAAAGACGACTGAAGTAATGCTTGATTAACCTGATTACACAGAAACAGATGTAAAATGCGAAATAAATAAGAGAAAAAGTACTAGCTAATTATATATAAAAAGAAAGCTACAGACAATAAAAAATATACTATAGTCCTAACTGTAAACTATAGTCCAGACCAACTATAATTCAAATAATAAACTATAGCACAGACTATAAGCTATAGTCCACACTATAAACTATAGTACAGACTATAAACTATAGTCCAAACTATAAACTATAGTCCAGATTATAAACTATAGTCCAGACTATAAGCTATAGTCTACACTATAAACTATGGTTCAGATTAAAAACTATAGTCCAAACTATTAACTATAGTTCAGACTATAAACTATAGTACAGACTATAAACTATAGTCCAGACTATAAACTATAATCCAGGCTATAAACTATAGTCCAAACTATAAACTATAGTGCAGACTATAAACTATAGTCTAGACTATAAACTTTAGTCCAAACTATTAACTATAGTCCAGAATATTGACTAGAGTCAAAACTAGAAACGATAGTCCAGATTATAAACTATAGTTCAGATTATAAACTATAGTCCAGCCAATAAACTATAGTCCAGACTAAAAACTATAAGTCAAACTGTAAACCATAGTCCAGACTATAAACTATAGTCTAGACTATTGCTCACTTTAAACTAGTCTAGACAGACTATAGTCTACAAAGACTATAGTCTAGACTAAAGTCTAGACAGATTATATTCTAGACAGACTATAGTCTAAACTGACTATGGTCTAGACAGACTATATTCTAGACAGACTATAGTCTAAACTGACTATAGTCTAGACAGACTATAGAGTAGACAGACTATAGTCTAGGCAGACTATAATCTAGACAGACTATATTCCTGACAGACTATATCCTAGACAGACTATAGTCTAAACAGACTATAGTCTACACAGACTATAGTCTAGGCAGAATACAATCTAGACAGACTATATTCTAGACAGACTATAGTCTAGATAGACTATAGCCTACACAGACTATAGTCTAGACACGATTATATACTAGGCTATAGTCTTTAGTAAAAACTATAAGCTATAAACTAAACTGTAGTATCGAAAATTATAGTCCCGACTATAAACTAAACAATAGTCTTAACTAAAAACTGGACTATGGTCTAGACTATAGACTTGACTATAAACTAGAACATGGAATAGACTGTAGCCAATACTATAGTTTCTATAGTTTCGATTATAAATTAGACTATAAACTTGAATGTAGAATATATTATATTCACGACTATAGTCTCGACTATAAACTAAACTGTAGTCCCAACTATAACCTATAGTTTAGACTATATACTTGACTATGTTATCGACTATAGATTGTATTATAATCTCGGCGATATTATATACTATAGTCAAGATTAAAGTCTCGATTATATATGAGACTAGGGCTAGATTTGATTATAAACAAGACTATAAATGTTTTTATATTTAATAAATATTTTAACTTCCTTTAACTGTAACCCTTTTTTTTTCCACAATCCCTAAATGAAATAAATATAATTCCTTGTTATTATTCAAATAATGGCTGCCTAATTACTTATCTCTAAACATAAATTTATTTCCCCTAAAAAAATGTCTTGTTCATTAATTAGTAAATATATTACTACGGTTGGTTTGTTTTTTTCTTCATTAAAATATTATTCCAGTAAAAGGCTTGTAATTAATAAATTAATTATGCATAACACGTTTTATCATATCAGTACTAAGTTATAAATAAATTTTTGTTTTTGTTGTTGCAACAAATTGAAAACTTTTGTTTCTTTTTCCCCCCCCCCCCCCCTTCTTATTGCATAAGCGTATGCGTTTTAATAATTTCTGAGTAATAAGTGCGTGAGTTTTTCTGCCAATTCAGTTAATTTTTATTCGGTCACAAAATTGTGTTGAGTGCGTTTTGTTGTAATTATTAAAATTTAGCACGCATACATTGTTGATATTTTTGTTATTGTCAATTAAATGTATTGACACTTGCTATATATAGAGTAGGAGAAGGCATATAAAATCATGCATAAATAAGTAGTAAAGATAATTGATTTTGGTTACGGTCAATGTCAATATTGAAAAAGACAGTTGAAAAATAATAAAATGTACAAACCTTTAAAAAATATATACCTTGATTATAAGCAAAGTTTTAATATTTTGTTATAATTTAATGATAATTTTTTCGTAGTCCCTTTTTAGGGGATTTTACTGTTTATTTTAATTTACATTTAATTAACTTCCTAATTATAAGTTAAAATCAAAAAACGTGCTTACCATGGCAAAATCAAACATCAATACGCCTTAAGGTATGCTATAATTTTGTAAACATACAAATGAAAATTGATTATAAGTTTGAAATAATTTTTATTAAAAGGAAACTTGGGAAGCTAAAAGATTTTAAATTAATTTAAATTTTCTTACTAGTGTGCTGTAATCTTAATTTACATTAATTTTACTAATTGAAATGTTATTAATCTTAATAATGATTAATTAAGTTAATCAAACAATAATAAGTTACTTATTATTTTAATATCTAAAGGCCTAAAAGTATAGTTTTAAATATGCTTTACTTTTTCATAATTTGTTTAGAATGTAGTCTGTTTAGACTAGAATTTATCTAGACTATACAGACTACAGTCTAAAGAGACTATAGTCAAGACAGACTATAATCTAGACAGACTATAGTCTAGATAGTCCATAGCCTAGACAGATTATAGTCGTTACTATAATATACTTTATAGTCGAGGCAATAGCCCAGTTTATAGTGAAGACTATAATTTGGTTTATAGTCGCGACTATAATCTAGTTTATTCTCTAGACTATTAAATATACTATAGTCGTGATTATAGTCTAGTCCTAATTTCAATTTTTAGCGAAGACTATAGTTTAGTTCATAGTCGAAACTCTAGTTTAGTTTATAGTCGAGACTTTACTCTATTATATAACCGAGACTATAGACTAGACTATAGTTCTTATTATAGTCTAGTGTATACCATAATGTAAAATCAAGACCTCAGGCTAGTTTATAGTCAAAACTTTAATCTAGTTTATAGTCAATACTATAAACTTGACTATATTCGAAACTATAGTCTTGTTTATATTATAGTTTATAGTTCAAACTATAGTATAGTCTGTATTCTAGTCTATAGTCTAGTATATAGTTTAAACTATAGTTAATTCCATAGTCTAGTTTATAGTTTTCTCTATTGTTTTATTTACTAATTAATTTTTATTTTATTTTATAAATTTTTAAAAATAATCCTTCGCACTTCCAGATTTGGTTTTGCACTACTAAAATAGTTTTAAAACTAGTTCACTTGTTTACAAATAATAAATTTTCTATTCGTTACACTTTGTTTAATATAAAAAATTTAAACTATTTTGAACATATATTTTCAATATCATTAAATATAAAACCAGTAATTTGTATTTTTATAACAAATTACAATTTGATACTTAAAGCAAAAACTATCTTCTTTTTAAAAATACCTTTTTCCAAACAAGTAAAACTTGTATAAATTTTTAATGACTTTTATGAGATTTCATTTAGATTTTTTTCTTCTTCTATTTCTCTATATTTAATTACAATTTAATTTATTTACATTATAACAACTAACAACAAAATAACATGAAAATAATAAGTAAGAAAAAAAAAATAATTAATCAAGTTTGTTAGAGGGAAGAGTAGAGCTTTTTAACCAACGAATGACGGTGTGTATGAGTGTATAACAAGTTGTTAAAGTACCTGCACTTGACCTTGAAATTTTAATATGATATTCTAACAATTGAGTTAACGAAAAATAATATATATTTTTATGTATAAAAACAAAATATATAATAAATAATTAATTTACACGATATTGTATGAGCTTCATATCTAATAGGAGAATATATGATGTTAGATAATTATTAGAGAGATGTGAAATAAGAATCATGCAAAATTTTAATTGTTTTAATGAAAAAAATAAGAAAAATATTTAAAAATGTATAAACAATCTAAAGAAAAAACAAATAAACGAGAAGAATTTAGCTTATAAAACTAATTAAGCAAATCAAATTGCAAAAAAAAATAATTATAATAGTTTTAATTACTTGTTTGTTAATAATTAAACAAATGGGTTTTTTAAAGAAAAAATTAAATTGAAATTAAAGGACTCACGAGCGAGTCTTAAAAAAGACTAAAAATGTTAACGATTTAAATAAAAATATTTGAGCCAAAAGGCTCTTGATTTAAGTTAAATATATTGAGTAAAAAGTTTTCCAATTGTAGCTAAATTTGGTGACTAAAACGACTCACGCTTGAAGCTATGTTGCGTGATTAAAAAATCTGAAGTTTAAACCTAAATTGGGTGACTAAAAACATTAAATTTGTAAAGAAAATTACCCACATTTTAAGTTAAATTATTTCTCCAAATATATTCACATTTGGTGCATTATTGAGAGCCTAAAATGGCTCACGCCTTAAGCTGAATTGGGTAACTAAAATAAAAAATGTCTGCTACTGACTGGAGTGATAAAAAGGACTCATAATAGGGGAAATATTGCAAAACTAAAACGACTCAATAGTAACCCTTAATGCAGTGACTAAATCAACTCCTATTAAAGCTAAATTGGGTGACTAAAATGACTCACGTTTTCAACTAATTTAGGTGACTCAGTTATAGCTTGAAGATGTGAGTAAGAAGTCGTGAAATTGCAGCTAATTTTAGTCAGTGAAGGACTAATTTTTTAAGCTTCATTCAGTGACTAAAGCGATTCACTTGCAAGGCTTTATTAAGTGACTAAATATTCACCACTGAAGCTATATAGAAAGATTAAAAAGGCGAGTGAATAAAGCATAAACAAATTTTATCAAAAAGTCATCTAAAGTTAGCTAAAAGAGTGAGGAAAAAACCTCACCAACTACGAATAAATTTGTTGACTAAGACGATCTTAAATTGCAGCTAAATTGGGTGATTAAAAAGACTCACGTTTAAATCTATATTGAGTGACTAAAAAGACTAAATTGGGTGATTAAAAAGACTCACGTTTAAATCTATATTGAGTGACTAAAAAGACTTTTGATTGAGGTTAAATTGGGTGACTAAAATGACTTACGTTTAAAGTTAAATTGGGTGACTTGAATGACTCATAATTGAATCCAAATTTGGATGCTAATAACACTCACGTTTCAAGCTTAACCCGGTGACTAAAGAAACCCACGATAGCAACTAAATGAATGACTAAAGGAACTCATAATAGTAGATTTTTATTAAAAAAAATTATTTTGTAAATAAATTGTCCTACAATTGAAGCTAAATTGGGAGATTAGATCGACTCACCATTGCAGTTAAATTGGGTGAATAAAACGACTAACAATTAAATCTAAATAAAGTGAGTAAGAAGTACCACAATTGCAGCTTATTTGAGCCACTAGAAGGATTCACTTTCAAAACTTTATTCCGTGACTAAAGTGATTCACTTGTAAAGACTTATTAAGGGAATAATAAGTGACTAAATACTCACAAGTGAAGCTAAAAGACTAGAGATTAAAGCTAAAATATTTGACTGAAAAGGCTCACGAGTGAAGCTAAAATAGTGAAAAAAAAGACATCCACATGCAACTAAATTTGAAGATTAAAACGAGCAACAGTTGAAACTAATTTGGGTGATTAAAAAGACTCACGTTCAGATCTATATCGGGTGACAAAAATTACCTCAATTACAACTAAAAATGGATAACAAAATTACTCACGTTACAAGGTAAATTGGGAGACTTAAATGATTTAAAATTGTAGCAAAATTATTAGACTAAAATGACTTACGCTTTTAAGTAAATTAAGTGACTAAAGAAACCAGCAACTTCTACTAAATTAATTATTCAATTTATCCAAAAAGAACTCATAGTTAGAGCAAAATTTTAAAGAATATATGAACTCATGATTAAGGTTTAATTAATTAACTAAAGAGAGTCATAATTGAAGCCAATTTAGGTGACTAAAGCGACTCGCGATTGTTACTAAATTAGGTGAGTAAACGACCCACAATTAAAGCTAAATAGAGTGTGTAAAAGTTTCAAAAATTGCAGCTAGTTTTAGCGACTAAAATGACTCACTTTTAAAGCTTAATTCGGTGAGTAAAATGTCTGTTTTGTAAAGCTTTATGAAGTGAATAAAATGCGAATAAATACACACGAATGAAGCTAGATGGGGAGTTTTAAAAGGCTCACGTTTAAAATTAAATTAGTTAACTAAAACGAGTCACGTTTAAATTTAAATTGGGTGACTTAAAGTACTTACAATTGGAACCTAATTTGGAGACAAAAATTACTCACGCTTTAAACTAAATTGAGTAACTAAAGAATCCAACGGCTGCTACTAAATTGAGTAACTAAAAGAACTTATAATTGGAGCAATATTGAAAGAATTAATGGACTTAAAACTAAGCCTTAATTGTGTCCCCTAATTTTACGATGGCAGTAAAATTAGGGGACTAAAACTACACATGATTAAGACCAAATAATGTAAAAATTCCTACAATTGCAGTTAAATTTAGCCACTTAAAAAAACTCACGTTTAAAGCCAAATTGGATGACCGAATACTACTATAAACATAATTTTGAATTTGTGTTCATAACCAATAATTTACAACACACCTGTTAGTATAATTATGGCATAAATTAAACAAAAACAAATCAAAACTTCTTAACAATTTAACCTTGACTGAGTCATCTATTTTTTCCATTCTGCCCTCTTAAAACCTTAAAGGGCTACGAAACTCCCATTTGTTTTTTTTTTTTTTATATTTAAAACATTCCTTTAACTGAATAGATAAATAATAAAGTTATTTAATAAATAGTTTAACCTTGACTTATAAAATATTTAAGACTAAATAATCGCTATTCTAATCGTTATTATTCTGCTGCTAAATAATTGCTGTTTAAATGCAAATTAATATAAAATATTCTATTATTTTTTTTTTTTTTTTTGCACAATTTTTCATAATGATAATTTGAAAAAAATTAAAAAAAAAAGTTTTTTGTTAAATGCTTGTTGCCACTCGTCTAAATTGTTGTTTTGTTTTTATTTTGTTGTATCTCAATTGTACATTTCTAAGTACTTATGTACAAAGTTATTTACACTACATGTGAGTTTATTATAAGTGTTGTTGTTGGGTTTTTGTGAGAGTGTGTACGTAACAGATGTGGGTCGACAAAAGTTGCAAACGTATTTAAAATACAGCAACTACAACAACAACAACGACAAGTACAACTAACTTGTGCCACAACAACTGCGAAAAAGTTTGAAACAAAACATTTAACTGCTGCAACAGCAAATGGCATCAGAAGTTTTTTTTTTTTTTTTTTTCGTTAAACATTTTTGTATATATTTGTCATTTATTAACACACCCTATAGACAGCTGATCAAAAATGAGATTTGGTTACTTAAAATGCAGGAAATTAACCACAAAAATTATTAAAAAGGATTGAAATTAAATTGGGTGACCAAAACGATACAGGATTAACACTTAAATAGCCCAAAATTGATTCTAAATTGCATAGCTATAAGCACTTGCGATTGAAGCTAAACTGGGTGACTGAAATACCCACAATTGGAGCCAAATTAAGTGACTAAAAATACTCACGATTAAAATTTTAAAGTTCACAATTAAAGTAAACTCACGTGACTAAAAATATTGACGATTTAAGCTAAGTTGGATAAATAAAAATGATCACAATTTAAGCTAAAGTGGGTGACTGAAATTTCTATAAATAAAAGCTAAATTTCGTGACTGAAAAGCCTCAGGTTCGATGTAAAATTGGGTATATAAAATACTTTCAATTAAATTTAAATTACGTGACAAAAAAGGGATACAATGGAAGGTCCATAAAAATGTTTACACTTGAAGCTAAGGTAAACTAAGATAAAGCTAAGTTGCGTGATTGAAAAGACCCACAATTTATGCAAATTTTAGTACATAAAAATACTCACAGTTACAGCAAAATTATGTAATTAAAACAAAGAATATTTAAGCTTATTTGTATTAAGAATAATGCTCACGATTGGAATTATACAGCGTGACTAAAAAAACTCGTACTTGAGGTATAACTAGGTGATTAGAAGGACTCATTATCAAAGCTAAATTGCGTGACTAAAAGAACTACGAATGAAGCTGCATTCCACTTTGAAGAAGACTCATATTTGAGGCTAAATTGAGAGACTAGAAGCACTTACGGTTGAAGCTAAATTTTACCAAAAAATAGCCCCGCAATTAAAGAAAACTTTCGTGACTGAAAGGAACTAAAGATTAAAGCTAAAGTGCGTGACTAGTGGATTTTTAACTGAAGCAAAAATAAAGTGGCTAAAAAGACTTCGATTGAAGCCAAATTTTGTCAATAAAAATTATGTGGTAATAAAACCGCAGTTGAAGCCAAAGTGGGTAACTAAAAAGACTCAAATTCAAGGCTTAATTGCGTGACTAATAGATTTACAAATTGAACAAAATTTTCAAGATAAAGATGACCCACGTTTGAAGATGAAAAGGTTCAAAATTAAAACAGAAATCTGGTCAATAAAATCCTCACGATTAAAGCTTAATTACGTAGCTAAAAATGATCACGAATGTAGCTGAACTGGATGACTGAAAACACTTAAAATTAAGACTAAAGTGCGTGATAAAAAGATCTATGAATTAAGCCAAATTTGTGAGGTGAAAACGCCCCAATGTTTAAAATAATAAGAATTACAATAAAAGCTTAAACACGTGACTGAAGATAACCACTATTGCATCTAAAACAGGTGACTACAAATACTTAGAATCAAAGCCATACTGCGTGACATTTTACTGAATGAGATTTGGTGACAATCATAGATAAATTTTCAAATAAAAAAACACGATAAAAACAACGAATAAAAATATTCAGAATTTATGAGCAAAGCAATATTAAGTGACAAAAAGTGCTCACAATTTTTGCATTATTTTGCCAATAAAAATCCTTACGATTAAAACAAACTTGTGTGACAAAAATGGCTCACGAGCAAAACTAAATTCCGTAACAAAAGATGCCTCAGAATTTGAATCAAAATAGCTATATTAAAAGACTCACATGCAAAGCAAAATTATGTGACTAAAAAGACCTATAAATGAAACTGAAATGAATGGCTCATGATACTTATAATCCAAACTAAATTGCGTGAGTAAAAAGAGTCAAATTTGAAAACAAATTGGATCAAGAAAAACATTTTATTTAAAACAAAAATGCGTAGGAAAGAAGGCTCAAAATTCAAAAAATTTAGCTCAATGAAAAATCTCACGATTAAAGCCAAATTAAGTGACTAAAAAGAGTTACAATCTAAGCTAAAAAGACTCACGAACAAATATAAATTACATGAATTAAACTGGTCACAATCTAAGTTAAAAAATACTTAAAATTTATTGAAAATTTGTTTAAAAAAAAATACTCACGATTAAAACAAAATTATGTCATTATGTCAAAATTATGATTCATGATAAAAGCTATAAGGAAACACTAATAAGACCCATGACTGAAACTAAATAAGGACTCTGTATGTAGCCAAATTGAAAAACTAAAGATTCATTATAGAAGCCAAACTAAGTCATTATAAAGTCTTTTAATTTAAGCCAAAATTGGTGACTTAAAAAGCAAACTAGCGTGAATCAATTGAAGTTAAATTAAGTGATTAAAAAACTCTTTACTAAAGAATAATTCAGCGACAAAAGATTATCTAGTTTGGAATTATAACTGAAGCTCAATTACGTGACTTAAACGGCTTATGATTAAAGGTAAAAAAGTGATTAAAAGCTCACACCGGATGCAAAAACAGGTGATGAAATTCAAGGTCAAATACTCACGATTAAAACATTATTAAGTGACTTGAAAAACTTTTATTTAAAAGAAAAACTAAGTGACTAAAATTATAAACAATTTTAGCTAAATATGGAAGCTAAAAGGCCTGACGTTTAAATCCAATATAAAGACTAAAGGCACTCAAGCTAAAAGCTAAATTTAATTTTAAAAACCCTATTCCAGTCAAGCAACTGTGCTTTAATTAAAAGTATATTTTAGTGTTTTAAGAATAATTTAAGTCACTTAGAAAAAACATAATTTAAAATAAAAAAGAGCTATGATTGAAGACAATTTAGTGAACGAAAATGTGACAAAATTAAGTGACTAAAAGGACCCATGATTGATGGTAATTTAGTGATTAAAAAGTACTCATAATTAAAATTAATTTAAGTGTATAAATATTCTTCTGAATGAAAGCCAAATAGAGTAACTAAAAAATAAAATTATTAAAGCATAATGACGTGACTAGAAAAACTTATAATTAAAAGAAAAATCAAGTGACTGAAAATATCCTCGTTTGCAGTTAATTTTAAAGCTTAAAAGAGTCACGTTTAAAACCAAATAAAGACACAAAAAAAGTCTTCTAATGAAACCTAAATTAATGGGCTAAAACTACTCACGCTAAAAGCTAAATTTTTACTTAAAAAAAAACCCTCAAATTAAAGACAATATGGCTGTTGGAAAAAGAGCTTTTTTGTGTAGTATTTTCCCAAATTCGTTAATTATTTGCTTGAGTTTCTCTGACTCTATATATTTTTTTCAAATGCAATCAACCGCAAAAGCAACATTTCATAATTATTGTGGCAAATAATCAACATTTTTTCCATATTTTTTTTTTTTTTTTTTTTGTTTTTCTCTACTGTTTTTAAAACTGCAATCATAAAAACATAATAATATTGAATTGTATATAATATAAATATAAATTTTAAAAATAAATAAAACAAAAAACAAAAATATTAATGTTAAGATATTAAAATGGATGAGTTTTTATGAGTGAATACCACCAACAAGCAACAATTAAACACGAGTGAATGTATATAAATTTATTTTATTTATTCATTTGTAACGAGTAATGGTTGATGATTTATATTTTATATAAAATAAATAATGATATAGAAAATTTTCATTTTATTTTTTCAATATTTTTATAATAAGAATATTTGCATATATAAAATCTGTACATATGTAGTGACCATTAATACATATTGTTAAGCTATAAAAATAATAATAATAATCAGCAGGAATATTATAGTTATAAATATTTTAATATTTAATATGAAATGGTATGTATGGTATATGAAAAAATAATCGATAGAAAAATTATATCATAAATAGTAATGTCATATTTACACGTGATGATTAACAAAAATAAGAGTTAAATATGGAAAAAAATTATTTAAAAAAAAGTACGAACAATGACAAAAATTTATTTATGATTTTATTTTTATTTTTTTAAAACATGTGTTGAAAAATGATAAATGGAGATGTTAAAATATAAATAACAAATATTTTTATAATAAAGATTTCAATAAAACATGACAATAAATAAAACAAATTAATTAAATTAAAATATAGGCCAGGGAACAAGATAATTAGAGAAATAATAAAAAAGGTACTACGAACCGGATTTTAGATATTTATTGATGAGATTTTTTATCATAAAGATCTTAACATAAATCACAAATTAAATAAATTAATTAAAATTTATAAAACTATAAGAAAAACAATTAATAGAAAGAAATTAAATGGTCCTTCGAACCGGATAAATTTAATTAAAAGCTAAAAAACTGGCCTATATTATAATTATTTCAATAAATTGATAAAACAAATTAATTTAATTAAATTAAAATATAGGCCAGAAAACAAAATAATTAGAGAAATAATAAAAAAAAAGGTACTACGAACCGGATTTTAGACTTTTATTGGGGAGATTTTTTATCATAAAGATCTTAATACAAATCACAAACTAAAAAAATTCATTAAAATTTATAAAATACTAGGAAAAGCATTAAATGGAGAGAAATTAGATGGTCCTTCGAACCGGATAAATTCAATTAAAAGCTAAAAAGCAGGCCTACATTTTAATTATTTCAATATATTAATAAAATAAATTAATTAAATTAAAATACAGTCCAGGAAACAAGATTATTAGAGAAAAAATAAAAAAGGTACTACGAACCGGATTTTTGACATTTACTGGGGACATTTTTTATCATAAAGATCTTAATACAAATCACAAATTAAATAAATTAATTAAAATTTTAAAAACACTTAGAAAAACAGTTAATAGAAAGAAATTAGATGGTCCTTCGAACCGGATAAATTCAATGAAGAGCTGAAAGTTTTTCAACATTTTAATTTTTTAAAAATTAAAACTCATTCCTTTATTTCTTTAGGCTCAATTTTAAATGAAGTGCACAAAAAAATACATTAATAAAAATAAAATGGTCCTTCGAACTGGATAAATTAAATAAATATAGGCTAGGAAACAAGATAGTTAGAGAGATAATAAAACGGGATTATAAACTAGATTTCAGATATTTATTATAGAAATTTTTTTTATCATTAATTAAATAAATTAATTGAAATTCATATGGTTCTAAGAAAAACATTAAATATAAAGAAATTAAATGGTCCTTCGAACCAGACAAATTAAATAAATTGTTTTAATTATTTCAAAATTAAAATTCGTTTCTTAATTTCTCTAAATAGTCTCTTTTTTTACGACATCTTAGTCACTTAATTTGGTTTAAACCTAATTTATCTTAAATTTAAAAAAGTGACTATTTTATTCAGCTTTAAGCATGAGACCATTTCATGACTTTATTTGGCTTCATTTAATCACTTTGTTAGGCTTTAATTTTGGGTTTCTGCCAATTTATAGTGGGTCCCTTAAGTCACATAATTTTGCTTCAAAAGATACTCCTTTTCGTCACCTATTTTTGCCTCAATCGTGACACGTTAACTTTTTAATTAAGCTTCAATAGCTGATCATTTTAGTCACTCATTTAAGTATCTAACTTATCTTAAATTGCGGTCACTTTAAATCACTTTCTTTAGTTTTAAAAGTGAGTTTATTTACTTTGCATTAAGACACATTATTAATCTTCAGTGGGGGGCCATTTTAGTCACTTCATTGTCAGACTCTTAAATCACTTTATTTCACTTTATTTATTATAGAAATTTTTTAACATAAATATCTTAATACATCACAAATTAAATAAATTAATTAAAATTTATAAGATACTAAGGAAAACATTAAAATGATGGAAATAGATGGTTCTTCGAACCGGATAAATTAAATAAATAGTTAAAAAACAAGTCAACGCTTAAATTATTTAAAAATTAAACTTTATTTCCCAGATAATTATTTCCTTATTTCTCTAGACTATTTCTTAAATAAAAAATAAATAAATGAAAATTAAATGGTCCTCCTCAGTTTTTAAAATGAAAATTAAATGGTCCTTCGAACCGGATAACTGAAATTAATAGCTGAAAGACTAGCCAGCTTTTTAGTTATTTAAAAATTAAACTTCATTTCTTTATTTCTCTAGACTTCATCTAAGAATTTATATAACAAAAATCAATTTAATTTTTCTTTTATTTAATTTAAAAAACCAAAAAGTTTTTCTCAATATTTTTAAAACAATTTCACTTGGAAACTTTAAATACTTTTCCTCAGATAAGTATTTAAACTTATTTAAACTTTATGTTAAATATTCTTTTAAAATACCTAAAAACTTTGTTTGCATCTTTTAAACTTGCATCTTTATAAAAAAAAAATACTTTAAATGTCAAAAGAAGATCAAATAATACATATATTTTTTTATTATTTTGATTTTTGTCAAACTTTAAATAAAAACATATTCAAGCAGCCAGCATTTTGGCTTAAATCCAGTGGAAAATAACAAACAAACAATCATACTTCTCATAACAGACATATTGTCTAGCAGAAAGCTTAACAATAAAATCAGATCATAATCGTAAAAAAGGAATGAAAAAACTATATATGAATTGAAAATTCCATATAAAAGAAATGAAGTGTAATCAACATGAAAGAAAGAAATGAAAAAAAATTAAAGTATAGAAAATCAAAAATAATTTTTTGAAATAAATAGATTTAAAATGACTTTGAGAAGAAAGTTAATGTAGACAAATATTAATGAGGGAATAAATAAATGTAAGAAATGATTTGGGAATGCCAAAAAAGTAGGAAAAAATAAGTATTGAAATTACTGCAGGCGTGAGTCATATTAGTCACTAAAAAAAGTCTACATTTACCTTCTTAATTTGGTCTGAATTGATGATATTATCAGTAACTTTATTTAGCTTAAATTGTAAGTCTTTTCATTCACCTAACTTGCTAGCAATTTTAGGTCATTTTAGTCCCATGATGGAGCTTAAATTTTTAGTATTTTTTGCTCTTAAGTTCAGTTCTATTATTATACATTTGTAGTCACTTATATTCTTTTTAAATATGAGCTCGTTTAGTCAGCAAATGTAGCACCAATATCTCTCCTTCTCAATCACTTGATTTAGTTTTAATTAAAGAGTTTTCCTGTCACGCAATAGAGCTTCTGTGTTCATTTCGTCACCTAATTAATCTTTAACTAAAGCAAATTTTTGTCACTTTTTACAGCTTTTAGCGTGAATCAGTTTATTCTCTTATTTTGTATCGTAGATATTTGTATCGTAGATCATTTTACATCTTTATTTAGCTTCATTAAATGGTTTTATTAGACTTCAATTGTTAGTCACCTATTTTGGCTTAAAACGTGACTTGTTTAGCTTCATATTTTGCTTCAATCACTGATTGCTGTTGTCACTTATTGTAGCCTTAATTATAGCTTAATTTAGGCACTTAAATTATTTTTAATTGTAAGATTTTTTTTTATCAATTTATCTTTAAGCATGATTCTATTTATTAATTTTATTTTGCTTACATCACTATCAATTGTTACTTTATTTACGTTGTTAGACTTTTATTGTGACTTCTTTGAGTTAATTTATCGTGGGCCTCTCAATTTACTTTATTTGGCTTCATTCGTTAATATTTTTAGTCAATACCTTAAGATTCAATTGTGAACATTTTTCACTAAATTTAGTTTGAAGAGTATGATTTTTCTTCAAACTCTAACTATTTTAGTCACCTATTTTGGCATTAAACATGAAACAAGTCATGTTTCTTCTTCTTAATTTAGCTTCAGTCTCTGATTTCTGTAGTCACTTCTTTTTTGGCTTCAAGTATCGGTTCATTAAGTATCAAATTTATCTCAATTTGTAACAATTTTTAGTCACTTTCATTAGCTTTAAGTGTGAGTTTTAGTTAGTCACAAAATTTTACTTCAAATGTTGATCCATTCATCCATTAATTCAGTCAAATGTTTTAGCTTAACTCATTAGAAATTTTGGTCACTTTATTTAGTGTTAAACTTGAATATTTTTAGTTGCATTATTTCATTTCATTGGTGAGCTAATTTAGTCACTTTATTTTGCTTTTAACGTGAGTCTCTTAGCATTATATTTCGCTTCATTGATGGATTTTTTTAGTCACTTTATTAGACTTTTTAGTTAGTTCTTTTATTAATTTAATTTACATTTATTGAAGATCCTTTTTAGTCACTTAATTAAGTTTTAAGCGTGAGTCATTTTAGTGACTTTATTTCGTTTATTCGTAGATTTTTTCTTTAATCAAATAATTTAACTTCGATCGAGAACCTTTTAGTCCCTTTAATCGTGATACTTTTTAGTCACTAAATTAAACTTTAAGCGTGAGTCCTTTTAGTGATTTTTTAGGTTATTTAAGTCCATAATTTAGCTTCGATCGAGATACTTCTTAGTCACTTAATTAAGCTTAAAGTGTGAGTCCTTTTAGTGGCATTATTTCGGTTATTTGCAGGTTCTTTTAAGTCACATAATTTAGCTTTGATCGAGAACCATTTAGTCCCATTAATCATGATCCTCTCACTAAATTAAGTTTTAGGCGTGAATCCTTTTAGTGATTTTATTTCATATATTCGTAGGTCCTTTAAGTCACATAATTTGGTTTCGATCGTGAACCCTTAGTCTTTTTAATCATGATACTTTTAAGTCACTTAATTAAGCTTAAAGCGTAAGTTCTTTAAGTGACTTTAATTCGTTTATTCGTAGGTTTTTTAAGTCACATAATTAAGCTTCGATCTAGGACTTTTTAGTCCATTTAATCGTGACACTTTTTAGTCACTTAATTAAGTTTAAAGCGTGAGTCCTTTTATTCGTAGGTTTTTTTTAATCTTCAATAGAGAACATTTTAGTCATGCAATTTAACTCAAATTGTTAATAAATTTTTGTCATTTATTTTAGCTTCAAGTATGCGTTTTTTTAATCACTTATTTCAGCCTTAATTATGAGACTTTTTAGTCCCATAAGTAAGCATTAAGCGAGAATATTTTTAATATTTTTTTTTTTAGTCACATAATTTAGTTTCGATCAAAAACCTTTTGTTAATAATTTTTATCAATTATTTTAGCTTAAATTGTGCACCTTTTTAGTCACTTATTTCAGCCTAAATTAATGGACTTTTTAGTCACTTAATTAAGCTTTAAGTGTGGGTCTTTTTAGTCACTTATTTCTAAGTCTCAATTATAAGCCTTTTTCTTCATATAATAAATCTTTGAAGGTGGTTTTTTAGTCACAATTATAAGTATTTTCAGTCACTTAAATTTGGTTTAAGCGTGAGTACGTTTAGAGACACAATTTAGATATAATCGAGGAACTTTTTAATCACAATAATAAGTCCTTTTAGTCATTTAAATTAGACTTTAATTAAGAAACTTTTTTAGTCACTTATTAAGCTCCCATTTGGTTTCCTTTGAGTCATCCAAACATACAATGTTTTTAATAAATTTCTGAAATGTTTACAATTTTAAAAATCTTTATTATTTTTGCTTTTGATTTTGAACATTTTTTAAACAACTTTATTTTTTTATCTTGTCTGATGAAATATTTGTTTTGAATTCTTTTGTCTTTTATTTCTAAAACGTATTTAATTTACTGTCTACACCTTTATTTAGAATTTTGTATATTTTTTTATTTTTTTTTTTTTTGTATTCGGTGTTATTTAAAATACAATTTAGAATTGTTTGTAGTTTTTTTTTCTGTTTTTTTTTTTCAAAACATCAGTTACAACAACAATGGCAACAACAACTTTGCTATTGACCGATTTTTTCGGTTTTTATTTCAATGTTTTTTCAAACAGCAGCCTAGAGTATGAGTTGTTGCGAATTTCGAAGGACGTTTATTACACTTGAGTTAGTTGAATTTATTTTTTTCTGCTATTTTTTTCATTTGACTGTGACACTGATTCCAAATCTGGCTGTAAATCTCAATGATTGTTTTGAACAACAAAAACAACAAAAGATATAAAGTTTATTGACGTCACGTGATGCTTGCTAAGACAAGTTGTTCTAAAGTATCAATTGACAGCCTTTAGCTGCTTCTATTTATTGATGTGTATGTGTGTGTATATTACTGATTACAAAATCCACTTAAATAATTGTTTAATTAAATATTCTCTAAAATAATGATAATGAAGAAGCATCTTTAGAGAATTTTTTTTTTTTTTTAAAAAACACTCCTCTTTGAAACATTAATTAAAATTGAATTTGAAATCATTTGTATTAACAAAGAAAACCAGTTTTTGTTTTGTGTAAAATTATTGTTAACAAGTTAATAGGCCATTTAATAGTAAATAAGTCAAAAATAACAAAAACAAAAATAAACTTATTAGTTTTATTAAAAGCTTAAAAGGCTTTTTTGTACTAAATATTTCTTAAGTATTAAACTGAAATTAAATACTTTGTTATACACATGATCATCAGCTAAATATCTCTAAGAATTTAAACACAATCAATTTAAAGAAAATTACCCAAAATTTATAAAATAATAAATGAAACTTAAAAAACATTCTTAAATATAGAAACAATGTTTAAACAAAAAAATCATTAATTAAATTTTTTTTTTAATTTATTTTAGTCATCGTCATCATTAAATTGTATTGTAGCATTAAAAAGTAATGGGTCAATAGCTGAGAACAAGGTTTTTATGTTTTATTCAAGTTATTTAGCTGTCTATGAGTTTATTTTGTAGCTAAATTTTATGTTTTTAAACATAATTGTTTAATAAAACTAATAAAGCTTTAAATGGTTGTAAAATTTTATGTTTAAATAACAGCAACAAGAAAATAGCAAATAAATCATAAAAATCGTAAAGATGAAAGTCATGATTTTGTTCTTAAAGACTTTGAAAACAATTGAAACAATTTGAAGTAAAAAAATAAAAATGTTAAAGTATTTTTTCTCATTTTAAAATACTATAATAAAAACTTTCAATATTGTTAAAAATAAATTTAAAATAGTTATATTTATTTTTTTGATTTATAATAAATTTAATAATTTTTAGAATTGAGCAATTTTCATGTTTATTTATAGATACTTTTGTAAGTAATTAAAAGGACTCACGCTTAAATCCTACTTACGAGACTTAAAAGTCTTATTATTAAGGCTGAAATAAGTAACTAAAAATATCCTCGCTTAAAAAATTAAAAGTGACTAAAACAAGTGAATGATAATAACCAGATTTAAAGCTTACTCACGTGACTAAAAAGTCTCATAATTGAGAATGAAATAAGTGAATGAAAATACCCAGACTTAAACCTTACTCAAATGACTAAAAAGTCTCATAATTGAGAATGAAATAAGTGAATGAAAATACCCAGACTTAAACCTTACTCACGTGACTAAAAAGTCTCATAATTGAGAGTGAAATAAGTGACTAAAAATATTGACGCTTATAAATATATACGTCATTAAAAAGGCACATAATTGAAGTAAAAATAATTGATTAAAAATTGAAAATGAAATAAGTAACTAAAAATATTCTAACTTAAAAATAATAACGTGACTAGAAAGGAACATATTTGAAGCTAAAATAAGAGATTAAAAGGACTTACGACTAAATCTTACTTACGTTAGTGAAATGTTTCATAATTGAGAATGAAATAAGTGACCTCAAAATATACACTTATAACGTGACAAAAAGCCTTAAAATTGAAGCTGAAATAAATGATTAAAAATACCCAGACTTAAAACTTAAGTGACTAAAAAATTTCATAATTTGGAATAAAATAAGTGACTAAAAATATTCACGCTTTAAAATAATTACGTGACTGAAAAGGGATATAATAATTGAAACTAAAAGGACTTATGATTAAAACCAACTAACATGAATAAAAAGTCTCATTATTGAGGATTCTATAAGTTTCTAAAAATATCCTAGCTTAATAATAACGTGACTAAAATGGCGCATAACTATTGTTAAAACAAGTGATTAAAAATATCTTGAATAAAGTGATAAAGTCTCATAACTGAGAATGAATGAAATGACTATAAATACCCACGCTTAAAAAATACGTTATTAAAAAAGGCACATAATTGAAGTTAAATAAGGGATTAAAAAGACCCACACTTAAATCTTACTTACGTGACTAAAAAGTCTCTTAATTCTGGCTACAATAAGTGAATAAAAATATTCACGCCTAAAAGTAATTACGTGATTAAAAAGGCACAGAATTGAAGTTAAAATAAGTGATTAAAAAAACTTTCGCTTAAATCTTACTTACGACTTTAAAAGATTTCATAATTAAAGCTGCTAAAAGTGACTAAAAATATTCACGTTTAAAAATAATTACATGACTAAAATGAGCACATAATTAAAGCGAAAATAAGTGATTAAATAGACTCGTGCTTAAAACATACTTACGTGACTAAAAATTATCTTTATTAAGCCTGCTATAAGTGACTAAAAACATTCACGGAAAAAACTAATTGCGTGACTAAAAAGAGGTACACAAATGAAGTTAAAATAAGTGATTAAAAAAACTCACGCTTAAATCTTATTTAAGAGACTAAAAGATTTTATTATATTTATTAATTAAAGCTGCTAAAAGTGACTAAAAATATTCATGCTATTCACGTGACTAAAACGGGGACATAACTGAAGCTAAAATAAGTAATTAAATAGACTCGTGCTTAAAACTTAGTGACTAAAAACTGTCTTTACTAAGCCTGCTATAAGTGACTAAAAACATTCACGCATAAAACTAATTAAGTGTCTAAAAAGGGGCACATAATTAAAGCTAAAATAAGTGATTAAAAGGACTCACGCTTAAATATTACTTACATGACTAAAAAATTTCATAATTGAGAATAAAATAAATGAAATGGCTTATAATTGAAGCTGAAATAAGTGATAAGAGTATCTCACACTTATACAGTACTTAAGTGACTAAAAAGTCTCATAACTGAGATTGAAATGAGTGATTAAAAAGAACCCTACTTAAGGCTTTATTACGCATAATTGGCGCTTAATTAAAACTAAAATAAATAACAAACGTGATTAGCAATTAAAGTTAAATTAAGTCACTAAAACTTTCTTAAACTAAAGCTAAATTATATGAATTAAAGGACCTACAAATAAATGAAATAAAGTGACTTAATCGGGTCACGCTTAAAGTTAAACTGAATAACTAAAAAACTTCAAAAAGTTGAATTTAAATATAGTCACTTTATTTCACTTAAAATCACTAACGAATAAAGTCAATTAATGTGACTTAAAAAACCCATCAATGAAAGTGGCATTTGCCTTACCATGCACAGTGAGGCCAAATGCCAAATAAAAGGTAATAAGTCTGGATATTTGAAACCACTGAACCGATTAAAATGAAACTTGGATCATCGTTAGAAGAGGAGTTAGACTTTCGAAATATTGCCTGGAGTGTATAGCTAGAGCAAAAGTTACGCTAACATGACTAAAAATTCTTACAAATAATGAAAAATTAAGTATGTAACTAAATAAACCCATACTTAAAGCTAAGAAGAAGTGACTAAAGGAATCAACAATTGAACAACATCACCTCAAGAAATCGTAAGAACGAAATTGCCAAAACGAAAAAGAAACTCAAAAATTACAAAATCGTATAAACAGAAAAAACGCCAATACGAAAAAATGACAAAAGAAAAAATCGCTTAAATGAAAAAAAACAACAAAACGAAAAAATATTAGAATGAAAACAAAAATCGGAAAAAGAACCAAAACTAAATCACCAAAACGAAAAAGACACCAAGAATAATGTGGAACGAAAAAAACGCTAAAATGCCAAAATGAAAAGAAATTCTATTAAATGGAAAAAACATCAACTATAAAACGCATAAAATATTGTTTACATGGAAAAATGAGAACAACAAAAAAAAACGCCAAAATGGAAAAAACCGACTAACCGAAAAAAAATCACCAAAATGAAAAAAAAAAAAAAAAAGGTAACCAAAAACATCATTAAAACGGAAAAATTCACCGAAAAAGGAAAATCGCTAAAAAAAAAAAAAAAAAGAGGCAAAAAACAATAGAGTAACCTGCAAAAACGTCAAAATGTTGAAATCGTGTTCAAAAAACGTCTTCGCTTTGGCGTCTACAATAAAAAACAAAAATCTTAAAAACATAAAAAATCGTCTAAAAATAAAAAAGCAGAACAAAAATCGCCTAAATTGAAAAAAGCGCTAAAACAAAAAATCAAAAATAAGCGCCAAAGTTAAAAAATAACCTAAACAAAAGATTTACCAAAAATAATTACCCAATGGAAAAATCGCAAAAAAGAAAAAAAAATGTTCAAAGCAAAAAAACACCAAAATGTTGTCTAAACTGAAAAAACACTAAACCAAAAAAAAAATCGCCTAAACAGAAAATAATAGCGTAAACAGAAAAAAATGCAAATCGAAAAATCGCCATAACGGAAAAAATCTTCTGAAGAAAAAAAGCGCCAAAACAAAAAAAAAACGCCACAAATTAAAAATCACCTAAATAAAAAGGATAGCCTTTTAACAGAAAAATCGCATAAACGAAAAAATGGAAAAAGCCAAAAGGAACAAGCGCGAATTATATTAGTCCCGGCCGAATATATATAACCACCATCAACTTTTCCAAATTTTACATTATATGGGAGGGTCAGTAAAGTTGGCGGACCACGCCCATTTTTTTGTTTCCGAGTTTACATTGGTCCTTGAACTATTTGAACACAATTTCACCTTATATGGGAGGTGGGCGGTAAAGTAGGCTGACCACGCCTATTTTTTGTTCCCGATTTTATATCGATCCCCGAATTATACGTACAAAATTTCGTTGTCGCACATGCTTTTATTGAAGAAATATCAGCAGAAAAGTACGAAACAGACACCCTGTGTTTCTAGTTTTTAGTTTTTTCTTTTTTGTTTATTAACCGATTTTACCAGTTTCAATACCAAACAAACGTTATATAAGATAAATATTTGTACCAAATTTCATCCCCCTACGTTGCCCCGTTCGAGCCTTATCCTGCTTTCAACAGACAGACAGACGGACGCACATAGCTAGGTCGTCCAGGAATCTAACCAGGACCCAGAAAATATATACTTTGTGGGGTCTTAGATGATTTCTTCAACATGTTATACACGGAATGAGAAAATCAATATACCCCCCATCTTTTTGATTGTGGGTATAAAAACACCAAAATATAGTTTAAACCAAAAAAAAATCACAAAAGCGCCAAAATGAAAAAATGGTCAAAAACCGCAAAAGAAAAATATAAAACTAAAAAAATCGTTTAAACGGAAAAAATCCCCAAAAAAAAAAAAAACGAAAAAACTTGTAAAAAATCGTTTAAACAAAAAAATTTTAAAAATAAAAAATCTTCTAACGGAAAAATAGCCAAAATAAAAACAATGACTTAAATGAAAAAATTGCCAAAACAAAAGAATTATTACAGTTACTTAGAATTTTGTTCGCCCTTTCTGCTTAAAAGAATTTTGATAGAGGAAAAAGATTTCTTTAGTATTGAGCAGTTATTTTTGTGTTGATATTTTGTTGTTAATTGTTTTTTGCAGATAAACCAGGATTTACAACAATTTTAAAAGTGTATTTTGTTAGTTACAAACGTTAAATGTTTTTACTATTATCATTTATTATCATTTTCAAATTAATAAAAATAAATAAATAAATCGAAATTATAACTGTTAAGGACTTTTGATATGATTAAGATAATTATTTTTTCTTATTTTCCTTCAGTGCAATCTTATATTAAATAGATAAAAAAAAATATTAAATTATTTGTCTTAAAAATTTGGGATTTTTTAAATATTTTTATAAAAAATAATAATAACTAAATTTTTAGGTAGTTTATTTAATTTTAAACTTCAATAAAATCCCAAGAGCAAATTAAATCCTTTTATTACGTTAAAGTAATAATAAAGTAAATGGCAATACTTTAAAAACACTTTAAATTTTAAATATCAATTTTTATCTCCCCAAAAACCAATATACCACTTTAAAATTTGCAATATTCCATCTCTCTCTCTCTCTTGTTTGTCTTGATAGTGAAACAATTAAAAATCTTGGCGATAGGTCCTTTTCTTTGTTGTTTTAAAAGCACTTAAAATTGCACAAAGAGAAAAATAAAGCTGGAGGATAGTGTAGACTAGTGAACACAAAAGGCTTCTTCTTTGCAAATTTAAAGTAAGCACAAATGAATTGAAAACACTAAACTAACAATTATTGCAATAGCAAACCAAAATTGCAGAAAAAAAACAACTTAAAACAAAAATAGAAATAGAAATAGAAATACTTACAATTCAGACAAGATAATGATACACTAAAGTCCTGGATATTTAAGCAATACAAGGTACTATAAGTAGCAAATTTAACAAACAAAAGGAGGGAAAGGAGGCAGGCAACATAAGCTAAATAATGAAGGCAACCTAAACGAACGAATGAATGAATGAGTAACTGGTGTATCCATAGTAAAAACCGAAATAACAAAAAAAAAAAAGAGAACCTAATGCCTTGGTGCACAATTAAACTGCAATAAACCATAAATATCACAAGCCTGGGCTATAAAACCGAAAACACGTTTAGCATACTAAAATACTAAAGAACAACAGATATACACAAACACACACATACTAAATAGATATACCAATACAAAAACACTTTAATATTTAAACTTCATTTTCCAACATGAAAATGGAAGAAAGCAACAAAATACATAGACACACAAAAGCCTTAACAAACTCTTAGATATACACCAACATAAACTCACACATACATACATATGTATGAGCCAACAAATGACGAAGTATAACAACAACAAATATAATAAACATTATATCAGTAAACAATTGTTTGTGTATGTTTGTGTTTAAAAAGGAACAGGAACTAGTTACCAGTTGTTGCTGCTGTTGCTTCTCATATTTGTTGTTAAGAATTTTAAACAACACAACAACTACTAAAACAACAATAACTACAACACTCAAACCATATCACTCTAGCAACATAAAAACAATTGGAACATAAACGAGAAAACTTCAACATAAACATTAAATGAAATGAAGAAAGCCTGAGAGTAACAGAGAAAATTTTGGAAGAGAGAGGGAGTTGTAGGTTCCCTGCCAAGTGAATGAAATGATGTACTACAAGGCGTATGAATACTTTGTATCGTTTGCTTTTTATTTCAATTTTTTATTTATTTTTTTTTTTTCTTTGTGAAAAACACAAACACAAATAAAACAAAAAATACATTTAAAAGTTTTGTAATTGAGTAGTAGTTATGGAGAATTCACAAAGACATTTAATAACCATATGCTTGTTATTTCGAAATTCATACAATACAATAACAACAACAAAAGGAAATATACACATACACACAAAATACAATCATCATACCACAACCTAGAGTAAAAGAAAAAGTAAAAAAGAAATGAAAACAATATGTTGAAAAAGAAACTATAACATAAATTGTTCCGGTTGTTGGTGTCCTTATTAAAATTGAGAACAGTGGGTTAAATAAAAAAAGGAATTAATTAAAGAAGAAGAAAAAAGTATTTAAATTTAAAAGAAAACAATTTAAAAATATTATTTTAAAATTTAAAATTGTTTTCAAAACCAAAATTATTTTTATGTCGCATGAAAATGTTTTTTTTTTTTTAATTTTAGTACTAAATTTGTGTAAGCTGTTTTTAAAATGTTACTAAAAATTTTGGATTTAGTACTAAAATGTTTTTAATAAATTTTAATTCTAAATTTTTTTTTTTTTTTCAATATTAAATTTTCTTTTAGTACTTTTAAATACTAAAACAATTTTAGTACCAAAATTACTTTTATTACTTTTTAGAACTGAAAAAATAAATACTAAATATTACTTTAAATAAAAAATATGTTTCAATAACAGTTAGTACTAAAAATACTTGTCAGTATATTTTTGTACTAAAGACTTTTCTGGTCATTTCATACAAAAATTATTACTACTACTAGAATTTTTTAGTACTAAAACGATTTTTATTTAATTTAGTACTAAAATCAATTTAAAACTTTTCAGTTCTTAAAATAGACCTAATTTTTTTTTAATACATACTTTTAAAACTTTTAAGTACTAAAAATTACATTTAGTATTTTTAAACTAAACTTTACTTTTAGTACTAAAAATAGCTTTAGAATAGAAAATTACCTTTAGTACTTTTTATTATTAACATAACTTTTGGCACTATACATTACTTTAAGTACCTTTTAGTACCTAATCTAAGTTAAGTAGATACTATTTAATACCAAAAATTTATTTAGAGCTTTTAGTACAAAAAATTATTTTTTTGTGTTTCTTTGCACTTGTTTAGGTTTCAACGAAACCAAAATGGATAAGACACCACGAATGCTGATGAAGTGGTGTCTTATCCATTGGTGAAGTGGTGAATAAAAACTATTTCAGTCTAAAAACTAATTTTAGCACTAAAAAACATAATTTATAAAATATTTGAAAAATAATACAAAAACTGACATTTAGTACTTTTTGGTACCAAATAGGAACTTTAATAGCTTTTGTTACTAAAATCGACTTACTTTTTAGCATGAAAAATTACTTTTATCACTAAAAGTTTCTTTAAATACTAAAAGTGATTTTAGAACTTTTTCAGTACTTTCAGCGCTTAAAAGTGCTTTTGGTATTAAAAATTATTTTTAGTACTAAAAATTACTTTAGTATTAAAAATTACTTTTACTGCTTCTCAGTACTAAAAATTACTTTTAGCACTGCTAGTACCAAAGCAAAAACTTTTAGTACTAAAATAAATTTAAAATTTTTATTTTGGTACTAAAAAGGCTTTCAGTACTTTTTAGTACTAAAATCACTTAGTACTTCTTAGTACTAAAAATAACTAACATTTTAGTACAAAAAATGACTAAAAATAAATTTTAATACATTTTAAAACCAAAATTTATTTTTAGAACTTCTTTGTACTAAAAATAACTAAAAATTATTTTTAGAACTTTTTAATAAAAATTACCTTTAGTACTTTTTAGTAAACATTTTAGTACCAAAAATTTGTTTTAAAATTTCTTCGTATTAAAAATAACTTTTAGTACATTTTAGTGCTAACAATGGCTTATTAGCAAAAACTACTTTTAGTACGTAAATGATTTTAGTACTAAAATTTATTTTTAGTACTACAAATTACTAAAGTGACTTAGTACTAAAAACAAATTTTAATACTAAAAATTACTATTACTTTTAATACTTTTAAGTACAAAATATTTCTTACAGTTCTAAAAATTACTTTGGTACTAAGAATAAATTTCAGTTCTAATTGCACTGTTTAGTACTGAAAATAAATTTTTAGCTCTAAAACTAAATGGTACTAAATAATGACTTTATTACATTTTTGTACTAAAAATGCTTTTTAGTATATATTTAGTAATAAAAATTACTTGTACTTCCCAAAATTATTTTTAGAACATAGAAGAGGCTTTTAGTACTAAAATAATTTTTAATAATTTTTTTGCTAAAAGTAACTTAGTACTTTTATGTACTAAAAATATCATTAGAACTTTTTTATACTAAAAAATAACTTTAGTACTTTTTTGTACTAAAAATTACTTTTAGTACATTTTTGTATTAAAAATTATTTTTAGCACTTTTCTGTACATTTTTGTACTAAAAATAACTTTTGGTACATTTTTGCACTTAAAATTACTTTTAGTACTTTATGTACTAAAAATAACTTCTAGAACTTTTTGTACTAAAAATTACTTTTTTCTAATAAAAAGTTGTTTTTAATACTTTTTTGCACTAAAAATTACTTTTAATACTTTTATGTACTAAAATAGTTTTAATACATTTTTGTACTAAAAATTACTTTTTTGTACTAAAAGTTACTTTTTTGTACTAAAAATTACTATTTTGTACTAAAAATTACACTTTTATACTAAACGTTACTTTAGTACTTATTTTACCAAAAATAACTTTTAGTACTTTTTTGTACTGAAAATGACTTTTTGTACTAAAAATTACCTTTAGTACTTTTTTGCTCTAAAAATTATTATTTAGTATTTTTTTGTACTAAAAATTACATTTTGTACTAAAAATTATCTTAAAAAATTACTTTTAGTACTTTTTTGTATTAAAAATTACTTCTAGTACATTTTTTGTACCTTTAGTACTCTTTTGTACTAAAAATTATTTTTAGATAATTTTTGTGCTAAAAATTACTTTTAGTACATTTTTGTACTAAAAATTACTTTTAGAATATCTATGTACTTAAAATTACTTTTGGTACATTTTTGTACTAAAAATTACATTTAGTCCTTTTTAGTACTAATTATATCTATTAGTACTAAAAGTGATTATTTTGTACTTTTAGTACCAAAATGGATTTTTGTTAGTTTTTAGTACTAAAATCTATTTTTGTTAGTTTTTAGTACTAAAAATTTATTTTTGGTTTTTTTTAGTACAAAAATTAGCTTTGGGTACATTTCAATACTAAAAATTACTTGTAGTAGTTTTAGCACTAAGAATTGATTTTAAACTATAAATTACTTTTAATAGAATTAAATTATGATATACTTTAAATATTAAAACTGTAGTTAAACACTGTAGTACTAAACACTTTTAAAAGCCTTTTCAAGTACTCAAATAGTTTTCCTTGCTATTTACTATTAGACCTAATATTTAGTGTATACTATTACTTTAAATGTTCGTATTACTAATGGCGTTTTCTTTTTGGCTAAAATACTGCTTTTATTCTGCCCTATGGTCCCTTTTGTGTTCTATTCTGTATGTACTTTTCTGATAGTGTTGCTTTTAAGTTAATTTATTATTATTATTTTTTTTTTTTAAGCGAAAAAAAACAACTATTGCTTTAAAATTTATGTTTCACCAAATTTTAGAAATTCACCAAAAATCTAATATTTCACAAAAAAACCAATAATTCACTAAAAATCTGAAATTTCACCAAAAATTCGAAAATTCACCAAAATCATTAAATCCACTCCACTAGTGATTGTAGAAGAATTTAAAGTGGATTTTGATTTGGATGTTTACGATCGATACAAACACTAACCTAAACATATTTTATTTTCCATTCCATTTTATTTTCCATAATTTAATAGTATAGAGTTCAGAAATATGACTTTCTAATTAAGAAAATATAGTCACAAAAGCGTCAGGAGTATAAATTATTTATTTATTTTTACATAATGGAATTTAATATTAAGAATTATATTGTTATATGAAAACCTACCTTAGATTTCAAAAAATTGTCGCTCTAGTTAAAAATATCCAGCAGTTTTTCTATAAAAAAAATCTGAAAAGAAAAAAAGATACAATGATTATTATTTTGACTAAAAATAATTATTGTATAAATAAATAAAAATAACTATAAACTCTCTCAAAAGTATTTCCTTTAAATTTTAATTTTTATATTCAAAAAGCTAAAATTACAATTTTTTATTTAAAATAATTTTCGTTACCAAACCACTGTCTCATCCTATTTTTTTGTTTTCTTTTTTCCAAAAAATATTTATATATTTTTAAAACAATTTCCCATTTAACATCACAGTTGCATTTATAATGCTGCTCATTTAAGAAAAACTATACAAAAAACATAAACATAACTTTATATTTTGTTATAAAATCGTAGAAAAGACATTAATTAAAAATTACTTATACGCACAAAAAGGAAAACTAAAGAAAGAAAAGTGTCTGCAGAAATTTTTCCTAAAGTATTTAAATAATTGTATGTGTAATTGTAAGTTAAATGAGAGACATAATAAAGGTGGAATAAAAAATAATACAATAAAATAGTAGAAAAACAAATGTTTATTTTCTTGTTATTTTTATTGTATTTTTTATTTAAGTTTAAGAATATTTTGTGGTGGGTAACATTTATAAAGATTTATTTTATAAATTATAAGTGACAGCAAACGCATTTTATTGCCAACGCACGTACACGGAATTTAAACAAATTTATTTTATTTTATTTCAAGAACAACAATGACAACAATAACAATTGCAAAATAAACTAATAAGTAAAAGAGGAAACAAACAAAAACAAAGGGAACATAGAGCAACTATTAGGAATTGTTTTTTTTTTTTTTAACACACACACACCCATAGAAAAAAACAAAAAGGTAGAAGATTTTAGCAAAGAAAAAAAGTTTTATTTATTTTGTTTGTATTTGTTTTTTTGTGTTGGTGTTTCGCATGTAAAAGTAAATGAGCAGAATACCAATATTATGTTTTTATATAAAGTAAAGTAGGAAGATTTTATTTTCCAGTTATAGAGGATTTTAAATAACAAGTTTACAACAAAAACGATTTGCATAACTATTATTCTATTTTTGCATAAGCCTTAACTGGGGAAAAACTGTAGCATTGTATATAATTTAAAATTTGGTAGAGAAAGTAAAGGGAAATAAATTTGAGAGAAATAAAAAATGTAGAAAAACATTATAATGGTTGGTTGTATTAAGTTAAACGCATATTGTTAGTGGATTATATAATTCTGGCTACTTTTTTCTGCAAACAATGAAAATAATAGAGCAGCAACAATTTGCTAGAGAATATATACAATAATAGTAAACTAAAGAGAAAAAAACAAAAATGAGAGAAAGAAATTACTAACGAGGTTGGATTGAGAAATAGTCTTTTCTATAGTCTAGTCAAGGGTCTAGTTTATAGTCTAGTCTATAGTCTAGTTTATAGTCTAGTCTATAGTCTGGTCTATAGTCTAGTCTATAGTCTAGTCTATAGTCTAGTCTATAGTCTAGTCTATAGTCTAGTCTATAGTCTAGTCTATAGTCTAGTCTATAGTCTATTCTATAGTCTAGTCTATAGTCTAGTCTATAGTCTAGTCTATAGTCTAGTCTATAGTCTAGTCTATAGTCTAGTCTATAGTCTAGTCTATAGTCTAGTCTATAGTCTAGTCTATAGTCTAGTCTATAGTCTATAGTCTAGTCTATAGTCTAGTCTATAGTCTAGTCTATAGTCTAGTCTATAGTCTAGTCTATAGTCTAGACTATATTGAAATTTGAAATTGAAATTTTTTTATATAGAAGTATATTTTTTTATAAAAAATTTGCTATATTTTTTTTTTTTTTATAAGCAAATTTCAGTAAATTTTTTATAAAAATTGTCTACATTATTTTATAAAAAATTATCTTTAAATTCTTTTTTTTTTTTTTTTTCATAAAATGTTTTTTTTTTTTTCAATAGTTCTAAAATAAATTTTCATTCATCTCTCTTTGTCTATTCATTTTGGTTTGTTAGTTAGTTTTGTTGGCTGACTGGCAAAATAATGATAAAACCATAAGGAAAACTTAAAAAATACACATACAATAACAATACTCGAAGGAAATGCTAAAAACACTCATACGTTAACAAAAAAAAAAATACATGAATTACTAACGAGAGCACAATCAGAAAAAATATAAATTGAAACAAATACTCTAGCAAACATGCACAATAATAACAACACAACAATAATAAACAATAACAAAAATATTTAACTGTAAACAAAAAAACGAAAAACAATAACAACAATTGTCTAAATTGCAACGTTTAAATACTTTTATGAACAACAACAAAAAAAAAAAAACAACGAACAAAACTATCAGCAGAAAAAAAATTACTCATACTCCCTCAAAAAAAAAAAAATATTTTAAGAAATAAATAATATATACAACTAAAAATATGAAAAAAAAGAGCTCTCCCTTATTTTCTCATAGATAAATTAAAATCCCTCCTTTACTTCCTCTTAAAAAAAAATAACAAAAATAATTGCAGAAACAAACTCACGCAAAAAAAATATAACAAAACTTTTTAGATCTCTTTACACACTAATACTAATACAAGTATAAAACTATACATTTCCAAGAAAAACGGGATCAACTCCTAAAGTTAATGTGGATATTATTAACAATAAAAACAACATGCCTTGAAAACACTAACAAAAAAATAAATAGAATTAGTTTGAAAATAAGTAATAAAGTTATAGTTGGTCAAGCCCTTATATGTTTTTTATTTAGATATATCTAGAGATATATAGAAGCTTATATCGGAAGCAATATTGTAGGGGATCTAGGTGATAAAACTTCTTTTAATTATCTTTAAAATTAAGACCTATACTTTATGAATAAGTTTACATGGACAGCCATACAGACGGACATTGTTAAATCAACTCAGTATGTGATTCTGGGTTAATAAGATTTTTTCTGTTTGTGTTACAAACTTATAAACAAACATATAATACCTTAATTACGTATAGTGCTAGAGGATATAAAAACCACACACATTATTAAAAAAATGGAAAACATTTATCAAACAGCTTAATATTTTTTATTACAATTGTTTGGCTGTTATTTAAAAATTATTTAGCTATAAAAAAAAAAAAACTATAATAAAAACACACTCACAAACTAACATTATTACACATTTTCTTAAACACATACACACATAAGAAAGTATGTATAAGTATGCAATTGTATTTTTTATTATTATTTAAAGTCATGGTTCATTTGTTTTATAGAGAAAAAAAAAAGAACATAAACATTTAAAAAAAACTTAAGTTTTAGATAATTTTAGAAAGAAACTTCACAAACACATACATTATTTATAAACATTGTTTATAAACTTATTTATAAACATTGTTTATAAACATTATACAAACATTATTTATAAATATTATTAGGAAACATTATTTATAAACATTGTTTACAAACATTTTTTATAAACATTGTTTATAAACATTATTTATGAACATTTTTTATAAACGTTATTTATAAACATTATTTATAAATTAATCATTTTTGAATTTTTATTCATTGTTCTTAAACATTATTTATAAATATTATTAGGAAACATTCTTTAAAACATTGTTTATCAACATTTTTAATAAAAAATTCTTATTAAAAATGGTTTATTAATATTGTTTATAAACATTATGAAAAAACTCTTAAAAACATTGTAAACATTGAATATCAACATGCTTTTATACCTTATTTATAAACATTATTTATAAATATTATTTATAAACATTAATTATAAACATTATTTTTGAACATTTATAAATATTATTAGGATACATTGTTTATAAACATTGTTTACAAACACTATTTATGTATAAACATTGTTTATAAACATTATTTTTGAACATTTATAAATATTATTAGGATACATTGTTTATAAACATTGTTTATAGACATTATTTATAAACATTGATTATAAACACTATTTATAAACATTGTTTATAAACATTGTTTATAAACATTATTTTTAAACATTAGTCGGGGTTCACACACAGCAACTTTTCTTGCCGCAATTTTGACTTCGTAAGCAAGAGAAGTGAAGAGAATGTAAAAGTTTAATATTCTCTTCTCTCTCCTATAAACTCAGAATTGTGGCAATTAAAATTGCTGTGTGTGAACCCCGACTTATTTATAAATATTATTAGGAAACATTGTTTATCAACATTTTTAATAAAAAATTCTTATTAAAAATAGTTTATAAATATTGTTTATAAACATTATGAAAAAGCTCTTAAAAACATTGTAAACATTGAATATCAATATGTTTACAAACACTATTTATTATACAATATTTATTAAATAGTATGTCAACACATTATGTTTATCAACATTGTTTATATACCTTATTTATAAACATTATTTATAAATATTATTTATAAACATTAATTATAAACACTATTTTTGAACATTATAAATATTATTAGGATACATTGTTTATAAACATTGTCTATAAACATTGTTTGTAAACGTTGTTTATCAATATTTTTTATAAACATTGTTTATAAACATTATTTATAAACATTGTTTATAAATATTATTAGGAAACATTGTTTAAAACATTGTTTATCAACATTTTGAATAAAAAATTCTTATTAAAAATAGTTTATAAATATTGTTTATAAACATTATGAAAAAGCTCTTAAAAACATTGAAAACATTGAATATCAACATGTTTACAAACACTATTTATTATACAATATTTATTAAACAGTATGTCAACACATTATGTTTATCAACATTGTTTAACAACATTGTTTATATACCTTATTTATATACATTATTTATAAATATTATTTATAAACATTAATTATAAACACTATTTTTGAATATTATTTAAAAATATTATTAGGATACATTGTTTATAAACATTGTCTATAAACATTGTTTATAAACATTGTTTATCAAAATTTTTTATAAACATTGTTTTATCAACATTTTAAAAAAAATCGTTAAAAATAATTAACATAAATTGTTTATAAACATTATGATATATAAACATTGTATATAAACATGTTTATAAACACTTTTTATTATACATTATTTTTGCATTATATAAACACATTATTTATCATACATTGTTTATAAACATTGTTTAGCCACATTGCTTATTAACATTGCTTATAAACATTATTTATAAACAACATTTATATATTATTAGGATACATTGTTTACCAACATTGCTTATCAAAATTTTTTTATAAAAAACTGTTTTTTTTTTTCATTATTTTTAAACATTTAACAACATTGTATATCCACATTGCTTATCAACATTGTTTATATACATTATTTATAAACATTATTTATAAATATTATTTATACATTATTTATAAACATTATTTTTAAATATTAGTAGGATATGTTGTTTATAAACATTGTTTATCCACATTGCTTATCAACATTGTTTATATACATTATTTATAAATACTATTTATACATTTATAAACATTATTTTTAAATATTATTTTTAAATATTAGTAGGATACATTGTTTATAAACATCGTTTATCAACATTGTGTACCAACATTGTTTAACAAGATTGTGTACCAACATTGTTTATCAACATTTTTTTTTAATTTTTTGTTAAAATAGTTTACAAGTATTTTTTATAAACGTTATGATAAAACATATAAAAAATGTATAAACATTGTATATCAACATGTTTATAAACACTATTTATTACACATTATTTTTACATTAAATAAACATTATCATTTGTCAACATTATTTATCAACATTGTTTATCATCATTGTTTTTCCAAATTTCTTATTAACATTGCTTATAAACATTGTTTATAAACATTATTTATAAACAATGTTTATAAGCAATATAAATAATTATTTATAAACATTAATAGAATAAATTTTATAAACATTGTTTATCAACAATGTTTATCAAAATTTTTTTATAAAAATTCTTATAAACATTATTTTTCTTTTACTTTTAAATACATAAACAAATTTTTATAAATATTGTTTTAATTTCTTAATTGCTAATTTATTTTTTATTTTTCTCTTTTCAATACTTGTTAAAAATATATAAACATAAAGCTGCTAGAAATCGTTTAATCTTTGAATTTATTTTTTTTTTGTTTTCTTTTTTTTTTTAAACCAATCAAACTGATATTTTTTTTAGAGTTTCCATTAAAAAAAACTATATTTATTTGATTTAAATTTTACTTGTTAAAAAAGTATTTATTTTTTTAACGTTATAGTTTCTATATTTTTAAACTTTTTTAATATTTTTATTTTTTTCATTTCGTTTATACTTTGTGCTGTGTGTTAGCAAATATAAATCTTTGCAAATTGTTTTAAAGTTGTTAAACTGTAACTATGCAAAAAAAGAAACTAAAAATGTTAATAAAAATTATAGCACAAGTCCTCCTAAATATTTTAAATACTTTAAATTATATTTTTGAATTTATAAAACTATAAAATTTTATCTTTATAGTCTTCATATTAAAAGATTATTTAAATAATAAAGGTAATAAAATCTAGTTTTATTATTGTATAATATATTATAACCCTAGTTGTATGCTATATTTTTAATCCTTTATGTTTTAACATTTTGTATATTTTTTTTTTATTCCCTAAAAAATAAATTGTAGACAAACATTGAAACGAGTACTTATACTTACTTTAACTGTAAGTAAGCATATCCAATATAACCACTTTCAACTCGTTACTATAATATCCTCATACACATACATATATGTAATATAGCTCCTATACAAACATATGCATAAAACGATATTCATGCATATAAAACATACTCGAATAGTTTTGAAATTTACCACTTCTTGTTGCTTGTTGTTATATTGTCTGTCCGTCCGTATGTCTGTCTGTATTGGTGTTTGTTTGTCTGGTTGGATTTTTTTTATTATACATTTATATTTATATAGTTTACTATAACATTTTTATACGAGGTTAATCTAGAAAGTTCTTTTTTAAATATATATCCCTAAACACTTATCTTCTCACAAAATGGTTAAATCTCTTTTTAAAATTAATGTTAAATCTGTTGAAGGTTTAATTAAAAAAAAAACTTTTTAAATTGTTTTCGTATTTTTTTTTTGTTAATACTCGTTAAACAGATATATTTGTATAATCGCTATATCTTTGACTACTCTCTCTCTGCTCCTCTCTCAAACTCAAACTTATCCCAATGCTTATAAGTATTTCACTTTTTTTTTTGCCTTCCATGTTCATATATAATTTTCATATGGTTTTTATTATTTTATATCTTTTGCTATATTTTTTTTTTTTCAATTTTTTATTCTTTTATTTTAAATATATTTTTTTACCAAATTGTAGTTGTTATTATAATTTTTGTTGCATTTATAGTTTTACATTTTTAACAATCCTGGTGTTTTTATAACATAAAAAATATTTATTGTAACATTTTCTTTATAACGAAAAAATAAAATAAAAAAATATCTAAAAACGAATAAATATTGCTAAAGAATTTTTATAAATTTTGTGTTTTTATTGTTGCTTTTTTTAACTAAGTACTTCACTGTTGGCATATTGTAGAAAGTAGTTTTAGTTGTTAGTAGTATTAGGTTTTCACTTGAAAATAGTATTTTTTTTTTTTTAGATTTACTATCGAAAAAAATTATAAAATGTTCCTTGATTGTTTTTTTTTTTTCTCTCTGCCTTGAATTTATTTTAAAAATTGCTTTTCATACTCATTATTATGCTTTACAATTTCCAACTTAAATTGTTCTATTTGCTTCGTATTACTTGTGTGGCTTGCAATATTTTTCTTTTATTATTATATTTTTTTTATTGCAAATAATTCTAAAATTCAGTGTGGTAAATCGTATTCATTATATTTTCATATTTGTATTCATTTGCAAATATTGTTTTTTTTTTATGAGATTTGTTATGTAAACTATTGTAATTTACTTAAATAAATTTTAGAATTTTTTAAAAAGGATTGTGGTAAATAAAACAATTGTATTGAGTTAAAAGTTAGAGGGAATTTAAATAAAAAATATAAAAAAATAAATTAAATAATGTTGATAAACAATGTTTAGAAACAAAGTATACAAACTTTTTATATAAACAATGTTGGTAAACAATTTATAAATAAAAAAAGCAATTCTTATGAAACATGTAAATAAATAATGTTTATAAAAAATGTTTATTGACAACGTTTTTGACGGTTAATTAACATCCTTTTAAAATAAAATGTTTATAAAAAAAATGTTTATAAACAATGCTTTTAAAATAAAAAATAAATAACTTAAAATAATGTTTATAAACAATGTTTAGTAACAAAGTTTATATAATTTATTTACAAACTATGTATATAAACAAACGTTTATAAAGAATGTTGAAATACAATGTTGGGAGAAGAGTAAAAATGTAAACAAAATGCTTAAACAAAGTTTCTAAATAATATACATGAACAAAGTTTATAAGCAAAACGAATAAACTATGTACATTATTTTTAAAGAAATGCTTTAAAGAAAATGCATAAACTTTATTCATTAAAAAGCTTTTAAACAATGTTTCTTAACCATGTTTCTAAACAAAATTTATAATCAGTGTTTATATTCATAACATAACAATGTTTATAATCAATATTTGTAAACAAAGTTTTTAAACAAAATTAAAAAATCCTAAAATTGTTTACAAACAATGTTTACTATGCTTAAGCTGTTTCTAAACCAAGTTTACAAACATTTTTCGTATATTTCTAAATAATGTTTATCCACAGTGTTTCTAAACAAATCTTATAAAATGCTACAATTTAGTATAATTAGACAATAAACAATGATCCCTAAAATGTTCTTAAAAAACACTTTAATTTGTTTCCATCCCTAGTTAAAATTTCTAAATTCCCAAAAATATTTTCAAAAAATACCCAATGAAATTTCCGAAACATTTTCCTATATCAAGAAATTAAAAAAAAAATAATAATATAAAATCACTAACGAAATAACTATTAATTTTTTATTATTATACCCTTCACCACAGGTGAAAAGGATATATATAAGTTTTTCATTCCGTTTGTAATTCCCACAATTTTCGTCGGAAAGCATTTCTTAAAAGGAATTTCGGGATCCTTTTAAGAAATAATGACTATAGGACCATGACCGTCAGTCCGTGTGTCGGTTGAAATGGCGTTTATAAAGCCCACCGATAACTGATATATATAATATATATATCAAACGATCGCAAATCCTTTCGAGAATTTTGCTATTGGAATTCAGCAAGATCGGTTCATACAATGCGGAGATATCTTAAAAAAACGGTTTTTAGAACCGATTTTCCAGTTTCTGAAGCCTCTGTATATACTAGGGACTTCATTTTTACAAAGAAGTCTCGGACATTTTTTTCTGAATTTTTGTTCTGAAAAAATGAAATAATTTGGATCAATAATAACTGAGATATCGGACAAAACGGATTTTTTTTTATACAATTTTTATTTTTATACAAATGTTCACAAATATTTTTATAAAATTTTGGTTTTTTGAATCAGCAAGATCGGTTTATAAATGGCGGAGATATGCTTTAAAACCCGGTTTTTAGAACCGGAAGGACAAGATTTTAATGATCTCCTATTATACGAACGAGAGTTAAATTGTAACCAAAGTTTGACTAAAATTCAGCGTAACAATACGCTGGACAATCAAATACTTCCGCTTCAGGTCGAAGCTTACTGCTGCTAAAATTTCTGAAGCGATGCAGTTGATATCGCAAGCAATGAACATTTTTGAAAACAATGATCCGGACGAAGACCGCAGTTTAAGAGTGTCTAGAAAAGTGACCGAAGATATAAATTGTTATAAAGAAATTTATTTAAAAAAAAAGCCTTACAATCCAACAATCGTTAGACAAGTACATAACAAAATTAGCAAGATTGACACATCCCTCAGTTGATTTAGTCGATTTAGATGACTAAAGTTGAAAAAAATACGATAAGACTTTTTGATTTTATTCTAAGAATTCCTTATTTTTAATTTTAATATTTTTGTTATGTTTTTTTTTTTTTTTTTTTTTTTGCATTATTCCAATGAATTTGTTATATTTTTACAATAATAAAAACTATAAAAAAAAAAAATAATAAATAAATATTTTTTATTGAAAAATCTATTTTTTTAGCTAAAATTTTGAATCTCGGAACCAATTAAATGAAAATCAATACAAATGTATGGAAAATCGTGCTTCGTTTTGCGTCGTTTCGGTTTGCGTCGCGTTTCTTCAGGCCCTATTAGCGACGCAAACCGGGGTATTAGTGTATTTCAAATAAATTTTTAATAAAATTATTAATTAACTTTATATTGGAATTTAATAATATGATTTGATGATAATATAATTAATTTTCTAATTGGTTTACAGTTTTGTTTTTTAATAAATTGACAGCTGTTAATAAAATATAAAGAAAAATTAAATATTTGTCTATAAAAGTACAGAAATAAAATAAATTTAAGTAAATTTTCAAAAATTTTCAGCTCATTGCATCTATTTAAGGAAAAGTAGTAATAATAATATCAATTATTCTAGTTAATAATATTATCATTTTGATGATGGAGCAAAATCAATTAAAAATTATTTAATATTACAAATTTCGTAATTGAAGTCCATTTTTACTTTTTTCTGTGTTGATATTTTATTTATTATTTTTTATTATTATTTATTTATCTTTTTAATTTATAATTTTTTTCTATATATTATTATAAATTGTTCTTTAAATCTTCCTATTTAAACATTTAATTTATTTCTTAAATTAACTTTCCTTTATCCCCTTTTTTAGTGCTCATCTTTTTCAAAAACTATTAAAATTCCTTTTATTTATATATTTAATTTGTTATTCTACTCTCTCTCTCTTTTCGAACTCTTTTTTTGTGCATAAATTAAAATTATATTTTCAATTGCCATTTAAATGATTTTTATCTTTTGTATACGTATGTCAAATGCTTAATTAATCCTTATCTTTGCTAGGATTTTTTTTTTTTTTTTTTCCTTTTGCCATATATAAATATATTTTATATTTATTTTCTGTCTCTCTCTTATAAATAGCTTTAAATTATAATCATTGAATATCTCTTGCTCTTATTTAAATGCTAAACTAATTGAAAACTAAATATTTGTTGATTGCCTTAATATACAAACAAAAACATACTTATAAACCTACATGAATACAACATACACTTAAACATTTAAACATGTAGAAAATTATAAACAAACATTAACACTTTGTGTTACAGTATAGGATAACCCAAATATACACCTCCTTTTGATATACTCAATATAATTTAAACATATAATTACTCATGCTCTCTCTCTCATTGGGAACTAATACTTGATTGTTCTCACACTCTGGTATGTTATCATATCTCTTGTTTGTTATTGTATTCCTGTATATTTTTGTACTGAATATAGAGCATTAGTTTTAACTCCCTATTTATCGAACTTCTCTGAATTTAAGTAGGAGGAGTGGAGTGGTTTATATATATAAGTGTGTGTTTATTAGTGAGTATTATGTTTAAAATATAGGAAATATTTTAAGCATTTTGTTTATTTATAATGATGATGAAGATGATAAAGATTATAATGATTATTATGTTCATTATAAAATTTTTTAGTTATTGTTGTTGTAGCTTAATAATAATGTTGTTGATTTATGATGAAAAAGAGAGAGTAAGAGGGAGTAAGAGCAATTTAATATTGCATATTGCAAATGATATTTGCTTTATTGTTTTCCTTTTATTGATAAATAAAACCATAAATGATAATACTTCAATTTAAGTTTTTTTTTTCTTTCCTTTACGAGCAATTATGAGGAAATTCGTCTTAAGAAAATATATATTTTTTTTAATTTTTCCCTTGTTTTTGAGTAAAAGATTTTTTTCTTCTTTTTAGCAATAGAATCAATTTCCTGTTAATATAAAAAAGCTTTAAGGGTTTTTGAAGGAAAATTGTAAGTAAAAAAATATTTTAAATTCACATTAATAAATATTAAAAATGTCCTTAAAAAAAAGACTACCAGAAAGGAGCGCATATTGGATGTAAGCACTGCTTGTGAAAGAGTCTATCCAAGAATGAACTCAATTTATTATAGGATACGGGAGAAATTTAATAGTAAATCAGATGAGATTTGGCAAAATTCACTACGTTGCACGTTGGAGTAAAATGTCTCAAAAGTGGCGCTTAATTGAATTTCAAAATTTAAAGTTTTGTAATAAAGTTAGGTACCCAATACAAATAGACAAAATTAGGTATCAATATCAATTAAAATCTTTAAGCTAGGCTGTGTTGTTTTCTTATAAGGAGCTGTCAAAGTAAAACATTTTTTACATTTTTAAAAAATAGTAAAAAATTAAATTTTCATCTGCTTCCAGTGTATATATTTTAAATAAAGAGTCTCTTAAGGTAAAATTTTAAAATGAAACCATCAACTTTAGATATTTAAGTGTACTTTTCTTTAAGTATTTATAAATTATATTTTGTCCTAATATTTTTGTTATTTTTTATTTTTTTATTTTTTTTTTTTTTTTTTGAAAATTGTCCTGAAATACACTAATTTTCAATTTTCATGAAGGATGTTTGTTTTGAAAATTTTCTGAAAAATAGTACATATTGTCCACATTAATATTATAAAAAAAATCGTGCACATATATAGTCAGATTTTAGAAAATATATATATATATTTTTTTTTTTTTTAAACAGCTTAAGTGCAGACATTTTCTTTGCTTTATTAAACATTAAACAGTGGGGAAGAATCAAAATAAATCTAAATCACATGGGCATAGCAGAGGACAGTATCATTTTGAGTTTAGTAGCAGGATCATATATAAGCTTCAGGCGCGGAACCATGGGGGTTCAAAATAGGGTACTAGTGTAAATGTTGAAAATGTTTAACCACTAGCGCATTTTTGTTCCTTATCCGATTTCCTAGATTTTTATATCGCCTTAAAGTCCTTAATAAATCCTTTAGAAAACATGATTACATGTACTACTTATCTTATATATTTTTCGAGTTATATACATTTAAAATTTAAAAAATCTCAATTTTACAAGATCTTGGTTAAGATTTTTCCATATATAGCCAAATATTTTATACCGATTTTATTATATTTTAAGTAGTTGGTTAGAAAGCGAAATTATGTATCGAACAAAGAAGATTTTGAGTCGTTATCTTTATTCAGTCAAAAGTTAAAAGATTTTGAATTGGATAGTTTGCAAAAATTAACAAACAGACGGACGGATTGACGGACATTAGAACTCTTTCAAAAAAAATCTTAAAATTCGAAAAAAAAATTTGTTTCTACTTCTTGATTAATATGAAAAACAAATGAAATTATTAAAATTTTGAATTTTCGACTCATTTAACCCAAATATATAAACAGACGGACGGACATTGCCATGCTGCCAAAAAATATTTTAGAATTCTAAAAATGAATTTGTTTACTAAGTAATTAACAGCAAAAATATAATGTAGTCATCAAAATTTGGATATCACCTTTTCCTGAATTAATCGTCATTTTTCGTCCAATTTAACCCAAATGTATAGACGGAAGGAAGGACATTACCATTCAGCCAAAAAACATCTTATAATTCTAAAAATAAATTTTTTACTTACTAATAAATAGAAAACTTAAACGTGATCTTTGAATTATGCATAATTTTCGACCCATTTAACTCTGATGTATAGATGGACGGACAGACATTACCGTTTTGCTAAAAAAAAATCTTAAATTCTTAAACTGCATTTTTTAACTAATAATCAATAAACAAATAAAACAATACAACCTTTTCTTGAATTAAATGCCATTTTCGACCCCTTTTAACGCAATGTGCGCTATTTTGAAATTTTTAACCTAATAAAAAATTAAATTTTTAAAAATTTTTTGAAAATAAAATAAAAAAAATAAAAAAATATCGACAAAAAGTTTTCAAAAATTTTTAACTTTAACAATATTTCTTCTATTTTATTAAATAAGACCGAGTTTTATTTAAAATGAAATAAGCTTTTTAATAAAATTAATAATTCTATAAGGTTGTTAACAAAATAACACAAAAAAGTGTTGCCAAAAGTAAAAAATTTTCAAAAAAAAATGTAAAGTTTCAAATATTTTTGATAATAAATTCCAGAAAATTAACCTGATTAAGTAATATGTATAAATAATTTGAAAACCTAAATATTGGTCTCTTTAAACTCTCTTTCAAATTTAAAATTCGTTAAAAAATAAATTTTTGAGGATTTTTTGAATTCATGCAAATATTTTTTTAATTTTTATTTTATTTTTTTTTTTTTTTTTCAAAATTTTAAAGTTTTATTGAACATTCTAAAAATATTAATATTATCTACTCAATTAGACCTAAAATTTACACCAGACCATTTAAAATATATGTATACATTGCACCCTGTATTAGTCTTCTATTAACCTTCTTTAAGTTCTTTTTTTTTATTCTTTACAATATTAAGCCTTCATTATCCTTAATGTAATACATACCAGCTATTTCTTTTACATCAATATTACATCAACTTTCTCTCTATCCCTTTCCCTGCCTCTTTCCCTACCTCCCTTTTACTTAATCCCCTGCCACAAAATACTTTTCCTATAAAAAAAAAATATATCTAAAAACAGAATCTCCTAGAAAAGTAAGAAGAACTTTAACTACAAAAACATAAATTCCAGTGCTTAACGCACACTTAAACTATGAGAAAAACTTTGATTATCAAAATTTTTTCTGTCAACAACTTAAGATAGATGAGCCTTTTATAAACGTCACAGAATAGTAGTACGAGTAGTCAACAAAGTAAAAAGTACTAGACAAAGTCTATGAAAAAATCCAACAAAAAAATTAAAAAAAATAATAATAAAACTTGTGAACAAAAACAAATAAAAAATATAGGAAAAAATAACAACAACAATCCTTCTATAATAAATGCAGAGAAAAAAGATTTTTTTCTTTTCTTTTATTAGTGACTATTTTATAGAGAAGAAGATTTGATATAACAAGTTGATAAGTTAAGAGTGTGGAAAAAATATATATCTATGAAGAAATAATACACATACATGCCTCAATAAACTAACGTTACTTTCTTTGTTTTTGTGTAGAGAGATTTTGGTGAATAATTTATAAAAAGAGTAGAAGATTTTGTTCGAAGTAAAAAAATAAAAAAAAATATTAAACATTAAATTGAGGTAATTTTTTTAAACAAAAGGGACGAGACAAAATGGGAAATTAAGAAACAAAATAATAAAGAAGAGATTAAAGAGTTTAATTAAACTTAAGCTCTTTAATAAAGAGTAATTAAATTTTGTATCAGAAGGCGTATGATTAATATTAATTGAATATTAAAATAAAATATTAAAAATACTTTAAAATGAATTTATTAAATTAAATTTCTTTAAAATTATTATCTCCTCCTAAATACAAATATTTTGCTTAATCCCAATTTTCCTTCCTCTACCCTTTTCCTATTCATTTTATTTTATTGTTATAGTTATTATTATAGTTACTTTCAGCTATAAATATTTTCATTACTTTACAAGTCTACTTAGTTTTGTTTCCCCAAAACTATTTAGCATATAAAAAACAAACTAAAAACTAAAAACTTTTTTAATGATTTTTTCTCTCTTTTCCTTGACATCTCGTAATATTAATGTTGTGTCGCAGCGTAAAAAAAGAAATAATTATATGAAAAACTAACAGCGACTCACAACTGACAACAATAACAGCAAAATAATAACAACAAATAAGATTGACAACATTATGCTTTCTATGCGACATTTGGTCTCATTTTTCTGACTGCTTTGTCTAAATGTCTATTTGTCTGTTTGTCTAACTCTTAAAGTATGAATGACTTTGGCAAATGTTGGCAGGAATAATAGAAAAGAGTAGATGTTTTGCTATTTAGCATAATAAAAAAAAAAGAAAATAGTTGGGAAATTAGACATAAAATTAAACAAAAGATTGGAAACAAAATAAAAAAAAATAAAAAATCTAGCAAAAAGTTTGATAATTCTAGAACATTTTCTATAAATTTCATTTTTAAATAAAGAGTTCAGTTTAAGAAAATTTACCATAAATAATCTGCTTAAAAGAAATTTTCGATAAATTATCTTTTTATAGAAAATTTTCTATAAATTTGTCTTGTAAATTTTTAATTCAGCTAAGTTAATTTGCTATTCAGCTAACAAAAATTTTATTATTATGAAAATAATTAAATTTAGGTATCGCAAAACCAATTCAGCAAACTTTTGTTGTTATTCAGCTGAGTAATTTTATAAGAAATTGCAAAATATTAAAATTTACAAACAAAAAACTCAATTCAGCTAAGTTTTTATTCAATTCAGCTAATAAAATTTTGTGATATATTAAAAACAATTGAGTTTTCAATAGTTACTACTAATACAGCTATCTTTATTTGTTATTCAGCTAATTTAATTTTTCAAAAACTGCAACAAAATAAAATTTATTAAATAAAATTTCTTTAAGATTTACAAGTTATACAATTTGTCATCCAAATTCTTAATTCAGCTAAAAAAAAATTTATGCAAATATGCAAATAATTAAATTTAGCTAACGCAAAAGCAATTCAGCAAGCTTTTGTTGTTATTCAACTGAGTTAATTCCTTAGAAATTGCAAAATATTACAATTTTTTAACAAAAACCTTAATTCAGCCATGTTAATTTTCAATTCAGCTAATAAAATTGTATAATGTATTCAAAATAATTGAGTTTGTAGTAGTTAATACCAATTCAGCTAGCTTTAATTGCTATTCTGCTAATTTATTTCTCAAAAATTGCAAAATAATAAAATTTCTTAAGTAAAATTTCTTAAAAATTTAAAAATTATACAACTGGTCTACCAAATGCTTAATTCAGCTAAGTTATTTTGCTATTCAGCTAACAAAATTTTATGTAAATATCAAAATAATTAAATTTATCTAAGGTAATAGCAATTCAGTAAGCCTTTGTTATTAAGCTGAATGAATTTTATAAGAATTGTATAAAAATAAAATTTATTAACAAAAAACTCAATTCAGCTATGTTAATTTTCAATTCAGCTAACAAAGTTTTATAAAATAGTAAAAATAATTGAATTTGTCATAATTAATACCAATTCAGCTAACTTTAATTGCTATTCAGCTGGCTTAATTTCTCAGAAATTGCAAAATAATATATATTAAGAAAATTTTCTTAAAAATTTAAAAATTATACAATTGGTCTACCAAATGCTTAATTCAGCTAAGTTATTTTGCTATTCAGCTAACAAAATTTCATGTAAATATGAAAATAATTAAATTTAGCTAACGCTAAAGCAATTCAGCAAACTTTTGTTGTAATTCAGCTGAGTGAATTTCTTTAAAATAGCATAAAAATGAAATTTATTTACAAAAAACTCAACTCAGCTAAGTTAATTTTCAATTTAGCTAATAAAATTGTATAATATATTAAAAATAATTGAGTTTGTAGTAGTTAATACCAATTTAGCTAAAATTATATGCTATTCAGCTGTTTTATTTTTTCAAAAATTGCAAAATAATAAAATTTATTAAGTAAATTTTGTTAAAAATTTAAAAATTATACAATGGGTCCACCAAATGCTTAATTCAGCTAAGTTGTTTTACTATTCAGCTAACAAAATTTCATGCTATTATAAAAACAATTAAATTTAACTAACACAAAAGCAATTCAGCAAGCTTTTAACGATATTCAGCTGAATGAATTTCATAGAAATTGCAAGAAAATTAAATTTGTTATTTAAAAACTCAATTCAGCTAAGTTTTTATTCAATTCAGCTAATAAAATTTTATGTTATATTGAAAATAATTGAGTTTACAATAGTTAATACCAATTCAGCTAGTTTTATTTGATATTCAGCTGGTTTATTTTTCAGAAATTGCAAAATAATAAAATTTATTAAGTAAATTTTCGTGAAAATATAAAAATTTTACAATTGGTCCAACAAATGCTTAATTCAGCTAAGTTATTTTGCTATTCAGCTAACAAAATATCATGCTATTATAAAAACAATTAAATTCGGGTAAGGCTATAGCAATTCAGCAAGCTTTTATTAATGATTTTCTTTTATAGAAAATTTTCGTAAAATTTTTTTTTCGTCTTTTAACTTTTTCCCCAACAATATTTTCAATTATTTATATCTGTTTAACAATAATAAAAAAAAAAAAACCCTAAACAAATGCAAATTTCATTTTGAACAAAAATTTGATTTTTCAATTTTACATAAAATTTTCATTCATTTTTTTTTTTTTTCCCTCCTTCTAAAACAATCATTGAAAAAAAAATAAATAAAAAAAACTTAAAATGATGAATTTTAAATATTTACGCACACAAACACATACACACAAAAAGAGAGAGAGAGAAAATTTTCTAAAAACACCTTAACGTATGAGTGATTTTTATTCAATATAATCAAATATTTATATTTATTTACATATTTTGTTGTTGTTGTTGTTTATTTATGTTAGTATGTATGTATGTATGAGTAACAAAATAAAATGAATATCATTAAGTTTATTATTGCAGCTTTGTAAAATTTCCCTTAACATATAAAAAAAACTTTTTCTTCTTATATTTTTCTTAATCTAACGAGAATTTTCTTTTATAAAATTTTATTCGTTTGTTTGTTGTTTTATTTTTCTTTTTATCACAATAAGACTTGTTAAGCTTCTAAAGTGATTGATTTATTTAGATTTATTTCTCTTTTTTGTTTGTTTGTTGGTTTGTTAAAATGAAAGCGTTTGCTTTTCTTTTTTCTCTGTAAATGGAAAAAAGAGTTAAACATGATGTTAATGGTTTTGAAAATTTGCTAACAAACCTCTAGAGAAATTTGAGTAATGCATATAAATTTATAGCAACAAAATTTTTGTAAATTTACTTACATACACACACTCATAAATTCATATATAAATAAATGTTATATTATAAAATAAAGTTTTAACTCATACACTTACCAGCATTCAGAAATATAATATTTAAATGTAAAAAAAAAAATAATAATAAAGAAAAGAAAGCGAAATCCTAAATGTATTGGGTAAGAGATTTATGTAAATGTTGTTAGGAGAATTCTTAAGGGAAATTTAAATACAAGTTTTGAAATGTAAAGAGGCCATATGAATTCCCCTAAATTGAAATCATTATTCAGATTATTGTTTAACATGGAAATGTATTAAAGTTTTTTTGTGTTGCAAATAAAATTGAAATGGAAATAAAGAAAATAAAAAAAATTATTTAAATACTTGTGTAACATTTTGTTTGTTTTAAGGATTATTTTAATTAATTTTTTTAATAGTAAAACAATTGACTTTTTTGTTTAAAAATAAGATATTTTTTAATTTTTGAGAAATTAAACCAGCTGAATAGCAATTATAAGTAGCTGAATTGGTACATACTATTATAAAGTCAATTATTTCTAATAAATCATAAAATTTTCTTAGCTGAATTGAAAATAAACTTAGCTGAATTGAGTTTTTTGTTATTACATTTTATTTTTATGTAATTTCTATGAAATTCACTCAGCTGAATAACAATAAAAGTTAGCTGAATTGCTATAGCATTATCCGAATTGAATTGTTTTCATATTTATATAAAATTTTGTTAGCTGAATAGCAAAATAACTTAGCTGAATTAAGCATTTGGTGGATCAATTGTATAATTTTTAAATTTTTAAGAAATTTACTTAATAAATTTTAATATTTTGCAATTTTTGAAAAATTAAACTAGCTAAATAGCAATTAAAGTTAGCTAAATTGTTATTAAATATGATAAATTTAATTATTTTTTAAATTTTATGAAATATTATTAGCTGAATTGAAAATTAACATAGCTGAATTGAGTTTTTTGTTAATAGATTTTAATATTTTGCAATTTTTAAGAAATTCACTTAGCTGAATAACAATATAAGCTAGCTGAATTGCTAAAGCCTTATCCTGACTAAAATATTTTTATATTTACATAAAATTTTGTTAGCTGAATAGCAAAATAACTAAGCTGAATTAAGAATTTTGTAGACTAATTGTATAATTTTAAAATGTTTAAGAAAATTTAATTAATAAATTTTGTTATTTTAAAATTTTTGAGAAATTTAGCTTGCTGAATAGCGATTAAAGCAAGCTGAATTGTTATTCATTATTATAAATTCAATTATTTTTACTATTTTATGAAATTTTGTTAGCTGAATTGAAAATTAACATAGCTGAATTGAGTTTTTGGTTAATAAATTTTAATATTTTGCAATTTCTAAGAAATTCACTTAGCTGAATTGATCAAAACTAAGCTGTATTTAAGTATTTTCATAATAACATGAAATTTTGTTAGCTGAATAGCTAAATTAAGAATTTAGAAGATATTTTTTTAATTTTTAAGAAAATTTTGCAATTTCTGAGAAATTAAGCCAGCTGAATAGCAATTAAAGTTAGCTGAATTGGTACTAATTATGGTAAATTTAATTATTTTTACTATTTTATGAAATTTGTATAAGCTGAATTGAAAATTAACATAGCTGAATTGAGTTTTTTGTTAGTAAATTTCATTTTTATATAATTTCTGAGAAACTCATTCAGCTTTATATCAATAAAAACTTGCTGAATTGATTAAAGCTAAACTAAATTTAATTATTTTCATAATAACATGAAATTTTGTTAGCTGAATAGCAAAATAACTTAGCTGAATTATGAATTTAAAAGACAAATTGTATAGTTTTTTAATTTTTAAAAAAATTTATTTAATAAATTTTAGTATTTTGCAATTTCTGAAAAATTAAACCAGCTGAATAGCAATTAAAACTAGCTTAATTGGTATAAATTATGATAAATTTGATTATTTTTCAATTTTATGAAATTTTCGTAGCTGAATTGAAGATAAACTTAGCTGAATTGAGTTTTTTGTTAATTAATTTTATTTTTATGTAATTTCTAAGGAATTCACTCAGCTGAATATCAATAAAAGCTTGCTGAATTGCTTTAGCCTTATCTGAATTGAGTTATTTTCATATTTACATAAAATTTTGTTAGCTGAATAGCAAAATAACTCAGCTGAATTAAGAATTTGGTGGACTAATTGTATAATTTTTAAATTTTTAACAAAATTTACTTAATAAATTTAAGTATTTTGCAATTTATTAAAAATTAAGCCAGCTGAATAGCAAATAAAGCTAGCTGAATTGATATTAATCACGATAAATTAAATTATTTTTAAATTTTTATGAAATTTTATTAGCTGAATTAAAAATTACATAGCTGAATTAAGTTTTTTGTTAATAAATTTAATTTTTATGCAATTTCTAAGGAATTTACTCAGCTGAATATAAACAAAGGCTTGCTGAATTGATTATAACTGAGCTGAAAATGCATTAAATTTTTTGTTTTTCAAATAAAATTGAAAGGAATGGAAGTAAAACAAAATATTTTTTTTTTTTTTTTTTTTTCTTTAAAACCAAATATCTCAAAACTTCAACATTAACATCTTTAAACAATAAAGTTTCATTTATTTCAATTTTTTTTTTTTTTTTCAAACTAAATATTTATATAGTTCTGCTCATAACTAAGCCATTATATTATAATGGTCAATATTAATTTTCATCAAAAAAAATTCCAACTTCATTTATATTTGCTCTTATTTTACTCTAAAAGAGAAAGAGCAGCAGCGGGAGAAAAAAAATAGCCGCGAGTTAGAAATAAGAAACTAAACAAACAATAGGAAAAGAAAAAAGAAAATAATAGACATTATTATTAAATAATGATCATCATCAGTATCAAAATAGACAAACACAAGACAGACATATGAAAGACTGACTATATGTTTCAGCAAGAAAACAAATGAGTCTAGAATTTAATATGAAAAAAAAAAAATAAATCTAGAAAAAAGCTGACAAAAAAAGAACTAAAAAGACAGGCCACATTAAGTAGAAAAAATAAAATAACAAATAAAACTTTTTTTAACAGAGAGAAGAGGGTTCAAGGCGTTGAACAAAACAATAGAATGCAATTCTTCGCTTCTTTTTTTTTAATATTAGAATAGCAAGCAACATCATATACATATTAAAATATCACCAGGACAACACAAACAATAGCAACAATAACAAGAAAAAAACACAAATCTAACAATTCTTGTTAGGGAAAACAAACACCAGAAAAAAAAGACACATGTACGATGAGTATTCATACAGAAAAGAAGAGAAAAAAATTATAACACACACACTCATACAAATGGTATAACATTTTGCAACATTAGGGACAGGAGACAGCAAGAAATGTATAAAGTGGGAAAAGAGGGAAAAGGAGAAGCTAAGGAAAGTGAGGAACCATTACATACTTAGACAATCATGCACATTCATATTTACTTACTTAATGCATACAATTATACATTGTTGCAAACATACATGTGTATGTATATATACACACACACAATCTTATTAACAAACATATTCATTTAAAAGAACAGTGGGGAGTTATTTAAGAAGTTCTCGATAAATTTCTTTATTTAAAAAAATTTTCTAGATATTTTTAATTTTAAAGAAATTTTGTAAAAATTTTTATTTTAACGAAATTTTTAATTGTATTCTTATTTAAGGAAATTTTAGATAACCGTTATACTCAATAAAAATATTGATGAATTATTTATTTTAATAAAATTTTCGATTAATTTTCTATTTAAAGGAAATTTCGGTTATTAAAATTTAAGGTAAATTTCGGTTATTAAAAAAGTATTAACATTTTAAGAAATTTCATTTTATTTTCTACATTATTATTTGGCTCAATTAATTTAGACCATTTTTGGAAAGTTTTAAAATTTTCGGTCAATTTCGATTATGCAAAAGATAAACAAAATGTTTGAAAAACTTAAAATTTTATTATTTATATACATATAATCCAACAACAATTTAGATACTTCTGTGCTTTCAGTACTTTCTTCGTAAAGTTTCAAAATTTTCGGTCAGTTTTCATTTTGAAATTTTATTAAAGAAAATTAACCTTTTTAAGATATTTCGAAATTTTCGGTCAATTTCGGATATAAAAAAATTGTTAACATTTAAAAAATGTAAAGAATTTTATTCAAATTGTTATTTATCTGTATGTTTTTGTCACTCTCAATTAATTTTGATCATTTTTGGAAAGTTTTAAAATTTTCGGTCAGTTTCGGTTATACAAAAATTATTAAAAATTTAAAAAATTTAATGAATTTTATTCAAATTGTTATTTATCTACATGTTTTTGTCACTCTCAATTAATTTTGACCATTTTTAGAAAGTTTTAAAATTTTCGGTCAGTTTCGGTTATACAAAAATTATTCAAAACTTTAAAAAATTTAATGAATTTTATTCAAATTGTTATTTGTCTGCATGTTGTTGTCACTCTCAATTAATTTTGACCACTTTTAGAAAGTTTTAAAATTTTCGGTCAGTTTCGGTTATACAAAAATTATTCAAAATTTTAAAAAATTTTATGAATTTTATTCAAATTGTTATTTGTCAGCATGTTGTTGTCACTCTCAATTAATTTTGACCATTTTTAGAAAGTTTTAAAATTTTCGGTTAGTTTCGGTTATACAAAAATTATTCAAAATTTTAAAAAAATTTCATGAATTTTATTCAAATTGTTATTTGTCAGCATGTTGTTGTCACTCTCAATTAATTTTGACCATTTCTAGAAAGTTTTAAAATTATCGGTCAGTTTCGGTTAAACAAAAATTATGGAAAAATTAAAAAAAAAAAAAAAAAAATTTTTTAGTCACTTATTTATGATTTTACACACATTTATAATATTTATATTCCTTTTAAAGCATATTTAAAAAGTTTCGGTCAGTTTCGGTTATAATTTTTTTTTTTTTTTTTATTATTAAAAAAAATTTTTAAATTTTTAATTTATTTGTAATTTTATATTTATCTAAAATATTTTTTACCTTTTTAAAATATTTTAAAAATTTTCGGTCAGTTTCGGTTATAAAAAATTTTCCAAAAAATGATAAATAAAAAATTTTATTTAAAGAATTTCTTTTATTTAAATTTAAGTTTAATTAAAATTTTTTATAAATTTTTTTTTTTTTTAATTTTTCGAAAAATATTCTCCTTTTATCACATAATTCCACTGTCTTTTGAATTGCTTCAAAATTTAAATTTTCTTCATGGCAAGAGTACATCAACTACATTCATCCACTTGTACTTATACAAATATATATTTTTTTTCTTTTCTAAAAGGCTGTTTGGTTGTCGCTATTGCGTTTGTGTGTGTGTGTGTGTGTATGTATATGAAATAAGTGTGTGAGTAGAGGAATGTTAGCTTTGTTTTTGTTATTGTTGTAGTAGTAAATGTAAATGAATATTATAGCAGCAATGTAATGCAGCTGTATAAATAAAAATATAAGTATAACTCTGTATATATAAATGTTTATGTATGTGTGTGTATTTATAAAACTTTTAGTTTAGAAAATAAATGACATAAAAATATAAAAGAATTTTTTTATAACAAATGCCACACACTAACACTCCTCTAGGTCTTAGGAATGGTTTAATTTGAGAAAAATATGGAAACAATACTTTTTTAGAATAAAGGTTGAATTTTAAAACTTTTTTAAATTTTGAAGGACTATAGTGTAGTACCTAATAAAATAAAATAGATTTTTAAAAATTATTTAAGAAATTTATTAAGTTTTTTATTTGTAAACCAAATTTGAAGTCATTATATCTAGTAGTTTTCAAGTTTAAAATATTCAAAAAATTAGGTTTATATAAGGCACCCTTATGTATGATTAATATTAATTCAGATATAATTTTTTTAAATCTTGATAACTTTTTTGCTATAAAAGATTTTTATTTGGAATAAAGGGGTATGTATTAAAAAGACTTTAAAGTTTCTAGAAAACTAAAAGGTTAGTCTCAAAAAATTTTTTAAAGTCTTTAAAATGAACATTAAACCGAAAAGAGAAAATTTCTTTAGGAGTTTTTTTGATAGAAACAAACTGAATTAAAAAATGTAAAATACCCTTTTAAAAATTGTAGTGTTTCATATAAAAATTCTTTAAATATTATATGAAGTAGGCAAAGATTTTTAAAACAGTAAACATATTTATGGAAAAAAATATGCAAGCCATAACTTCATGGTTTTCTCTGCATAAAAAAAATCTTAAATATTAAAACTCAGACTTGTTTAAAAATTTAAATTTTTATAAATCTAAAGAAAACTTTAAAAGAAATTTACAAGAAAAAAACATTAAACTCTTAAGTAATAAATAGGGTAATCAAAAAACTAAAGCAATTTATTGGAAATTATTATTATTATTTTTTTTTTTTTTTTTTTCTCTCTGAAATCGTAAAGAAGACTAATTTCCTTTTACAATATCCTGTTGTTTAAGAAATTTTTAGTATTCATATTTATAATAGTAATTTCCCTCTAATAAAGACCTTTGGGGCAAACCCTATTTAACACAATCTCATACACGAACTTTTAAACTCTTCTTCTCTTCCTGTCTCCCTTTTACTAACATACTTAAAGCCTTGATAAGTGTTCTTATACACTAATGTGCGTATCGTTTGAAAAAGTATGGGGTATAAATGCACATATCTTTACCATAAGTAAGGAGACATTTTGTAGTGTTTTGCTGTTGATATGCTAGCGTTATTACTTATTCCTCTGCTTAAAATGTTCTTTGGCTGTTGGCTCTGATGCTTTTGCTTCTTCGTCTTCTTTTTTTTAGCTTCTTACTTGTCTTCTTTATGTCTTATAGTGCAAACTTCCCATCTACTAACAAACACTCATAGCTTGTGTAAATTTATGCATTTTCATTTTGTATTTGTAAGTTTGTTTGTATAAATGCAGAGTATGAATAACAAAACGTTGACGGTCTACTACAATTATTATTTCCGTTATTATACAAACATACCAAACAAACACACACAAACACGCGAGAATATTAAAACATATATTTTCATTTTAAACACTAACAAAAAGTCCTTTATAAGATTTTTTTATTTAAAGAGAAATTCTAGAGAAATAAAAATTATTATAAAATGAAATGAAGCAAAACTGTTAGAGACTATAAAATTTCATATAGAAAAATATTTAAGTAATAAAATAAGGGATTTTTTCCCTAATGATAAAAAGAAAAAGACAAGCATTTAGAAGAAAATGAAATAAATTTTTATTTTAAATAAAAATTTCATTATTAATAGTACTAGGTCTTCCTAATAAATACCAATCCCTATAAATACCTATAATAAAACCCAAATTCAGCTAAGTTAATTTTTAATACAGCTGGTTTAATTTCTCAGAAATTGCATAATAATGAAATTTATTAACTAAAGACTCAATTCAGCTATGTTAATTTTCAATTCAGCTAAGTAAATTTTTTTAAAAATTAAAAAATCATGGAACTTGTTTGCAAAATTCTCAATTCAGCTAAGTTATTTTGCTATTCAGCTAACAAAATTGCATGTTACTATGATGATAATTAAATTTAGCATAGTAATAATCAATTCAGCTAGCTTTTATCGTTATTCAGCTGAGTGAATTTCTTAGAAATTGCATAAAAATAAAATTTATTAACAAAAGCCTCAATTCAGCAAAGTTCATTTTCAATTCAGCTAAAAAAAAAATTTACTTAATTATTATAAATAATTGAATTTATCATAGCTTAAACCAATTCAGCTAACTTTAACTGCAATTCAGCTGGTTTAATTTCTAAGAAATTGCATAATAATGAAATTTATTAACTAAAGACTCAATTCAGCTATGTTAATTTTCAATTCAGCTAAGTAATTTTTTTTTTAAATTAAAAAATCATGGAATTTATTTGCAAAATTCTCAATTCAGCTAAGTTATTTTGCTATTCAGCTAACAAAATTGCATGTTACTATGATGATAATTAAATTTAGCATAATAATAATCAATTCAGCTAGCTTTTATCGTTATTCGGCTGAGTGAATTTCTTAGAAATTGCATAAAAATTCAATTTATTAACAAAACCCTCAATTCAGCAAAGTTAATTTTCAATTCTGCTAAAAAAATTTCCTTAATTAATATAAATAATTGAATTTATTATAGCTTAAATCAATACAGCTAACTTTAACTGCAATTCAGCTAAATTAGTTTCTAAGAAATTGCATCATAATTAAATTTATTAACATAAAACTCAATTCAGCTAAGTTAATTTTCAATTCAGCAAAGAAAATTTTCTTAAAACTAAAAAATTATTCTATTTGTCTACAAAATTCTTAATTCATTTGTTATTCAGCTAACAAAATTTTATGGTATTATAAAAATAATTAAATTTAGCTAAGTTGTAATCAATTCAGCTAGCTTTTATCGATATTCAGCAGAGTGAATTTCTTAGAAATTTCATAATATTAAAAATTATTAGCAAAAAACTCAATTCAGCTAAGTTCATTTTCAATTCAGCTAAAAAAAATCCTTAATTATTATAAATAATTGAATTTCTTATAGCTTAAACCAATTCAGCTAACTTCAACTGCAATTCAGCTGATTTAATTTCTAGGAAACTGCATCATAATTAAATTTATTAACATAAAACTCAATTCAGCTAAGATAATGTTCAATTCAGCAAAGAAAATTTTATTAAAACTAAAAAATTATGCTATTTGCCTACAAAATTCCTAATTCAGCTAATTTATTTTGTTATTCAGCTAACAAAATTTTATGGTATTATAAAAATAATTAAATTTAGCTAAGTTGTAATCAATTCAGCTAGCTTTTATCAATATTCAGCTGAGTGAATTTCTTAGAAATTGCATAATATTAAAACTTATTAACAAAAAACTCAATTCAGCTAAATTAATTTTTAATTCAGCTAAAAAATTTCATGAAATCTTAAAAATAATTGAATTTATCATGGTAAATATCAATTCAGCTAGCTTTTATTGATATTCAGCTGAATAAATTTCTTAGAAATTGCATAAAAACACTAAGCTCTATTCAGCTAAGTTAATTTCCAATTCAGCTATGTTAATTTTCAATTCAGCTAAGAAAATTTTTTAGAAATTAAAAAATCATGGAATTTGTCTTCAAAATTCTTAATTCAGCTAAGTTATATTTTAATTCAGCTAACGAAATTTTATATAATTTTGATAAAAATCAAATTTAGCTCAAATATAATCCATTCAGCTAGGTTTTGTTGATATTCAGCTAAGTAAATTTCTTGAAAATTGCAAAATAATAGAATTTATTAAAAAAAAAAAACAATTCAGCTAAGTTAATTTTCAATTCAGCTAAAAAATTTCATGAAATCTTAAAAATAACTGAATTTATCATAGTAAATATCAATTCAGCTAGCTTTTACTGATATTCACCTGAATAAATTTCTTAGAAATTACATAAAAAACACTAGGCTCTATTCAGCTAAGTTAATTTCCAATTCAGCTATGTTAATTTTCAATTCAGCTAAAAAAAAATTTTTTAAAAATTAAAAAATCATGTAACTTGTCTTCAAAATTCTTAATTCAGCTAAGTTATTTTTTAATTCAGCAAACGAAATTTTATATAATTTTTTATAATAATCAAATTTAGCTCAAATATAATCAATTCAGCTAGGTTTTGTTGATATTCAGCTAAGTAAATTTCTTGAAAATTGCAAAATAATGGAATTTATTAAAAAAGACCAATTCAGCTAAGTTAATTTTCAATTCAGCTAATAAAATTTCATGAAAACTTCAAACTAATTGAATTTATCATAGTAAATACCAATTCAGCTAGCTTTTATTGATATTCAGCTGAGTGAATTTCTTAGAAATTGCATAATATTAAAAATTATTAACAAAAAATCAAATTCAGCTAAGTTATATTTCAATTCAGCTGGCAAAATTTCATGAAATATTAAAAATAATAGAATTTAATATAGTAAATACAAATTCAGCTAGCTTTTATTAATATTCAGCTGAATAAATTTCTTTAAAATTGCTTAAAAATTAATTTTTTTAACAAAAATCTCAATTCAGCTAAGTTATTTTTTAATTTAGCTAAGTAAATTTCATGAAATCTGAAAAATAATGAAATCTATTAACAAAAAAACCAATTCAGCTAAGTTAATTTTCAATTCAGCTATTAAAATTTCGTGAAAACTTCAAACTAATTGAATTTATCATAGTAAATACCAATTCAGCCAGCTTTTATTGATATTCAGCTGAGTGAATTTCTTAGAAATTGCATAATATTAAAAATTATTAACAAAAAATCAAATTCAGCTAAGTTATATTTCAATTCAGCTGGCAAAATTTCATGAAATATTAAAAATAATTGAATTTATCATAGTAAATACAAATTCAGCTAGCTTTTATTAATACTCAGCTGAATAAATTTCTTTAAAATTGCTTAAAAATGAAATTTTTTAACAAAAATCTCAATTCAGCTAAGTTATTTTTTAATTCAGCTAAGTAAATTTCATGAAATCTGAAAAATAATTGAATTTATCATAGTAAATATCAATTCAGCTAGCTTTTATTGATATTCAGCTGAGCAAATTTCTTGAAAACTGCATAAAAATTAATTTTTTTTAGCAAAAAGCTCAATTAGCTAAGTTAATTTTCAATTCAGCTAATAAAATTTAAAAAAATATTAAAATTTCTTGAGTTTATCATAGTTAATACCAATTCAGCCAGCTTTAATTGTTATTCAATTTCAAATTATTAGTAAAAAGACACGATTCAATAGAAAATTAATCAAAAAAAACATTTTAAAAGAGAAAAATTTATAAGAAAAAGATCCTTTAATTTTAGTGATTTCAAATGCTATTTTCCTTGTAACTATTTTTAGTTTAACATTGAGTTATTTGTCAAGGATTTCTATTATTTTTGGCTTTCTATTTAACAACAATGTAAATTTTTTTCCTAACAATTTATAAAGGTCCTTAGCTGTAGTGTTTATGTGTAAGAGTCTATATATCCTAAAAAGAAGTATGAGTTAGTGGCAACAAAGACAGAGAGACAGACAGACGGATAGACATATAAAAATTTAACAATTTCTAGCACCACTCGTCTTTTTCTAAATTTTTTTATTTTTTGGCTGCATATAAGATAGACAGGAAGGAAATGCATACAAGCATCATATACTTAACACATACTTTTACACATTCTTGAACATATGCACACACACACTTTTAACAATTTACTTAACATTGTACAAATATTACAACATGTAGAGCATGGAGAGAAAAAAAAAGAAACTTTGCATACATGTAACTTATATTGTTATTGTTGTTGTTTTACTTAGCCTAAAATGAGAATAACAATTGTAGAAAAATTTTATGAAATTCTTTACTAAAAAAATATATTTTTTTTTTTTTTTTATATAAAATAGTTTTTAGTTTAAATGTTCTATTTTAAACACAAACACTAGAACAAGAAGTTTCCGCGAAAACTATAACAATTTTCCAGCTACATTTCACAAAAAAAAATAAAAAACTTTTTTATTATTTTTCTTTTTTTTCGGGGTGAAAAAAATACAGATTTTTTTTCTGTGCTCAACAAGAGCAAAATCCTTCAAATGTTTTAAAATGTGGCCTTAGTGAGATTTTTTTTTTTTTATTTTTAATATTATTTCAAACAATTTTCTGTTTTATGTGGAAACATTTTTTTATTAAACTTTTTTTCTTTAGTTTTGGTATGAAAAAAATAAAAACGGATGAGCTTGATATGCAAACAAAAATTTTAGTTTTATTATTTCGTGATGGGTAAAAGAATGTTATTGTTGTTTTTGGGATTTTTTTATTTATTATAATAAAAAACTATAATCATTTGTTTAACACTTAAAAAATAAGCAAGGATACTGTAAAGTATTTAAAAGCAAAAAAACAGAGGCTTAACATTTTAAGGGATAAAAACTTAAAATTAAATTAAAATAAAATTATAATTAAGACTAGATATTTAAAAATATATTTACTTAAATAAATTTTAAATTATTTAAAAATATATTTAAACTAATCCTTCCCTTTTAACTATTTTATTATCCCCTTTTAAATCCCCCTAAAAATAGGCTTTACTTTTTATTTATTTCCATACTTTATTTTTTCCCTTATTTTGTTTAGCTTTTTCAGTTATTTGTTATTATTGTTTTTGTCTCTTGAGGGTGGCTATGTTGTTAAAAGTTAAAATAAAAAAAGAACTAAAAACTCTGTATAGATATAAATTTAATACTAAAAAAACACAACAGTAACAATAATAAGATCTCTTCTAAATTTCAGCCAGCCTGCTTGCCTTTTTTGTATAAAGCTCTGTTTGAACATCATTTTTTTTTTTTTTTTTTCTTCTTGTTGCTTAGCCTGAGATTAACAAACAAGAATATAATACAATAGAAAAAGTAGAGAGAAAAAAAACAGAGGAAAACAACAACTATTTTCATAACTAACTTTTTAACATTTTGTGGGTAACTCTTTAGCAGTTGTTTGGTTGAAATTTGCTTCATATATATATTTTTTTTTTAATTTTATATTTTTTCAAGTTTTGTATAAAATTCTTTGTTATTTTTATAGGATTTTTTATATTTTTGTGACGTTACCACAAAGACGGACAGACTTCTGTTAGGATGAAACACTCAAAGAAAGTGGATAATAGAAACTAATTAGAACTTAGGATTCCGGTTAAAAAAAACAAGTTTAGAAGTGAGTTTTGAAGCAGACAAGTATTCCCAGGCATGACTAAAATTGACTAAAAAGATGAAAAAAATTCTTAGCAACATGTTGCTAGCAACATTTTTTTCATCAATATGTTTATAAGCAAATTTTATAAACAATTTTATAAAAATGTTTATAAACAAAGTTTATAAAAAATATTTAAGAACAAGGTTTATAAACAATGTTTATAAATCATGTTTTTGAAAAAATATGTAAGAACGTTTACAAAAAATTTTATAAAAATTAAATAAAAATTTTATCATAATTTATAAAAATTGTTACAAAAATGTTTATAAACAAAGTTTATAAACAATATTTAAAAACAAAGTTTATAAGCAATGTTTATAGATAAAGCTTATAAACAATGATGATTTTAAATAAAGTTCATAAACAATGATTATATACAAAGTTTTAAAATAATATTTTATATAGTTTATACAAATTTTTATAAAAATGTTTTTAAACAAAGTTTATAAACAATGTTTATAAACAATGTTTATAAACAAAATTTATAAACAATGTTTATAAATAAAGTTTACAAATAATGTTTATAAATAATGTTTTTAAATAAAGTTTATAAACAATGATTATATACAAAGTTTTAAAATAATATTTTATACAAAGTTTAAATTAAATAAAAATTTTATCAAAATTCATAAAAAATTTTATAAACAATATTTATAAACAAAGCTTATAAACAATGTTTATAGATAAAGCTTATAAACAATGTTTATAGATAAAGCGTATAAACAATGTTTATAAACAATGTTCATAAACAATGTTTATAAATAAAGTTTATAAACAGTGTTTATAAATAAAGTTTATAAACAGTGTTTATAAATAAAGTTTATAAACAGTGTTTATAAATAAAGTTTATAAACAGTGTTTATAAATCGTGTTTATATATAAATAAAGTTTATAAACAATTATTCTATACAAAGTTTAAAAATAATATTTTATACAAAGTTTATAAACAATTATGTAAAAATGTTTGTCAACAAAGTTTATAAAAAATGTCTATAGTGTTTATCAGCAATGTTCAAAAACAATGTTTATAAATCATGTTTATGAAAAAATGTTTACAAATAATTTTATAAAAAATAAAAATTCTATGTTTATAAACAAAGTTTATAAACAATGTTTATAAATAACGCTTATAAAAAATTTTTAAAAACAAAGTTTAAAAACAGTGTTTATAAACAAACATTTTTATAAAATTTATAAATAGAGTTTATAAGCAATGTTTATAAATAATGTTTATAAATATAGTTTATGATTATATACAAAGTTTATAAATAAGTTTAAAATGTCTGTAAACATTGTTTATAAACAATGTTCATAAATAATGTTTATAAATCATGTTTATGAAAAAATATATAAAAATGTTTACAAATAACTATAAAAATTAAATAAAAATTTAGTAAAAATTTTATAAAAATTGGTATAAAATGTTTTTAAACAAAGTTTATAAACAATGTTTATAAATAAAGTTTGTAAACATTGTTTATTAATAAAGTTTATAAACAATGTTTATAAATAAAATTCAATAACAGTGTTTGTAAACAAACATTTTTATTAAGTTTATAAATCGAGTTTATAAACAATGTTTATAAATAATGTTTATGTATAAAGTTTATAAATATTGTTTATGTATAAAGTTTATAAACAAAGTTTATAAACAATTTTTATAAATAAAGTTCAAAAACAACAAAGAAACATTTTTATAAAGTTTATAAATAGAGTTTATAAGCAATGTTTATAAACAAAAGTTATAAACAATGTTCATATACAAAGTTTAAAAATAATATTTTGTACAAAGTTTATAAACAAAGTTTATAAATAAAGTTTAACAAAAGAAATAAAAAAAGTTTATGTTTATAAACAAAGTTTATAAAAAATTTTTATAATTAAAGTACATAAAGATTGTTTATATACAATGTTTATATGCAATATTTATTAACAAATTAAAAAAAAAAAAAAAATATATGAACAAAATTTCCAAATATTTTTTCTTAATCAACATGTTGCTACCACTATCTTATCTGCAATATACAGTGGTGGCCACGAATTTAAGACACGACATGTAACGAACTAAGTTGTGATAATTATTACAGCCCTGCAATATAAAATTAGATTTTGTTAATTTTTCAGTGTACCCTGTAATGTTAAGATCAATTACCGTTATTTGGTTTTGTTTGTGTATACATTTTGTTGCTGTTTTTATTATATTTAAAACATATAAGAAATATTTGGTTTTTAAGTGATTTTTTGGTGTTTTTTGAAGCTAAAAGGTAAGTAATGAATGTTTTATTCCATTTAATGTTAGAATACATCAAAATATTTAGTTAGAAATGGCCAGAGGTACTTGGAGTTCGGATGCCGAGCGAAAATTGATCCAACAAATGAATACTGATGGAAAAACAGTAATGGAAATTTCCAAGCTACTAAAATGTTCCAGATCCAAGATTTACAATGCACTGGAACACATCAAGCAACATGGCACTACCAAAAATGTCAAACAGCACCCTAGAGCCCGAAAAACTACACCCAGGGAGGATAGCTTAATTTATAAATCAGCTGCTAAAGATCCTTTCAAGAGCTCAAGTAAAATTAAAAATGAGATTTCATCGGATTTTGGTATTAATATATCGTCCAGGACAATAAGAAGACGTCTGAATGAGAAGAACTTACGTGGGTGTATTGCACAACGTAAACCACTTGTGTCAAAAAAAAATATTAAATCCCGACTAGCGTTTTCAAGAGAAAATCTCAATAAGCCGATGACATTTTGGAAAAATATACTTTGGAGCGACGAGTCGAAGTTTTGTCGCTTTGGTTCTGATGGAAAACAGTACGTATGGCGTCCTCCAAACCTGGAGCATCACCCAAAGTACACCCTTAAAACGGTTAAGCATGGTGGTGGAAATGTCATGGTGTGGGCAGCATTTTCCTGGCATGGTGTAGGTCCCATTCAGAAGATTATCAATAAAATGGACCAGCATATTTACAAAAACATACTGACAAGCATCATGATACCATTCGCTGAAGACAACATGCCTCTAATGTGGAAATTTATGCATGATAATGACCCTAAGCACACTTCACGCCTAGTGAAGAGTTGCTTAAAGGAAAATAATATCACAGTTCTGAAATGGCCAGCTCAATCCCCGGATTTCAATCCAATTGAGAACTTGTGGAATGATGTTGAGGAGCATGTACGAGCAGTAAAGCCAAAAAATTTGACTGATTTATGGGAAGAAATTCAAAAGGCTTGGTATGCCATTCCAAAGGAGCGCTGTATGGCCTTAGTTGAAAGTTTACCCAGGAGATGCGCTGCTGTGATTCAAAATAAAGGATTTCCCACCAAATACTAATATTGTTTTATGAAGCTGAGCTTTACTTTTGTGAATTAACTTTTATTTTGCCTATGTCCTAAATTCATGACCAGGCTTAAACTTGTATTAATCTGTATAATATGTAAATAAAAATTGGAAACTAAATATAGGTAACAAACTATTGTTGATTTTTTTTCATAACATTACTAGGATCTTTAAAAAATAACATGGATCTAAAATTTGTTCGATAAGATGTAAAAATTATCAGAAATATATAAGTGAAATGTCGTGTCTTAAATTCGTGGCCACCACTGTATTACAAAGTGAATCAAACAAACTTTAATATTTATTCCTTAGCAACAAATTTTTCTACCTTCAACAAAAAATCCTCAAGTTTCCTTTATTCTTAGGGAACATTTGATACGAATTTTTATCCATGATACTTTTTTTTAAGCTGAAACTTTTTTCTAGCATTTATTTTTTCCGCAACAAAATTTTTCCAATTTCACTTAATTTTTTCTAATTTCTACTTATTATTTATTATATTATCAACATGTTGCTATCAACATGTTATAATGAATGCATTATGAACAAAATTATTAAATATTATTTTTTTCTAATCAACATATTCAACATATATATTTTTTTCTCAAACAAATTGATGTTGAGAATTTAATTTTGTTCTTCAACATGTTGCTAACAAAACATAGGTATCATAAATTTTATAAATGAATTATTTAAACATTAGCTTTAAAGCAACATATTGCTATCACTATTTCTTAGCTTATATAAACCCAAATTAAAGAAATACATAAAAAAAACAATGTTTCCCTAAAAAAGACATGTCGTTGAAAACATATTTTTGTTCCTCAACATATTGCCTAGCAACATATAATTATCATAAATTTCATCATTGAATCATTTAAATTAAAAAAAAAAAAAAAAAACACAGATTGGGTTATTTCTTTTTGTTTAGCAACATGTTGCTATAATAACTTTGTTTAGCTCTTATGCATTAAAATTAAAGTAATACATAAAAGTGTAATTATTTTCTTTAGCAATATGTTGCTGGTTAGATAGTTTTCTCCAGCAACATGTTGCTAGCATTATAAAATTATTATAAATTTCATAATTTTGCTTAAGAAAATTGAAGAAATAGTTTTCTTTAGCAATACAATTTTTATCTCTTTTCCATACCTAAAAATGTTCGAATATTAGATTTAGAAACATGTTGCTAAATTTAAAAATACATATAAACTAAATACTTTTCCTAAATAATATATTGTTGACAACATATTTTTGTTCCTCTGAGAGTTTTCAACAAGATTAAATAAGTTTAAAATTTATAATTAAGTAATAAAAGGTTTGATTATATGTTTTACTTATTAAATAAATTTTTGCTTATTTACATGTTGCTAGCTGTATAAACTTGTCAAATGTTATAGATTTTTATCTATAATCTATGAATTTTTAAGAAGCATATTGCTGCAATTGTTTTTCTCTTCTGCAACATATTGCTAGCAATCTTGTTATAATATTATGTTTCAAAAATTAAAAGATTTAAATAAAAAGGATTTATTTTTAAATGTCTTTTCTCATTGCCTAAATGTTGCCAGCAACATGTTTCTTTCATCATCGTTTTGAGTTCCATATAAACACTAAAGAATTCTAATATATATTGAAAATAAAACTTAAACAAATATTTAAAAAATTACACAAATTTCAGCTTCATTTCCTTCATAATAATTAGTTTTTCTGATAAATTAGCTGCCTTATTGTTAAAGACATTAAAAGCTAATTTGGTACTTTAAATAACTTCCTTAATGCCTAACAATCGATCACTTTATTTAAAAGTTATAGTGAAAATATTTAATAAGTTTCATTGCAAACATCAGGACGTATGATTAATATTAATTAAATACCATTAAAAGACTTTTGGAAAAATCCTTATAACTTTTAAACTATAAAAAATATTTTTATAAAATAAAAAAATAAATAAATATAAGACTTTAAAGTATTTAAAACTAAATAGCTAGAATATACATTTCAAACAAAGTCTTAGAAACTTTCTTATTCAAAAAAAGTAATTTTTATTTGGAAAATAAAAATTAATGTTTTATTCCCTTTTTGAAAATAACAATTAAAATAGATAAATTTCTTTTACATATAAATCTTAGACTTCATGCTTTTTAAGCCTAAATAATTTCTTTTAAATTATTTTTAACAAATAGTAGCTAATTTATCACTTAATTTTTTGTAACAATGTTTCCTATTTTCCAGCAAATTTCAAATCAATTTCGTTTTAATGTTTGTTTTAAAAATACATATATAAGAAAATATTATAGCCTAACTTATATACATATAATGTGTTTTCTTTTAACTTGTTATAAATTATTATGTAAATTTATCATCAGCACATTTGTCAGTTGTATTTATTATTGTTGTTGTTACAAATGAATTTTGGTTGCTAACGCATGTAAACGTAAACAAATCAAATTTTTTTTTTTTTTTTTTTTTTGGGAAATATTTACTTTTGTTGCTATTTTTGTTGTTGTAATAATTTTCCAAAATGTTTTTTTAGCTTGAAGGAAATTTTGTAGAAAACTGTTAAATTCCCTTGATGATGAAAACGTGTTACATAGAATACCACCTACGAAATTGTTACCTTCCCTTTCTACTTCAGTTCTAAGAGTTTTTATAACTCTCTTGAGAAATGTTTGCAAAACAAACGGAAGAAAATTTACAATGTTTTTTTTTTTTTCTTAAGGTGTACAGAGATTTGTCTTTTACTGGTATACAAAAGACATTATTAAGTTAACATGAATTGTTTAATGAATTTATTTAAGTTTACGTGTAATGTGAAAGTTGAAAGTTAAGACAAACTAATTTCTTTAATTGTTAAAAAAGAAAAATTCATCATAATTTCCTTGAGTGTATAATACAACAGAGAAGCAAACATATTCACATCACATTCATTTATACAATTACTTGTATGTATAAATATGTATGTGTTGGTGTATTATGTACAGGAATGTTTAGTTTCCATATTCTTTTCCTTAATTTCACATTTCTACTTTGTTATTCTGCTCACACATTTACATATACTTACATAAACTATGACAGAGTTACAGTTATGCATACAAACGCACTTACTATTTATTCATACAAACAAACACACTTACATATACACAAAGAGAGGGAATGAAGGAAAGACAGACAGTCAGTTGGTTGGTTGGTTAGAGAGATAGACATGTATGTATGTGTGCATATTTAAATATTCATACCACCGCATAATTGCAATTTGCGTAATTGTACCTCTTGGGAGGCGTACGTTTTATTCTATGCATAAGTATAAAGTTTTTTTCGTTGCTGTATTTTTGCTCATCTTACACTCTGAGCTTATAAGCCCCTCTCGTGTTAACAGTAGACAGTGGGACCAAAAAAAAAACTTTTTAAATTTATATCTAAAAGACCTGTTGAAAAGCTACAATGACAATTAAAATTTCAAGCCTTTAAAAGAATTTACAACAGCAACATAATGCTAGCAACAAAGCTTACCTTTTAAATACCCCTTAACCTTCCCTTAGCAACATGTTGCATATAACAGCAGCATTTTTTCCTTAATATAAACACAGATTTATATTAAGGATTATAAAATACGATTAACTTCACTTTTTTACTTTAACATGTTGCTAAAAACATATTTTTTCTTTAGCAACATTTTTCAAGGAAGATTTTTTTATATTAAAAACATATTTTTTTCAAAATCAACAAAGATTTGCGTTTTGCATCATTTCATTTTAAATTATCTTTACAGTTTTTCTTCAACATGTTGCTAGCAACATATATTTTTTAATTTATAACAATATTTATTTCATCTATAGCAACAAGTTTTTGACAACATAAGTATATTATCTTTAGCAACATGTTGCTAGCATATTATTAGATCAATAAATATTTTATAATGTTTAAAAATACTATCAAAACTTTAATTGCACTTTCAGGTTCAGAAACATGTTGCTAAGAACATATATTTTGGCTGTAAGTTGCCGGTTTTATTGTGTCATTCTCAAAGTTTATTAATTTATCACATAAACTAAACAGTTTTAAAGTAAATATTAATGGAAATGTAGTTATTGTGTTAAGCAACATGTTGCTAAGAACAATAAATTTCTTAAACAACATTGATTTAAGAATAATTTAACTTAATTAAATTTAATTATTAACAATATTTATTAAGAAAAATACAAAAAAGTTGTGTATTAATCAACACTTTTTTTGGCCACATGTTGCTAGCAACATAGCTATTCTTCTGTTACATGATTCTAGCAATATTAATTTATCATACGGCATTGCAGAATGTCCATGGGGAATGTGAAACTATGGATATGCTCATATTTTAGGCTACTCGACGAGCAACCAGGTACACATTTCAAAACCGTTTTTTGGATCACATTTCTCTGTTATTATCCCCGAACTTAAAACTTCGGCAGTTATTCATCCATCTTCAGGGGCTCTGAGGGTTTATACCGATCGCTCAAAAAAGATGGGAAGGGTCGGATGTGGTTTATATGTCGAGGAATACCATTGAAAGGTCTGTTACAGACTTCCTGGCACGTGTAGTGTACACCAAGCGGAAATATCAGCCATAAAAAAGAGCAGCGAATTGACTGAAGTATCAGAAGATATGGAAAAACATCTGTATTTTTAGTGCCAGCAAAGCTGCCATTACATCTACAGCGGGTGTACGAAATCTTTGTTAACAACAGAATGCGATGTAGCGAGAGATAGCGAAAGTTTCAAATGTTAAGGTAATTTGGGTGCCCAGGAATATCATGGCTGATGCTGTTGCTAAACAGGGATTGACTCTCAATGATGAGTCTATTGATGATCGGATAGGTATTCCCATTGTGGAATGTAAAGCTTAGTTCCATCGGGAACTTTTTAAAATTGCTGGGAGAACGAGAATTAATGGGAGAACGAACCCACATATCGAATTGCAAGGACTATCTGGCCCACTTATGAAGGGCATAGAACTCACTCACTATATTCGTTCTCCAGAACGCAAGTGAGACTGTTAATTGTAGTGATCATTGGGCACTGCATTTTAGGGACTCATGCTCATATAATGAGTTCTGTAGAAGTTGTAATGACAAGATGGAGGATAAGTCAGTCTTTCATCTAATTTATGAATGTCCGGCATTATAGGAGTGTTATACTAGACTCTCCGACTCTCAATTATGGTAACTTTAAGTACACGAAATATAAGATCACTATTCTCTTTTTTTGTAGGGACAAGATGGTTTGGTGTAGCAGTGATGCAATCAAAATAGTCATGTGACTGCAAACTTGCATTTGGGTAACACAACGGGATCAGGTCTTATCATGGACCCAAGTGAGATTTCTGTCTAGCACACTGCCCGTATAACCTAACCTAACCATCATACGGCATTACATAATTCTAAAGCCAACATTTTTTTAAATTTTTTCTACAGCAACATGTACCTAGATCTTTTTTTTTTCATTTAACAAAAATTTAATTAGTTAATAACATTATGGTAATAGTTTTTTCTATCAACATATTATGGGAGATATTTATGATTCTTTTCTTAGCAACATATTGATTAAAACATATTTTTCGAAAGAAATATTAAAACAAGAAATTTCGTCTTAACAAACATGTTGATGAAACGTATTTTTCCATAGAAACATTGTAAAAGTGGGAAAAAATATTTATTTTTTTATTAACAAATAATTTTGCTTAAAAAATATTTTAGCAACATGTTGCTGATATTATATATTTCCTCAAAAACACAAATATTTGTTAATTTTATCTTAGCAACATGTTGACAAGAACATATTTCTCTAAAAAAAAAATTAAAAAATAGCAAAAAATATTTTTTTTATTAGAAAAAATCTTTAAATAAAAAATATTTTAGCAACATGTTGCTGGCATATTTACTCAAAAACATATTTCTTATTTTATTGATGTCTGTTTTTTAAGCAACATATTTTTGGCATCTCATATTTCTGAATTTTTTCTTAGCAACATTATGATAAAAACATATCTTTTTAAAGAAATATTAAAAAAAATACATAAAAAATGTGGATTTTGTCTCAGCAACATATTGTTGAAAACATATTTTTTATAAAGAAACATTAAAAAAAATAGCAAGAAAAATATTGTTTATATTAACAAACATTTTTTATTGAAAAACATAATTTTTCTTTAGCAACATGTTGCCGGCAGCACTTATTTGCTGTTAAAAAGGTTTCTAATTTTGTTAATACATAATATAAGCTAAAAATTTAACATAAAAGCCTTAATAGGCTTAAATTAATTAGCAACATCTTGCTAACGACAACATTTTTTAAAAATAATTTTTACCAACATGTTGATAGAAACATCTTTTTGCTTTAGAAATAATAACCTAAAAAACTTAACAACAATTTTATTTTAACAACATATTTTTTCTATCAAATACCAAATTTTTTTTAGCAACATGTTCCTAGAACAAAAATATCCTTAGCAACAAATGACATGTTTTATTGATTTATTAAATAAACTTAAATATTTCAAATAAAAATTATCAACATTAATTGTTTCTTTAGCAACATCTTCTTAGATACAATAGTAACACAATTTTTTTCTTAGCATCATTGTTGAGATATAAACCTGTTACGCAAATTTGTCTTTCAAATCTCATTCTTTAGTAACATGTTGCTGATAGCATATATTTCTTTGGAAACAAATTGCCTGTATAAATTATTCATGACTCAGCTTCAAATATTTTAAATAATAAATGCCAACGTATTTGTTCACATTAGCAACATCATCATTATAGATTTTTTCTTAGCAACATGTTGATAGATATTTTTTTTAAACACATATTTTAAAAAGCTTGACAAAAAAAATCATTCATATACACAAGCAAATTTTTGGTTCACAAAAAATTTTATTTCTTCTTTAGCAACAAGATCCGGTAGCATATATTTTTGTATGAATTTTCAATTTTTAAATATAAATAAAATATTTCGATAAAGATTTTTAAAAAATTTATTTGTTTCCAGTAGAAACATTTTGATAGCAACAAGTTTTGTTAATTTTTTAATTAGCAACATGTTGATAGAAAAAATTTTTATAAAAGAAAATCAAATACATTTTAATTATTTTTTCTTAAGCAACATGTTGCTGACAGCATTTATGTTAGAAATATTCTTCATGAAAATATTATGATTTGTCACGAAATCTTAACACAAAATTTAAAATAGAAATGTAAAATATATTTTTTAGTTAGAAACATGTTTTTAGTAATAAATTTTTTCTCTGCATTATGTCGATAAAAACTTATTTTTGGTGAGAATATTAAACAATAGCAGGATTTTCTTTAACAAAGTGTTTTTCCTTAAAATACCAAAGTTTTTCCTTAGCAACATGTTGCTGTATAAGGTTATGTTAGCAACACTTTGAGATCATTATACATCGATTAATAATCTAAAACAATTAAAATAAAATTGTTAAGGAGTTTTTTAGTTGACAATTATTTACCTAATTTTTCTTTAGCAACTTGTTGTAAAAATGTTGCAATTAGTTTTTTAACAGCTTTACGTTATTACGTTATTATTTTTTAGCAACATATTTTGGTGGAAAAATTTTACCATATTTGCCTTAGCAACATGTTGCCGAATCATGTTTTTTTAACTAAATTAAAATAGTTTTTATTTCAAATAAAAATATTTAGGAACTTATTGTTTTAGCGGTTAAATTTGTTTCAAAACATTATCTTAATTAGAATGAAAGAATTTTTTTATCATAAATAAAACTATTTGATCATGTTGCTGGCCACATATTTTTTTTCATACAGCTATTTACTTTTATATTATTTAATTTATAAATTAATTTAAATAATAAAAACAAAAATATTTAAGCGCATTTTCTTTAGCAACATTTGCTAAAAAGAAATTTTCTTGTAAACCAATTTTTTTTTTTTTTTTTTTCTTAAACAAAATGAAATTATAATAGAATAGTCTTCAGAAATATATTTGTTAACAACATGTTGCAGGCAAAACCTTTTTTCTCAGCATGAAAGTGACAGACAACATACATATTTTCAAGAAGCAAGCAGCTACCAATATTTTTTGGTCATTGCTTTTTATAACTTTTTTCCCAAGTTTTCGATCATTTATTATCTATAACTTTTTGTTGGCAACATTGCATAGCGACATATTGTGGGCAAAATTGTTCTACAACATATTGGACTCTAAATTCTTTCTGTAATGTTATTCCGGCAACATTGCTTTGAAAATATAACTGGTTACATTGTATTGCAACTTGTTATTGGCTAAGTTTTCAAAATGTTTTTAAAATTATTTTGCAACATGTTACTGACAACATTGTTTCACAACATATAAAAAAAATGTATCAACATATTGTCAGCCACATTTGTTATCAATATGTTGCCATATATATTGTTTAGGCACATTGTTAGCAACATTGTGTATCAATATTATTTAACAACATTGCTTACAAACAATGTTGATAAACATTTTTTATAAACATGTTGCTAAAAAAATTACTTAAACAGCTTTTTTACATTTTATTTTATTTTTAAAATTTTGTTTAATTTGTTTAAAACTGCAACACTAACTCAACTAGTGTTACAATTTTTCTTCTCTCTAAACCATATTTTAAAAGTTTAGATTTTTCTCTATTGTTATTTTTAAAGCCTAAACCAATCGCTTTTGTTCTCCTAAAGTTTTATTGTTATAAAATCTTCTCTATATACCTTTCATAACCTTTTAACCCACTGTTCATTTGTTTAGGTTACTTACTTGGGTTAAAGGGAATAGTATAACTGTGTTTTCTTTCTTTTTTTTTTTCAAACAAATCTTGTTCCATAGAAGGAGTGAGTGAGTTTTAAGGAAGCTAAAGCATTACTATAAACCATATTCATATATATTATAGCAGCCTGTTTTTTTCTGTTCTTCCTGGTTGTATTATTTCACAAGAAAGGGAAGATAGAAAAAAAAAAACAGCGTTACGATGTTTTTTCTCTGTGTGAAATAAGTATGTTGGGAATTTCTTTCTCTTTTTTCTCTCTTTTACGCTCACTGTTAGCTATTTTATAACGCCGTTACAAGTTTATAAACAAATGAAAAATTACACAAAAATTACTGTGTGGCTGGCTCATTGCAACAAAAAAAAAAGGAAAAAAAAACAAACATTTTTCTACTTATATATTTATTATTATACATTTTTATAAGTAGTTGGGAGTGGAAATACATAAAAAACAATTTATATATGGCAAAAAGTGGAAAAAAATAAAAACATTACAAAAACATTATTATTATTATTATTATTTAAACCACTATATGGCAAGTTTATACTATGTAGCAAGTAGTCTGTTGCTAGTTTTTCTTCCTTTTTTTTTTTTGAAAAAAAAAATATTTTTGTTTAACCATAAATATAATCACTAGAATTATAGTTAAAGAGATAATAATGTTATAAAATGTTTTCATGTTTTTTTTTTTTTTTTTTTTTTTTAAGCAACAAAAACTTAAAATGAAATTCAAATTCAAACCAAAGCAAAAACTGGGAACAAACAGCAATTAATCATTTTATTTTAAAGATAAATTTATAGTTTTAAGGGGGAAATTTGTTGAAAATAAACACTGAATTCTTGGTCAGTTATATTGAAGCTAAAAAAGATAATGGATTAAGAAGAAACAATGGAAAAAGCTAAAGGGAGATTAACAAAAATAATAAGAAAATTAAAGAAAAATTTCAATAAATTTTCCTTTTGTAGAAAATTATCGATAAATTTTCTTTTTATAGAAAATTTTCGATATTGTTTTTTTTTTTTATAGAAAATTTGCGAGAATTTTTTTTTTTATAGAAAATTTTCGATAAGTTTTCTGTTTTAAAAAATTTTTGATAAATTTTCTTTTTCGATAAATTTTTATTTTATAGAAAATTTTTATTAAATTTTCTATTTAAAAAAAATTTTCGATAAATTTTCTTTTTATAGAAAATGTTCGATAAATTTTCTTTTTATAGAAAATTTTCATTTGATTTTCTATTTATAGAAAATTTTCTTTTTACAGAAAATTTTCGTTAATTTCTCTATTTAAAGAAAATTTCCGTTAAATTTTTTTTACATGTAAAGTTTTCGATAATTTTTCTATTTAGAGAAAATTTTCAATAAATTTTCTATTTAAAGAAAATTTTTTATATATTTTCTTTTTATAGAAAATTTTCGTTAAATTTTCTTTTTAAAGACAATCTTCAATAAATTTTCGTTTTAAAGACAATCTTCAATGAATTTTATTTTTATAGAAAATTTTCGTTAATTTTTCTTTTTATAGAAAATTTTTATTAAATTTTCTCCTTAAATAAAATTTTCAATAAATTTTTTTTTTAAAGAAAATTTAGCAAACAAATTTTTTTTAGAAAATTTTTATTAAATTTTTTTTTTTTTTTACAGAATATTTTCGTTAAATTTTAATTTTCTTTTTCGATAAATTTTCTTTTTATAGAAAATTTTCATTTAATTTTCTATTTATAGGAAATTTTCGTTCAATTTTCTTTTTACAGAAAATTTTCGTTAATTTCTCTATTTAAAGAAAATTTTCGTTAAATTTTTTTTATATAGAAAGTTTTCGATAATTTTTCATTTTAAAGACAATCTTCAATAAATTTTCTTTTTATAGAAAAGTTTCGTTAAATTTTCTTTTTATAGAAAATGTTTATTAAACTTTCTACTTAAATAAAATTTTCAATAAATTTTTTCTTAAAAAAAAATTTTGGAAAAAAAATTTTTTTAGAAAATTTTTATTACTTTTTTTTCAGAATATTTTCGTTAAATTTAAATTTTCTTTTTATAGGAAATTTTCATTTAATTTTCTATTTATAGGAAAATTTCGTTCAATTTTCTTTTTACAGAAAATTTTTGTTAAATTCTCTATTTAAAGAAAATTTCCGTTAAATTTTTTTTATATAGAAAATTTTCGATAATTTTTCTATTTAGAGAAAATTTTCAATAAATTTTCTATTTAAAGAAAATTTTTTATACATTTTCTTTTTATAGAAAATTTTTATTAAATTTTCTTTTTAAATACAATCTTCAGTAAATTTTCTTTTTATAGAAAATTTTCGTTAATTTTTCTTTTTAAAGAAATTTTTTATTAAATTTTCTCCTTAAATAAAATTTTAAATTAATTTTTTCTTTAAAGAAAATTTTGCAAACATTTTTTTTAGAAAATTTTTATTAAATTTTCTTTTTACAGAATATTTTTGTTAAATTTTCTTTTTATAGAAAATTGTTAAATTTTTTATAGTTTTTAATTTGTTAATTTAGTATAACAGTTTATGTTATAGTATAACAGTTTAGGCAACGGTGTAACAGTATAAAAAGTTTAAAGAAGAGAACACTTTGTAACATTGAAATCTAGAAAATCGTTTAATAAAAATAATTTTGTTTATTTTTAAGCGTATAACAGTTTTCTTAGGTGTATAACAGTTAATTTTGTATATCATTGTTATAGAATTTTAGACTTAAACGCATTTTATATAAAAACAAATAGTTTTTTGTAGTTATTATAACAGTTTATGTTGTAATATAACAGTTTATTTGCAGTATAACAGTTTGGAAAAAAAGATTTAAATTATAAAAAAACTAAATAATTATATTAGAAACTTTATAAAAACTAAAACATGTTAAAATTTAGGCTATAAAAGTTTTCTTAAGTGTATAACAGTTAATTCGTTTAGAAATCATTATAAAATTTAAGCCTTAACTGCATTTTAAATGAAAAACAGATTATTAGTTAATATAACAGTTTATTTTATTATATAACACATTTATTTTTGGTATAACAGTTTTGAAAAAGTTATTACATCAAAAAAATAATTTTAATTAGAATCTTTATAAAATCTAAAACATGTTAAATTTACGTAAACTGTTATAACTGAAGTGTATAACAGTTATTTTTTAATAACATTTCTAAACTTGTAGCCTTTAATTCGTTCGTTATGTTGTAATAAAATAGATTAATTGTTCAGTATAACAGTTTGAAAAAACTTTTTAGTTTTAAAAACAAAATTAAATAAAAACTATATTTGTGCTATAACAGTTTTATTAGGTGTACAGTGGTGGCCACGAATTTAAGACACGACATGTAACGAACTAAGTTGTGATAATTATTACAACCCTGCAATATAAAATTAGATTTTGTTAATTTTTCAGTGTACCCTGTAATGTTAAGATCAATTACCGTTATTTGGTTTTGTTTGTGTATACATTTTGTTGCTGTTTTTATTATATTTTCGTAAAAACGTGCTTTTGAAGCTGGTCACGAATTTAAAACATATAAGAAATATTTGGTTTTTAAGTGATTTTTTGGTGTTTTTTGAAGCTAAAAGGTAAGTAAGAATGTTTTATTCCATTTAATGTTAGAATACATCAAAATATTTAGTTAGAAATGGCCAGAGGTACTTGGAGTTCGGATGCCGAGCGAAAATTGATCCAACAAATGAATACTGATGGAAAAACAGTAATGGAAATTTCCAAGCTACTAAAATGTTCCAGATCCAAGATTTACAATGCACTGGAACACATCAAGCAACATGGCACTACCAAAAATGTCAAACAGCACCCTAGAGCCCGAAAAACTACACCCAGGGAGGATAGCTTAATTTATAAATCAGCTGCTAAAGATCCTTTCAAGAGCTCAAGTAAAATTAAAAATGAGATTTCATCGGATTTTGGTATTAATATATCGTCCAGGACAATAAGAAGACGTCTGAATGAGAAGAACTTACGTGGGTGTATTGCACAACGTAAACCACTTGTGTCAAAAAAAAATATTAAATCCCGACTAGCGTTTTCAAGAGAAAATTTCAATAAGCCGATGACATTTTGGAAAAATATACTTTGGAGCGACGAGTCGAAGTTTTGTCGCTTTGGTTCTGATGGAAAACAGTACGTATGGCGTCCTCCAAACCTGGAGCATCACCCAAAGTACACCCTTAAAACGGTTAAGCATGGTGGTGGAAATGTCATGGTGTGGGCAGCATTTTCCTGGCACGGTGTAGGTCCCATTCAGAAGATTATCAATAAAATGGACCAGCATATTTACAAAAACATACTGACAAGCATCATGATACCATTCGCTGAAGACAACATGCCTCTAATGTGGAAATTTATGCATGATAATGACCCTAAGCACACTTCACACCTAGTGAAGAGTTGCTTAGAGGAAAATAATATCACAGTTCTGAAATGGCCAGCTCAATCCCCGGATCTCAATCCAATTGAGAACTTGTGGAATGATGTTGAGGAGCATGTACGAGCAGTAAAGCCAAAAAATTTGACTGATTTATGGGAAGAAATTCAAAAGGCTTGGTATGCCATTCCAAAGGAGCGCTGTATGGCCTTAGTTGAAAGTTTACCCAGGAGATGCGCTGCTGTGATTCAAAATAAAGGATTTCCCACCAAATACTAATATTGTTTTATGAAGCTGAGCTTTACTTTTGTGAATTAACTTTTATTTTGCCTATGTCCTAAATTCATGACCAGGCTTAAACTTGTATTAATCTGTATAATATGTAAATAAAAATTGGAAACTAAATATAGGTAACAAACTATTGTTGATTTTTTTTCATAACATTACTAGGATCTTTAAAAAATAACATGGATCTAAAATTTGTTCGATAAGATGTAAAAATTATCAGAAATATATAAGTGAAATGTCGTGTCTTAAATTCGTGGCCACCACTGTATATATATATATTTTTTTTTTAGAATTTTAAAGAAGTTTGTTCTTAAATGCATAGTTTGTGATCTAATGTAATAGTTTTGTTTGCTGTATAACAGTTTGGAACATTTTCAAAATTAACAAATTTTAGGCTGTTTCTTAAACACTTAAAGAAATGAAGACTATTGGCGAAATTTTGTGGAGTATAACAGTTTTTATACGTACCCTATACTACCATAGGTGGTTAGGGTACTATGCATTTGTGCTGATGTTTGTAACGCATAGAAAAACCATCAGACCACCACCTCAAACTATACCATTCGACTCAGAATCACTTTCTGAGTCGATTTAACGATGTCCGTCCGTCCGTCTGTCTGTCCATGTAAACGTTGTAGTCGCAATTTTTAAGATAAGTCAATGAAATTTAGCACATTATCTTCTATTAGGTCAAGAACGAACCCTATTGAAACTGGTTATGATCGATCCATTATTTCACCTAGCCCCCATACAAAAGGGTTTAACGATCATAAATCCTTTAAATATAGCAATATTTTAATGAAATTTGGCACATATAAGTTCTATAAAAGTTTATATATGTGTGTCGAATTTCAGAAAGATCGGTTCAAGAATTGACCATAGCTCCCATATAAACCCCTCTTCCGAAAATCACTTTAAAGGGCATAAATCCCATTAAAATGTTAGTATCAAGTTAATATTCGACACAAATAAGTTTTATAAAAATATAAATGATAGTGCCAAATTTTACGAAGATCGGCCCATAATTTACCATAGCTACCATATAAGGCCTTTTTTCGGGAGTCACTCAAAAATTATTAAATTCATATAAATGTTAGTATCGACGTTATATTCTGTATTCGAATGTTTTATTTTACACTTAATAAAAATATCGGTCCAAAATTGGTCCCAAGTCGAATAAAAGACCCCTGCTCGAATTTTGATGTACACAATGGTGTAGGGTATCATATAGTCGGGCTTGACCGACTATATCTTCCTCTCTCGTCTAAGATTATGAAAGTTTTAAAAATTTTTAAAGTTAAACATTTTTTAAATTTTTTGGGAGTATAACAATTTTTTTAAGAGTATAACAGTTTTAAAAAAAAAATTTTAATTTAGAAGTTAATTTTTTTATTTTTTTTTTTTTTTGTTCTTAGAAATTTAAAAGAAAAAAAAAATAAATAAAAAATTTTAAATTTATTTGGTTATAACAGTTTTATTTAAGTAAAACAGTTTTTAAGATTTAAAAAAAAAAAAAGTAAATTTGAGAAAATTCTTTGGAAAATGAAAAAAAAAAGTTGGTGATCTAATATAATAGTTTTGTTTGCTGTATAACAGTAGGGAAAATTTTTCATAACTGACAACCTGAATGCTTTAAATTAAAAATTTATATATTGGGAGTATAACAGTTTCAAAAAAATTTTAATTTATGAAGTTTAATATAACTTTTCTTAAAAATAAAATTTTAAGAAAATTCTTTAGAAAAGGAAAATTTGTTCTCTATTTTAATAGTAATTTTTTCAGTATAACAGTTTTGAAAATTAACAATTTTTAAACTGGTAAGTTAAAAATTAAATAAAAATTTAAAGAAACGAAAGTTTTTAATTATTTTTTTTAAGAGTATAAGAGTTTTAAAATTGTTATAAGTTTAAATTGAATGAAAATTAATTTTTTTTAGTATAAAAATTTTTTAAGAATATAAAAGTTTTAAAATTAGAAAAAAAATAACTTAAATTTACTTAAACATAACTGATTTATTTCAGTATAAGAGTTTCTGAAAATTACTAAAATTCCATTAAATATTTTGAAATTTCGAATAAAATTTTTAGAAATTGAAAACATTTATTTTTATTAAACTGTTCTTATGTGAATTAATAATTTTGTTGTTTAACTAAGTAGAAGTGTAGAAATTGGGACGCTAACGTTATTCTATATTCTAGGCCAAAAATTACTTCAAAGTTGTATAAGTGTTTGGTATGTAATTCCAAAACAAATCAACTTGAATATTAAATTTCTATTTATTTTGAAAAATAAAAAAACTAAAGCTATAAAACACGTTTTAAAAAACATGCTGCAGCGGCTATTACTTACAGAAAAACCCACTCATTTAGTTGTCAATTAAAGTACTTGGAAAATCCCCTTAATTTGTTAATTTTTTAACATGATATTTTCTTGCCCTTCATAGACACATTAAACAAATATTTATTAAAATGAATGTGATCTATAAAATAAGTTATTTTTTAAGTTTTAATTAAAGTAATAAATTTATTTATATTTAATTCAAAATTGAGATTTTTAGTTATATAAAATTTTACAAAATAAATTGACAAATACTGAAATTAGAATTTATTTCTCTTTCGTGTCATATTTGCTCAGTGTGCCTAAAGCTTTAAAACAAGTATAAGTCCAAGTTTTTCTTTAGACATGTTTTTTTTTTTTTTTTTTTTTTTTTGTTAAACAATTACAAGTTAAAGAAACTATTTATAAAACTAGTAAATAAATCTCAATAATACTAATAATAAACAAATAATAACAACAAAAAGAAATAAAAGAAAATAACAAAAACTAAAAAAATGGCCATGCAAATGTAAATAAATAAATGCATATTAGAGGAGAATAAACTCAAGAAAAAATTAAAAAAAAAAATAAAAGAACTAAAGAAAAGAAAAATAAACAACAAGACTTAACAATGAATGAATGCCTTGGATAGAGGAAAGAATGAATAATAATAAAAGAACATACAAAATAAAAAATTACTAAGAATGAGATGTTAAGAAAAAAATATTTATATTATATTTAAGAGGTCTTTGTTAAGCAATTAAGCATTGGATTTGTATTAAAGCTACTACTACAGCTATTGCTAAACTAGGGGTATTTAAAATGAAATAAATAAATAAATAAAATAAAATCAAGATACAAGTTTTAAATGTTTATGCAAAGCAACAGCTGAAAAAAAAAAATAAGAGAAAAAAAATCTCTAATATAATTCAAATTCTTACTTGTGTATATTTAAAGTCTATGACAACTAAACAACCTTTGTTTGTTGTTTGTTGCTTGTCTTTGGCCCATTTACACCTGCAGTTTTTAAGCGAATTGTCGCCACTTTAAAGTGACATTTATTTTGGGGGGAGGGAGTTTTTTGTAATGACAATGAAATCATCTTTCGTAAATGACCATGATTAATGCAAAATTTAAACAAGTACAGGCCAAGGTTTGTAATTGTAAATGAAAAAAAAAGCAAAAATTATAAGTTTGTGTCAATTTAGTTCAATATATTTTTTTAATTTGTTAACTGTTATAAAGAAAATTAAACTGTTATATTGTAGCTTGAACTATTTACTAACTTAAATACTTAAATAGTTAAATTTTTTCTTATAAAATATATTTAATAACAAAATTACTTTAAAAAAGCTTACAAATTTTACTGTTATACAGTTAACAAAACTATTATATTTCAAACAAAAAAATGCTAAAATTAAATTTTTTCATTTGTTATGAGATTTTTTAATTCAATGTTAAAATTTTTTTAAATTATAAATTTTTTTTAACTGTTATACTTAAAAGAAAATTGTTATACTCCTAAAAAAAAATAAAAAATTGTTAATTTTTTTATTTTCATTTTGTTGTAATTTACAAATTTAAAGTTTATTAATTTTAAACATTTTTTAAACGCAATTTAAAGCAAATTAAACTGCTATACCGTAGCTCAAGCTATTTTACTTAATAAGACAAGTGTTATATCTAACAAAACTGTTATACCTAATAAAACTTTTACAACGATAAAAAGAAATTTTGCTATTATTTTTTTTATTTTTATAAATTTTATAAGTCAAATCATTTATTAATTTAATTTAATTTTTTTTAACTGTTATACTGCAAAAAAACTGTTAAAATACTACAATAAATGTTATAACTTATATTTTTAATAAAGAATGTACTTAAGACTAAAATTATTCAAAGATAATTTTAAAAAAGTAACTGTTATACACATAAAAAAAAAATAAAATTAAATTTAAATTTTTATAAGGTTTGTAGTTTAAGTAATTTTTTTTTAATTTAAAGTTTTTTCTAAACTGTTATACTGCAAATATAATAGTTAATAGTGTTTTATTAACTTAATCGAACAAATGTTTTCATAAAGAATGTCTTCAAGGCTGAATGTCTATAAAAAGTATTTAAAAAAATAACTGTTATACACCTGAAAAAAACTGTTATACTATTTAAAAGCATAAAAATTGTGTTACTTTTTAACTTTTATGTGTCAGGATTTTTCCTTTAAAACCAAAATTCCTATAAGAAGCTTTAAATATTTAGCTGTTATACGCTAAACAAAACTGTTATACGTTAAATAAAAATATTGTACAGTAAACATTTATTAATTTGAATCAATTTGTATGTTTTTTCCAAATTTTTAATGTATGTATTTCACTGTTATACTATAGACAAAAGTGTTATACTGCAAAAGAAACTGTTATACTAACTTAAAAAGATATTTTTTCGTCTTAAATCTATTTTAAACCAAATTAACTTTAAAAAAGCTATAAAAATGGAACTGTTATACGCTGAACTAAACTGTTATACAGCTATTTTTTTTTTTATTTATTTTTTTTTATTATTATTTTTTTTTTTTTTTTTTTTGTTATAAAATCTCTTTGAACCCAACATTTCTATAAAATCTTTTATAACTCAACTATTATACGCTAAACAAAACTGTTATACAGCAAAAAATCTGAATCTGCTTTAATTCGTACTTTTTTTAATAAAAATATTCCTAATTTTTAATTTATTTCAATGTTATACTGCACTCTAAACTGTTATAATGCAAAATAAATTGTTATACTAACAAAAAATCATGTATTGTTCTTATGGAATCTTTTTTTAACACAAACTCTTATAAAAGGCTTAAATTATTTCACTGTTATACGCTAAGAGAAACTGTTATACAGCAAAAATTTATAATTATTTTTCACCTTGAAGATTTTTTTATATCACAATTTCCTTAATTTAAATTTTGTTCACTGTTATAATGTATTATAAACTGTTATACTGCAATTTAAACTGTTATACTAACTTAAAGTCATGTTTAGTTCTTATTAAATCTTTCTTAAAACAAAAATTTCTTTAAAAGGTCTAAAAAATGTAACTGTTATATGGTAAACAAAACTGTTATACAGAAAATTTTTATTCAATTTGTAAGTTTTCTGTGACAAAGTGTTCTTAATTTCATTTTTATTTCACTATTATACTATAGTATAAACTGTTATACTGCAACATAAATTGTTATACTGCAACATAAACTGTTATACTGCAACATAAACTGTTATACTAACTTGAAAACGGTTTTTATTATAAAATCTCTTTAAATCAAAAATTATTTTCAAAGAAATTTTAAAACTAAACTGTTATACCTTAAATAAAACTATTATACAGCTAAATATTTTAAAATTTCTCCTAGTTTTGTTTTCTTTTATCAAAATTTTCTTATTTCAAAATGTTTTTAACTATTATACTATAGTCTAAACTGTTATGCTGCAATATTAATTCAAAATCTCGTTTTTTATTCATAAAATCCCTTTAAAACCTAAATTTATTTAAAAAGACTTTAAAAACTTAACTGTTATAAGCTAAATCAAACTGTTATATAGTTAAACATTATACAATTTCTCTAATTGTTAAGGTTTTTATGTGTTATACAATTAAAAATTATAAAATTTCTATAATTCTTGTATTTTTATTGGCGAAAACCCAAAAATTTTTTATATTTAAATTTTTTATTAAACTGTTATACATACAAGTTTCATATCAAGTTCTTCTCCGAGCCCAAAAACAAACTTTTTTGAATTTGCAGTTTACAAAAAATGCTTTTTTTCATTCAAAATTATATTTTTCTTCAAATTCTCTACATAAAACCATTAAAATCTTGACTCCCCAAAAGTATGCCTTACTTTTTTAAAATAGCATTACGAATGTTTAACATTCTATACACATTAATACTAGAAGAATTCTTCCTTATTCTTTAAAAGAAAAATATGGAAATTATATCAAATTTCTTAAAAGGAATTTAAAAGGAATAAATTTTTGTAAAAAAAAATTCTCGAAATTTTCTCGCCTAAAAATATGCAACCTATTTTATATTTTTGTTATGTATTCTTCAAAAACCTCGCTTGTATTTTATTCTTAAACAAAAATAGCTTAAATCTATGTCAAGTAGTGTAATTAATAAATCAAAAATCGAAAACAAACAAACAATATGACAGCAACAAAAATCTTTTATTGAACTACAATATGTAATGGGGAAAAATGAAACTAAACCTAGAAAATTTGTTCTTTAGCTATAATTTGAAAAACCCACAACTACTACAAGTTTTTTCTTTTACTATTTCTATCTAAGATTATTAAGTAGGTACTTATACTAATACACACACCTACACATAAACATACTAATTTTTCTCAATCACATATAAAGAGCATAATATAAAAGTATATTTCATGTATTAAGGAAACTGTTCGTACATACATACGTACATTGATGAACTAAAAGGAAAAATAAATAAAAAACAAAAATGAAAATATAAGAATTTATAAGTATGTATATGTGTGTGTAAGTGTAAGAGAGTGTATATGTTTTGTTTTTTTCTCATTTAAGTATGTATGTATTTGTTAAGTTTATAATCCTTAAAAAGCTAGTAATTAGTAGATAATTAAAGGATTCTTCTTTTTTTCCCCTATTTGTTGTTTTGTATTGTCGATGTTGTTGTTGTTGTTGCTGTTGCTTTTATGTTATTAGAGTGTTGGAAGTAAAATTCCTACAAAAACAACATGAGCTCAGATTAGATGAGTAGTCATATTATAAAAAGTAGAAAAATAAAAATAGAAAAAAATAAAAACAAAATATCATTTAGAACTATATACATACTAAGTATGTATTTATACATGTTTAGTAGAGTATGTTTATAAAGTGCTACATTTTTAAGTAGCTCTTATATAACAAGCACTTATACACATCTCTGTATATATATATACATATATGTATAGTATATGTGTATGTGTAAGTTTATACACTGACATACTTAAATAGTTGTATTTAATATTAAATCATAATCAACAAAGTTGGCAGATACTACTAATTAACATGAAAGGTTTTTAAGTTAAAAGCTTAAGTGTAAAAGCTAAATAAAAAAAAAAGGTATTTAATAAAAATTTATTTAAATAATAAAATGGAAAATGTGTTTTAAATAAAATTAAAAGAAAATTAGAAAAATTAAACATATTATTAGAGTTATATTGCATAAAAATTGTAATCATTAAAGGAAACAAGGAATTTGTTACCACAATGGAACATTATTTCCGTTACTAGCAGGATCCTGATATAAGTAATTATATCCTCCTCTTTGTAATAAGATAAATACAGTTTGTGTTTAAAATCTATTTAAATAGGTCCTGTTCTTCGTTTAGAAATCATTTCCCTTTCAATTTCCTTGATATTTTGATCATTGTGTTAGAAATTATTCTTTAAATAAAAGTCTAATATTGTATAATTAAGGTACGATCACACTAGGGAAATATTTGACTGAAACTCACAAATATTTCTTTGCCTTAATGTGACCATAAAATATTATTGTGTGGCAAACAACAATTCAGCTGATTTTAGGCAAACTAAATTATTTGATAGCAAACAAAAATGTTCGCAATGTGTGAACACAGTGTGACCACATAATAGAAAATATTTTCCCATTTTTTAGGCAAATAATTATTCGATCTTATAAAATTTTTGTAAGAGAAAACAATATCAAATAATTTTTGTATCGAGACATATTGTTTACTATTGAATCTAAATCATTAAAATTTTAAATTTTTAAATAAATGAGAAGTTTTAAGCAATAAATTCCGCCAATATAGAGCAATATTGCTGATCATTTTAATAATTTCATGAAGCATACAAATTAGAAGAAAAAATGGTTTAACCTAAAGTCACCGATTATCAAGTGTTCGCTATGAGAGTTGTTCGCAAAAAAGGTGCCAAAAATCCTTCTATGATATAAGTATTTATTACCACTACTTATGAACTCGTAGACCTTTTTTGGTAACCCTTCCATTAGAGATTTGTCAGTTGTTTCAGTCACTGTTTTGGAACATTCTGCCCATCTCCTTTTAAAATCTTCGATATATTGGGACACCTCTATTCACAAAAGCCCAATATCTCTTCACTGGTCTTAGCTCCGGTTAATTTAGAGGATTGACCTCTCTTGATAAAAAAAAAAACGTTGTCATTGTTTTGGTACCACTCCAGAGCTTTCTTACGTAGTGACATGATGCCAAATCGGGTAAAAAATATGTGGACACATTGTGCTCTCTTATGAAAGGAAGATTATTTTTTTGCAAACATTCCTTGATGTATTTTTCGGTGTTTATAGAGCCGACTGTAACAAAGAACTTGCTTCTTTTGCCGCAACTGCATAAATCTTGCCAAACCAGGATTTTTTTTAGGAAATTTCGTCAGCTTTTCGGTCCTAAACTTATCTTCAACATATCCTCGATCCTGCTCATTGCTCAAAATGGGCGGCTAAAGGGGTGCTTTGATGTTATTGGCGCTGCTGGTATTGGGGGCAATATGGGTGGTGTTCGTGCATTGCCTATGGCAATGGTATATATAGATGGTGGTATAATTATCTTGAAATATAGCGGATACTAAAAACCATTAAATCAAACATTCTATTTTGCACAACATACATCTTCATTTAGTCTTTGAACCCATTTTCCAATCCATTGTCTTTTTTTTTTCTCATCTTGTTTCATGATTTCTTCCTCTTCCAAAAAAAAATTCATTCTCTTTGTTTATTATATTTTTAGTAAAAATAAATTTATTCTTTTCGACAGTTTAATGAAAATATTTTTAAAAACAAATCAATTTTCAAATGCGAACGATCAGAAAACATCCCAGCAAAAACTTTGGTTGCCATGTAATGAGTTAAGAAGCTAATATAATGGCTCTTCACTACTTACACATTAGCTGAATAACTCATTATTTTAACACGGTGATAACATTAGAGGCAACTACTTACCCTATACATTACTTAGATGTTATTACAATAACTAATTACATCCAAGCTGTTCAAACACTCATTGATTTTAAAGCATTACTAGTCACGATTAGAGTTTTTCAAGCTTTTCGCTTGGAAAGTAAGCATTTGCTTATTTCAGAAGTATTTCACAAAAAAGCTTTTTTTTTAATCTTTGCATAAATTTGCATAAAATGGATTAGTTTTCTTATTAAAAACTCCATTTTTTAATGAATTTTTGAAGTTCAATCAAATGATTTCTAAAAATTTTGTTGAGAATATTTTGATTATACTGAACAAATTGTAAAGAAAAAAATTCAGATGCGTCAAATATGACTTTTAAAATTTAAAATGTTATATTTTTGTAAAAATCGAAATCTATCAGACGTTGAAAGTCAAAAAGTACATAATTATGCATATTTTTGACATATTTATATATAAGAACGCATAAAATCATTGGTTTTCTATGCACATTCATGCTATTTTTGCATATTTCTGTGCATATTATACCATTTTTTCGTGCTTTTTTAAGCGCATATTTTAATTTTTTTCGTGTATATTTAAACTTGCCCTAGTAATAACAATAGGAACTACTTATATTTTAGGCTGTAAATAAGTAGAAAGATTTTAAGTATTTTAGATTACAAATTAATTCATACGCAAATTTTGCCTTACATTTATGTATCCCTTCTTAAAATATATGAATAGTTAACTGCATTATAAAAATCATTAAAAATTAATATTTTCAAAAATCTGATTAGTGATCTGATACATGATCATTACGAAGTAACTACATCCGTAACTACATGTCATTACCAAGTTTTTGCTGGGATGTTTTCCAATTTGCATATTTGACTATATTTAAAGTCTGTTTGAACCAACAAAAATGGGAATAAATTTCATATTACTTTGGAAAAATTTTGTTTACGTTCGGGCAAACCAATTTGAGACAAACATTTGTCTAATCTGACCGTACCTTTAGTCTTAAATATAAGACAATTTTCTAATAAAACTTTGCATTTAATTTTTCTTTATTTTACCGCTGAATTTTCAGCAAGTATAAACTACTGAAATAATCCTTGATAATAATTATTTAACTATTTTGCACTTAATTGGAATCTTCACTTTATTTCTCCAAATTGTTTGTAATTTTTGGAATATTAACTCTCCTTATTGGTTGCTTATTTACCCCAAGTTCTCAGGAAAAAATTTATCTGAAAAAAAGAAAATGTTTTCGAAAAACATTAAGCTGCTATCTTGTGATAGTTTTGCAACAAAATTTCAATTATTTGTTTGAAGTTCGATTATTTAATTTTTACTTAATTGCTCAGTTTCAATAGTTTGTCTCGTTTAGGACATGAATCTTGATGTTTATGTTAGAGTTTATTGCCATAAAAAAATAAAGAAATTTTTTTTATATTTTCACAACTTACACCTTCATGTCCTTTTGAAATTTTGACTTATTCATTGGATACCTTTACATACTGTAAAATATCAAAAACTAGAATAAATCTTAGTCAGACTAAACAAATATTCGTTGAAATAAACCAGATGGTAAGGAATAGTAAGGCTTTTTTTATCTAGTTCATAAATTTTCTCCTTATCTAGACGATTACTTCATCTTATGCACAAGATTATTTCGATTGAATTAAAGTAGAAATCAATACACTGAGGCACCGGTTTGCGTCGCTAGTAGGGACCTGAGAATTGCGAAGCAAACTAAAACTATGCAAATCGAATTACTATTTTCTAAGATTTACATTGTTTTCTTAGTAATTAGTTCTAGGATAAAAATTTTGAATAGAAAAGAAGTTAACCTTTAATAAAATAAACGGTGCAGTTTTTGTACAAATAGATGAATTTACAATACTTATATAAGAGCCCAAACACAACCTAGCGGATTATTTTTTTTATATGAAGATTTGACAACTAAAACAACACAGCGGAATCCGTTGGAAATTAAAATCTGTTTTAATTTCACAACGGATTCTCAAAAGCTCTCATTTTCTCACTCTCCCTCTCTGTCAGTGTTGCCGTTGTTGCAAAATGAATCACATATGTTTACATTAAATTTGTATAAGAAAGAAAGAGATAGATAGATTTGCCTTTTATTTCTCATGTATGGAATTTAAGAGAGAAAGATAAATATTTTTTTATATATGTAGTTTTGTTGTTGCCAAACACAAAAAATATAAAGAAACAAAAACAAAATATATATGAAATCCGCTGCTGGATTCCGTCTTCATTTAATTTGCATTTCTCTCTTAGAGCGGAAAACAACGTTGGTTGTGTTTGGGCTCTAAATTCTATTTTGATTTTCTATCTAAGAACAGTGAATTTAATAATACAGTTACTTAAGTCACTTTAACTTCCAAAGAAAAAGAAAAGTTGTATATAGCAACGCAAATCGAAATCATAGCGACGCATTCCGAAATATTGAAATTTCAAACAATGACACAATTGAAACGACTCAAATCGGGGCATGAGCGGCATATACTATTAATGTAGGGTCTACACGAGAGATTTTTGTATCATAACAAACGTCAAATTATTATCATGATAAGAATTTATCACGTGTGGACCAAATTTATTTATATTATTGCAGCGTTATAACATAATTGTTAGAGCTCAAGCGAAGATAAATTTGTTTTGCTATCAAACCTAATTTTTTTGACGTTTATTTTTTTTTTAAGAAAAAGCACAATTCTTTATGGAAATCTCAATAAGATAATTATTTAGAGCAAAAGTAACACAAAATAAAATGAAATTTAAAAAACAAATATAACCATTAAATTTTGACAACATTCCTCGACGAAAACCAAAAAAAAAGTGATTTATTATGATAAAATTTTATCTACGTGTTCCCATATATGATGATATAAACAAAAAAAATTCAGTAGCTCTGCCGACGTTTTGTTACTTGTTATTATAAAAAAAATCTCTCGTGTAGATCCTATGTAAAAGAAGATAACTATGATAACTTTAAATGTATGCGTCTAGTTAACCTAACATTTTTTGAAATATTCTTCAATCAGGCATTACTTGGATTAAGTTAACCAAGGTAGCCATAAACGGCTCTCTAGACGCTATTATATTAGTCACGTTCTTTTATTCAAGAGATGAAAACATGTAGGCGAAAATAATCTCTTGTCAGATCTTTCTTATATTCACAATCGAAAGAGACATCAAGAAACCTAAGAAGAAACTGTCAAAGAACCTCAATACTACATTTCTGTGTCCATTAAAACTATGATACTGAGTAAGTAGTTTTCAACTGTTTCCTCCTCTTGCTCGTTATGGCAACTTTGATATTAGTCCTTTAAATGGAAATGTAATCTCCACACGAAGAGAAAAAACATGGCTACAGCATGATCACTACAACTATTCAATGTTTGTAAAGCTGTTTTTCATTGATTTTAATAATACCATGTTCATGATAGCAACGTTTATAATTCTGTTTGATCATTTAATGATTATCTACAATCAAAATTGTGGTTAACTGCAACAATAAAATGCATTTAAATATTTTTATATGAAATCATATTTATGATAAATCCGAACATTTAGTTAATTCTACAACCATATACATATATATATATACATATATATATATATATATATATATATATATATATATATATATATATATATATATATATATATATATATATATATATATATATATATATATATATATATATATATATATATATATATATATATATATATATATATGATGAAATTAGTTTATATATATGATAATATGGGATTATTAAATGATAAAAACATGATGAAATTGAAAGCAATATTTAAGAAAAGGTTATAAACCTTACTAAAAATTATAAGTAAAGTTCTAAACCTTACTAAAAATTATAAAATGGAATCATAGTAACGGGAACGTACAAATATGCTTATTTTTAACTGTAATCTTATATTACAATCATAGTATGTTGCTCTTAATTTATGATCACTAGAACCATATTTTTTCTTTGCGTGCAAGTACATATGAGAGCACTAATAACAAATAGTTCTGTGAACACAAAATTTAAGATTCGTAGCTGACGACGAAAAAACTCTATAACACTGTATCACAGGAGAGACTCCCTGTATTCAAGTACCAACTTATGTCGAACTGAGTAGGATTTAATCAGAGCAAAACTATCAGTACATAACTATTAGGATATGCTATTTAGACAATTTACTGTTTTTTAATAGTTGAGATCTGAGTATTTTAGGAAATAATTTTTCTGCTCCATCTAAAGTGATAATTTTGTAAAAAACTCCTACTACCAACACTCTTTAAACTAAAGTTAGTTTGACAGGTCTGAATTCGGAATAAAGACATGTATTGTCTAGGGTGATCGACTATTCGACTTTTTTAAGAAACCGGTTTTCGAATAGTTCGAATAGTTGGTATTTTAAAAAAACCGGTTGCACTTTTTGAAATTCAGAAAAAAACCGGTTAACCGGTTTTTTGCAGAAGTTAATATTTATATCAAAAGACTACATTTCTTTAAAAAAATCAATAATTCTTATAATTAAAATTTATTAAAATTTATTAAATACAAGCGTAAAAGCCTGACAATATCAGGAAAAATAAAATAATAATGAAAATATGCACAAACAAATCCGAAAATTAAAGGAAAAAAATATGAACAACATTTAGACACCTTCCTCTCCCTAATCGAATTCAATTATTTGAAGCCGTTAGAATATATTGGGATAATATTGATTAAAGTTTTAAATTCGTAAACCTTTCAAAATAAAAAAAATCGTCGTAAATGCGCTCTCTGGCCGAAATACAGAATCAGTTTTATAAATAAGCCGATTTTTAGTTTCTTACGTCGTCTGGGAGCTTCAGGAAGCTCTTGAGAGGAAACAATGCTTAGGAAAGATATATATAAATCCATATATATAGATCCACGTATTTCCTGATAGAGATTTCAAAATCTGGCTGCGTTAGAAGATGTAAGTAAGCCGAATTTTAATTTTCTACGTCTTCCCGGGATTACCAGGATCCCGGATTAAAAACTATAAGTAATACTACTCTCATTAGTTGAACAACTTAGACCCAAAGGGATATGTATTTTTGCATTAGCAGATTTAAAACAGAATTGTAAATGTACCAAGAAAAAGAAATTTTATCAATTGCTTAATCTACTTATTAATTAACTTGGATATCGAAACAATATTAAGCAAATCGTCTTTTCCGAAAACCTTTGGGGTAATGTGTGTTAAAACTATATTTGATTGTTTGCGTTAGGAGTTGTAGGACGAATAGGGTTATAAATATGCCGAATTTTAATTTTCTACGTCTTTAGAAAGCTCTGGAAAGATAAAAAATTCTTAGACGAAAAGTTGTATAATTAAGCCAAATTTTAATTTTCTACGTCGTTTGGGAGCTTCAGAAAGCTCTGGAAAGAGAAAAAATTCTAAGCAAATTATATATCTAGATGACTAGAAGATAATTATGTTTCAAAATTGTAGAAAAAATATCAAAATTTTAGTTAGCATAAACAGAAACCATGGCTTAATATGGAAGCCTGTCTCAATTGAAACTATTCTGCAGGTGAAACTTTTTTAACACAACACCTTTAAAAAATAAAGGAAATATTGGATCAAAAAAATTAAATTGGGTGTAAAAATATTACAGATTAAAAAATTCATACAGGATAATTATTAATTATTTATTTGTTTAATATTACAGAATAAATTCCAATTTAGACTTAAACTATATTTTTAAAACATAAGAAATCAGTCTTTATGAATATTTAAAAAATTATTCCAAAATTTCGATTCAAATATCACTATTTAATACATGTTTTCTGAAATAAAATGCTATTTTCAAAACCGGTTTTTTGTGTTTAAAAAAAACCGGTCTATTCGACATTCGAAAAATTAACATTTTGAAAAAACCGACTGCACATTGACTGAAAAAACCGGTTTTAAAACCGCTTGGAAAACCGCGTCGATCACCCTAATATTGTCTCTATTCTGGGTATATCTGGAATCACTACTTTACATTTATCCTAATAGAAGGATATAATAAATAATTTCAGGATCCACTTGTGTTCTATAAGGCCTCCAGTCTTTAGGTCGACAATATGTTTTATTCTAAGTAATAGCATTTTAGCAAGCCTCCATCACCGAAATATATAAAACACAAATGAGGTGATAAACCTTTTCTAGTAAAGTTCTAACATTGGTTTTCTCTTTTTTTAAGCGACAATCTGATTATGGTAATAAAAAACTATTATAACATTGTAGGTTTAAGACGGCAATTATGCGCCATCTTGATTACTTTGAACAATTACTGATTACAAGTGATGATTTCAAGGTTATTCACTTCATTTGAGAATTCAATAAATTGAGCCATTTAATATCTTTGTCTGTCTGTTAAAATATTATTTGTCTTTTTTTTACTGAATTTTTTTGCCAAGCATATTAAATATCTTTGTTACTCTTTTAAATTGCCTCACATTTTTCTCATTAACATTTTAAGCACACTTTTTGAGCACTTTAATTATAGTTTATGTCCATGGGTAATAATTTTTATAAACTCTTCACACATTTCTTAACTAAAAGTATCTTTTTTGTCTCCATGTCTCCTTTTGGGAACTTTAAAAATTCCTAGGCTTTAGTTATAATGTACAGCCTCTTTTTTTCATGTTTGGTAATAGGAAATACTTAGTCAACGATGCTAAATCTGAAGAATATGAAAAGTGGGGTAGCAGTTTGTATGTCCACTTTTTAGAGTTAAATTTTGAAGATAATTAATGTGTATTATTCAATAAGAATTCCAAGACACTTTAGCAATAACCTTGTCAGCCGAAAAATTCATCATAGCCATCTTCAGCATAACACCAAATATTTCCTTTTATGGTTAATGGTGAGCAAATGTTGCACTTATATGATATGCCTGAGGTATTCAAATCTTTCTAGAATTTGTTTACTTGGATTTGTCATTACTTTAACATGAATTATTAACATTTTTTTTTTTTTTTTTGGTTTACAGTATTGCCTATTGTAGTTATAGTTACAAGTTGTATGCATCTAAAATTGATCTGTAATCATTTATTCATTAACTTGCTAAAGCAAATAATTTTGGAATCCATAGCTTCTAAAATTCCAATTCAATTAAAAGTCGAAACGTCTTGGAGTTTAGTTTCAGATTGTTTTTCTTTTTGATGTCTCATTCTGGAAGCTTTTATCAGTTATAGTTCTAAGACAAATGCTGTTTAAATCCTTATCATTTCTAATTTTAGTTTAACCAAAACTCAAAAGATTTTTTATTTAAATTTAAACTGTTTCTTTTTTAAGTTCAGCTTTAAAAAAAATGGATGCATCACTGTTAAACACTAGAAATTTCATTGTAGGTACATAATCTACCTATCACGATTTTCTTTTTTTTTAACATTTTGCACTTTTAGAATTTAAATAATATTATTTCCTTCTCTCCATTCCCTGGTATGGAGGCACATTTTTTGAAAACATCTACGCTTTTTTATATTTTATTTATTATTTTAAAGGAACAAATTAGAGGAACATTTTTGTTCGAAGTTTTTAAAATTCCTTTTCTGAAACTCTGCAATGTTCTTTAAATCATTATAAGGAGGATAAGTTCGAGGTTCTTATTTAAAATATATGTAATACTATTTTAATAAGCACATGAGTAAACGAATTTAGGACACTAAAAACTTTGAAATATTTTTTTTTTTTCGTTAAAATTTCTTCAAAAAAATTTATTAATTCATGGAAATTAAAATTTTTATTTTAATAAAGATTAACTCCTTCTCTCCATTCACTGTTGTTGAAGTAGATCTTTCTTGGGAACATCAGTTGTGAGGGTTTTATTATTATTTTTTAAGGAACACAATTGTGTCAAGCCCCTTCTGATCCTGCACAAACTTCTTTAGATCCTTGCAAGGATGCCAGGTAATGGTTCGTTTTTTCTCAATACAAAAACATTTCATTTACCATAGTAGTCAAAGAATTTGGTACACAACACTTTTAGAATCCAATTTTTTGTCGATATAATTTCCTCAAAGAAATTTATTTATTAAGGGAAATTTAAATTTTGATGTTAATAAAGATTATTTCCTTCTCTCCATTTTCTACAATTGAGGCAGATTTTTTTAGGAACATCAAACTAATGATTAGGGCTTTATATCTTTGTTATACCTTATATTTTTTAAGGAACACATTTGATAACTTTATTATTGTTTTAAGCCTTTTCTGTTCCTTCAATCCTTCCTTAGATCCTTGCAAGAAGATCAAGGTTTTAGATGGTAATTATGTTAGGTTGTAAGGATGACACCGACTAATTCAAAGTCGGTGCCCATAGAGACCAAAGTGGTCCATTATGATTCCTTAAAAAATGACTCCTCTTCTTCGGGTTGTAGTACATTCTACGCCTTCCATTTGGTTGCCTTGATATATAGATGGTACACGCAAAGAAAAAATATGGTTCCAATGATCATAAACTAAGAGCAACATATTATGATTGTAATATATGATTCCAGTTTACAATAAGTATATTTGTACGTAATCATTATTATGATTCCAATTTATAATTTATTAGTAAGGTTCATAACCTTATTAATAACTTTTAGTAAATTTTATAACCTTTTCTTAAGTATTGCTTTCAATTTCATCACGTTTTTATCATTTAATAATCCCATGTTATGATATATATAAACTAATTTCATCATATATATAATTCCATTTTATCATATATATAATTCCATTCTATCATATATATGAACTAATTCCATCATAAGTATAATTCCATTTTATCATATATATGAACTAATTTCAAACTATATTTAATCCCATTTTATCATATATATAATCCCATGTTTTCATATTTATATTCATTTGTACATTCATCATACTGAATAAAAACAAACCTTGTCAATTTATATTTGTTCATATATAAACTAAATGAGAATTAATATACTAACAAACTACTGGACTGATACAAAAAAATGTGTATTCAAAAGGCATTTAAAGTTAATGGCTTAATGGTTGTAGAATTAACCAAATTTGTAAAATGAACTGAATGGTTGTAGAATTAACTAAATAGTTGTAGAATTGACTAAATGATTGAATTTATCATAAATATGATTTCATATTAACATATTTAAATACATATTATAATTCAGTGAACCATATTAAAATTTTGATGGTAGGTAATCATTAAATGATTAAACAGAATCATAAACGTTGCTATCATGAACACAGTATTATTTAAATCAATGAAAAACGGCTATATAAACATTGAATAGTTGTGGTGATCATGCTGTGACCATGTTTTTTCTCTGCGTGTAATTAAGAATAATTATTGTTAACTTCTTTTAACACATGAGTAAAATAATTTAGGGAATTAAACGCTTTGAATTTCATTTTCACGAGTGAATTTCTTCAATTTAATATTAATCCTTGGAAATTTAAATTTTGATTTTAATAAAGATTATTTTCTTCTTTCCATTCCCGGGAATTGAAGTACATCTTTTTGGGAACATCAAGGTAAAAGTTTTTTTAATTATAATTTTTTCCTAATATAGAGAAGAAAATTTTTGTGTGTCAAGCTAAATAAAATCCTTCTATAATACTCCACAAACTTCTTCAGACCCTTCCAAGGAGGCCAAGCTCTCGATCATAACAGTAAATATCCATAATTTTATTAATCACATGAGTAAACGAATTTGTTGCACTAAACACTTTTCGTATTAAAATTTTTTTCTGGAAAGAATTTCCTTAAAACAATTTATTCATGTTAACTTTAGACACTATTTTGTAACAAAATTATTTTTCTAATTTTCATAAATAAATTTGTAATAAAATTTTATTCATTTTACACTTGAAATATTATTTCAGTTATTTTAATATTGAAAAATTAATCCTTTATTTAAACACGATTAAAAGCTGGTTTTAATAAATTATATTTTGTTGTTCTTGTTTTCACTATAATAATTCTAATATGAAAAAAAAATCTAAAATAATGTAGGTAATTATTAATAAAATGTATCTGGGGTAGAAGTTTTTTTTAGGTTGGTAATTTTTTTCTTCTTTTATTATTAACTTAACATTCAATTGTTATTTAGTTTTTTGTTAATTTTGTTGGTTATTGTTTTTAATAATAATTTTCGCAAGTGAAGTGGAAACCGTTAATTATTGGCTAATAAATTTTCGATTACAAATAAGTTTTTTTTTTTTTGGTGTAAAAATAAAATTAAATTTTGTATTAAATTATTTGTAATTGTTTAATATTGTATGCAAAACTTATATGTATATATATAAACACTCATTAAAACACTATAAAAATTGCAATTTACAATATAGCAACAACATAAATCACTCACTATTAAAGCGCAATTAAAACCAAAAAAAAAAAAAAAAAAAAAGCAAAATGGACTTCAAACAACTTACCACAATAAAGTAAATAAACAAATACACGCACTCTGCAACACTCGTTCAAACCAAACACAGTTGTACTCCGTTAATTTAAATAATTCCAATAAAATTAACCAATTTTTCTTTTTTTTCCAAAAATTTCCAATAAATCTAAGATTATTTTGTTTAAAAAAACTTCTATAAATTTCTTTTTAAAATTGTAAAATTTTCTTTTTTTCCAAATATGTATTTTTAATCAAAATCACTTTTAATTTTTTGTTAAAACAATTTTTTTTTTTTTTTTCTTGTGCCTTAAAATATTTTTTCAAAATTGATATGCTATTTTTCCAAAAATCAATATTAATATTGATTAATTTTGTTTTAAAGACCTTTTTTCCAATTTTAATTATTTCCTTTTTTAGATTTAATTAACACTTTTTTAGATTTTTTTTTTTTTATTTTTATAATTTTTACGCGAAATTTTTTAGACGTTTAGCTTTCGATTTAAACACCACGAAGTTGTAACTGCGACTAAATTAGCAACAGCTAGTTTGCATTATTTTATTTACAATTATTTCAAACTTGTTCGTGTTAAGTTTTTAGTATTTTTGTATGAAACAAACACAATAAAACATGTTCGTGTTGTTCGACGAAATGTTGTGTTTTTGTTTTTATGTTTATGTAGGTAAACAAATGCTCCACTTGTTTTGGTTTTTTTATGGGGGGAATATTTGTTTTTTGTTTTTGTTTCTTTTTTTTTTTTTTTTTGGTGATGGTGAGAGTGGGGGAGAGAGAATGAATAAGCATATAGCCGGCTTTTTAGATGGCAAACATGTGTTTTTTATATTGTTTTGTTATTGTTAGCAATTTTTTTCCTAGACATAATAGGGATGCCAGAAATTCATGTAAAGGTGGGTTTGATTTAAAGAAAGGAGTATAAGAAGAAAAGGGGGTTTTATATGTAATTGAGAGCTGTAAAATATGTATTAAAGTTAAATGTTATTTAATACATTACCTAGATTTATATATAAATTTGAATATTATGAAGATTCTTTTTAAGAAATTAAAATTTCCTCAACAAGAAAAAATTCATTTTTTTTTTTCGTTTTCTTTGTTGTAAATTTTTGAAAATTAAAAAAATATAAAATAATTTTTTAAATTTTCAGTAAAGTTGGTAATTATTAGTGAAATTCAAAATTTTTGGTAAAATCTTAATAAAGTAAAAACTATTAATTTTTCTTATATATATATATATATATATATATATATATATATATATATATATATATATATATATATATATATATATATATATATATATATATATATATATATATATATATATATATATATATATATATATATATATATATATATATATATATATATATATATATATATATATATATATATATATATATATATATATATATATTTTAATTTTTGGTGAGTTTTAGATTTTATTATGAAAATTTTCATTTATTTTGAAAAATTCAGTTTTGCAAAAAATCTTTATATTTTTTATAGAAATCTTTAAATTAATTATTAGATTTATAAATGAAATCTTAAATTTAAGAAAAAATTAAAAATTTTTGTTGAAAATGTTAATTTTTGATAGAATTAAATTTTATATTATGTGTTATATTGGTTATTTTTGGTTGATAGATTTCAGAATTTTGATGAAAATATTACATTTTTGTAGAAACTTTCGTTTGTTAAATCACATATTTTCAAAAATAGTTTTAAATAATTTCATTACATTCTTAACATATTAAACATAGAATAGAACTAGAAGTTTATGTGAGAGCCACCCTATACTAAATTTTCAAAAAATTTACTCATATTTTTGAAAACACAAAAACAAAATATATGTAGTCACATAAGAATTTTGTTTTTGTATGAATTATTTTTTTGACAATTGAATTAGGTTTTTTTCTCTCACATAAATATCTAGTTGTTAATCTATGATATTAAACTTTATTTTATTTCAAAAATATTTAAATTTTTTTGATTTTTAATTGAATTTAAAAACGTAAAAAAAGATTAATAATTAATTACTGCTTAGTTGTTGAAGAAAGTGTCTTTACTAAACTGTAGTGGAGCCACATATATTAATAAAACTTATAAGCAATTTCCGGTCGTGAATTAAATGGCAACATTAGAACTTGTAATATGGCTACATTGTTTGTTGGCAAAAGAGAATTGGAAAAGTAGAGAAAACATCTATTGTTGACATTGATGTTGCTGTAATAAAAAGTGTCTTTGCTAATTATTAGTAAAGACAATAAATAATCTTTAGATATGGCAACTTTAATTTCAATAAAAAATTTAAAGAGAAAGCAACTAAGCGATTATTGCTAAAATCGAATCTACTTTCAGTTCTACTTTATGGGCCCTAAATAAGCCAATTACTAGAGTATATTTCACTATATCTCGAAAACGTTATGCAGAATTTATACAAATTATATACCATATATAGTGAAATATACTCAAGTAATCGGCTGATTTAGGGTGAAATATTAAACACGCCAATAAAAAAAATCCAGACCTGATGGACAAAAACTGAAATCAATTCGTGTTTAGCACATCAAGTCCATATATTCGTCTATAAGGGAGGATTTTTTGCCGACCAGTGTTATTAATGAAACGAACATTATTAAAAATAAAATTAAAGTAAAATTATAATTTTCATTAACTGTTATAAAATTTGTGTTAAATAAAAGAAATTTTTGTTAATAAAAATCAACCTTATTTTGCATAAAAACGTATTTTATTTTTGGTTTTTTATTTAAATTTTCGAAATAAATTTTTTGTTTACAAAATAACACCCTAAATATTGAAATTACAAATTAAATAATACTTTAATAATTCCAAAAAAGGTAAATTTTTATATTTATAGTTAATTAATATTTTTAATTTTAAATTAACAAAACAAACACACTTTTAGAAAAAATAATGTTTGAGCAATTTAATTTTTCTTAAAACCCTTATTTATCAAATATTCTAACACGTTTTTAGAAAAAACACGTTTATAAAATTTAAATTTAACTTACCTTCTTATATTTCCGTAACTGATTCCTCAAGAAAATACAAATTTCCTCATTAAAAACTTTAATTTTCGATAAATCACCTTCATTTCCTCCATTTCACACTATTTTCTTATTACCCAACATTTGGTACTCATTTGTGTACCTTTAGCTCAGCCCTGTCCCTTTAAACAACAGTGGCAAGCGATAAAAACATTTCAGAAAAATACTAATTTCAATCACAAACTCACACGCGTTTTTATAACCAAAAGAAATTTGTAAACCTATTTCGATTAACTTTATTAAATGCTGTACACATTTATCTTTATTATAACATAAAAATATTTTAATTTTAAATAAACAAAACAAACACACTTTTAGAAAAAATAATGCTTGAACAATTTAATTTTTCTTAAAACCCTTATTTATCAAACATTCTAACACGTTTTTAGAAAAAACACGTTTATAAAATTTAAATTTAAATTTAACTTACCTTCTTATATTTCCGTAACAGATTCCTCAAGAAAATACAAATTTCCTCATTAAAAACTTTAATTTTCTATAAATCACCTTCATTTCCTCATTTCACACTATTTTCTTATTACCCAACAATTAGTACTCATTTGTGTACCTTTAGCTCAGCCCTGTCCCTTTAAACAACAGTGGCAAGCGATAAAAACATTTCACAAAAATACTAATTTCAATCACAAATTCACACGCGTTTTTATAACCAAAAGAAATTTGTAAACCTATTTCGATTAACTTTATTAAATGCTGTACACATTTATCTTTATTTTAACATAAAAATATTTAAATTTCTTTCGATTTTAAACAATTAAAAATGTATTTTGATTACACGAACTCTTAACACGTATTAACAACCCGACGTTTTCGTATCAACTAAAAGAGTTTGTTTACATTTTGTTAGTAGGCCATATTGCTTATTTGTTTGTTGTTATAAAATATGTAGAAGGTGTCTTAGCTAAAATTTGTAGTGAAGCCACTTAACATATAGATTTTATTAGTGGAAATCATAATATAATTATAGAAGGTAGAATCATTAGAGAGTGTGCTCTCAATATATTTTACCCTGTAGTGTCAAACAAGAAAATATTAAAAAAAGAACCAAAACAAAATATTAAAAAATCAAAAAAAGTAAATAAAACAAATTAAAAATTATTAAAAAAATTTGTGTTCACATACATATTCTACGATTCTACGCCATTGCCGCCAAGTCTGGTGCCAATGCATAGTCCTTGACATTCAGATTCAACTACTGGATCCATCACAACAAGTTAGCATTCTGGCCCAAATATGGAAGTGGGACTTAACATAAGCAATGCTTGCAGACATTGGATACAATTGCTGTGGAAACATTTTACCAAAGCGAATGGCAATAACAGGAATTTCGATAAAAGCTGTTGGTGTTTGGGCAGTATTGTAATTTATGGAATAACTTCATATTTTTTTTCTACAAAATTGTAACAACATGTACATAGTTTTCCAGAAAAAATAATTCCAATATAAAGAAAAGCATTTCAATGAATTTTATTTGTATTTTATAATTTTTATTTTCAAATAATAATTTTGTTTTTTACATTTTTATTTTTGATTTTTTGTTTTTCATTTTGCTATTGTTTGACATAACAAGAAATAAAATTGACAACTCTCCCAAATGATTCTACCTTCTATTATTATATCATGAGTGGAAATAAAACATATGGTAACTTTATAAGCAAGAACTTCCAAAAATATTTAATTTTCTTTGAAATTTTAACAATTAAAAATTTATTTTTAATGAAAAGAACTGACAAACACACATATTAACATCTTGATGTTCTCATATCAAAAGAGTTTGTTTACATTGTTATTGTCGCCCTTTTGCTTACATGTTTGTTGTTATAAAATGTGTGGAGGTATCTTTGATAAATTTTTAGTGTAGCTACTTAGTCAAAGATTTCATATATATGGTAAATTAAAAAGCATGGACACAATTAGATTAGAGATGATTTTGAAACTTTTTTCCAGATTTATATCTTAAAAGGAAATGTATTTATCCCAATTTATAGAGTAGACAAGTGTTTTTAAATAGTTAAAGTATTCCAGCTTTATATTTTCATTATACATACAATAGTAAAAAGGAAAAAAATCAAACTATATTTTGCAAAAAAAATAAAATACTATAAAAGGAAAATATAACGAAAATTCACTATAAGGCGAAAATTTATCTTTAAACGAAATTTTTTTATAAATTGAAAATGGGCATAAAATTTAAACCATTTGGCACTTATTATATTAATTTTTTTTATTATGTTGCAACATGTTTGATACCAGCATAATACATATTTAAGTTGCAAACCTTATCAACCAACAGAAATTACACTTACAAACATCCTGGTCTTTAAATTAAAACAAATTTTATTTATTATTTCTCTCCAAAACTGAAAAGGTTTTTGAACTTTTTTAAAAAAAGAATTTGCATTTAAAATCTAAAACGCATTTCATAGAAGGCTATTAACCAATAATTGTTAATTTATCCATACAAATCACACAAAAAACTCCTGACAGACCAGACCGGTTGCTTAAAAAACCTATAAAATTGGCATAAAGTATTTAACAATAATATTTCAAATAAAACAACAAAACCGTATTGAATATTAAACATGATATATAAAAAACACACAAGTTTATTTTTGAGTGACCGGCACAAAATTATAAAAAATAAAAATCACAAAATGAAATTATTTAAAAAAATTACAAAATAAACAAGTTTTAAATAAAACACACACAACACAAAGAAAAACAAACAAAAACATTTTCTTAAATTATAAAAATTCTTAAACTATTTTTTTAAAATAAACTCATCCAGCTGAACTTTTTTGATGGCATCCATAAAAGTTTTAATCTCTGAGGCCCGTGTAATGCCTATAGCATTTAAATCGATTTCCTTTAAGTCCTTAAATTTGAGAACGTCAATTTTTTTAAAAGCCTGTTGATATTTAGTCATATTAATTTGTTTAAGTATTTTTTCTACTGTTAGACCTTGATTTTTGCAATTCAGTGCAACCACCTTAATGGGTTCCGTTGTCTTTTTGGCGGTTATTAATTTTCTAGCGACATAAGGTTTTTTACCGCCAACTGACTTACGCATCGATTTTTTGGGAGATAAAGATTTATTGTTGTTGTTGCTGCTATTATTATCTGTTGAAGTTGTGGAGGTATTTGTTGAGATATTTTCATTAGTTGTTTCAGGTTCAGGTGAATTTTCTGGTTCTATGGTAACTGGATTTGTAGGGAAGGTTACAGTTTTAGCGGGAGGTAAAACAATGCTACGACGCGTACTGGTGCTGCGATAATAATTAGTCAAACTTATATCAGGTCCATTGGTATAGACATTATTGTAGATTTTTGTCGAATTCGCCAAAGGTGATGTCAAGTAGGGAGCTATTATTTGATCCATAAATGAAGACATTTTGAAAAAGTTTTTATTATTACAATTTAGTTAAGTTTTTTAGTTTTTGAAAATTGTTCTTAAAATGTGCAAAATCACGTTTATGATTTTAATGATGGCTTTAAGTTTACAGTTAGAAATTATTTAGCAGATGTACAGGAAGGGAATAAAATGGTAGGGAATTAAAAAAAACATCTATGAAAATTAACCCTTCAAGGTGGAGTGTCTTTTTGACCTTCCAAATAATTACTTAAGAGAAAATATAGCTACTTTGGTTTTAAAGAGGAAACTTTTTGGGATATTGATTTTTTTTAATTGGTACATTTTTTAAGAATTTTTGGTTTTATTTATTTTTGTTGGTATTAGCAATACAAATTTATTTTCTAAATTTGTATGCCTTACAAAGGTTGATCAGGGTTGCATTATTTAGTTTAAATTTAAAACATCCCTAAATAACGGTAATCGTGTAATATATTTTAATATTTTCATTCTTATTACCTAATTTATATTTAGTATTTTTTAGCCATTTTTCTTTTAAAATTTATAACTAAACTATTTAATAAAATTAATTGTTTTTGTACTTAATTTAATACGTAATTTAATTGTTTATTGTTTGTTTGTGTTTTTGTATTTTTAAATTAATAACAATGGAGCGTTATAGTCATTTACAAGCAAGTTAGTATGCAAATTTAAGTTAAAAGCTAATAAAATAGTTATTTAGAAAATTCCCCAAAAAAGCTACAAATTCAGAAATATACATAATTAATCAATAAATTTGTAACGTTTATAATAATGACATGTTTAATTATTTTTTTCTTTTTAGTGCCCAATTCCCCTTTAACCCCTTTAACACCTTTGAGTGAAAATACTAAATTTGAATTTAATTTTGGTGGTGATGGTTCTTTGGATATGTATATTGATAGTGTACGTCAAGAGCATCGTGTAGAGCAACAACAAAAGAAACTTTTGCAGCAGGCTAATAGAACATTTCATAAAAAAGGTTGCCCTTTACAGCCAAAACGTTATTCTGAAGAATTTCTTAAAATACGTGATGTCTTTGAGGCCCATGAACAGGTAGAGGGGCAACAAAATTGTGGAAGAAATTGTGTTCATCATCATAAAGAGCCTGCACAGCAGGAAATTTATAATATAACACCAAAAGCTCCTGTAGTAAAAATTACCCATACTGGAGCTACTCCCACACCTACCAAGGAACAAATGTTAAATTCTGAATATGCTGCCACACCCACTAATGTGCGTACGCCTTTAAAGCCTAGAAATCATAATGTACCACAAAATATTCACTCAAAATCTTTTCATGCTATGCAACAACAAAAATTACAACAAAAATGTTTACATATTATACAACAACAGCAGAAACGGCAGCTACAAATGCAGCAACAGCAGCGTCAACAACATCATCACCATCAACAGCAGCAACAGCAGCAACATCAGCTCCAGCCCCAACATAATCGCATTTTTCGTCAAGCTTCACCAGTAGCCGCCAAACCATTGTGTCCTAAGGTAGCCCAAATTTTACAACAACGTGGTCTTTCCATGTATTGTGGTCTCTTTCAGAAGGAAGAAATTGATTTGTATACATTTCAATTGCTTAAGCTCCATGATCTTCATCAAATGGGCATAACAAATCAAAAACATTGTGCAATTCTTATGCATGATATCTATTATGCTGGACAATACTTTTAAAGAATTAAGAAACATTTTAATAGAATAAATTGATTTTTAATTAAATATTTTAATTGTTTTAAAGTTTTATTTAATTGTTATGTGTAATTTTAGTTCAAAATTTATGTGTTTTTAAGGAAATAAATGTTGTGATTGTAATTGTGATTTTTAATAAAAAGATAACGATAAAAATAAAATAATTTAGTTTTTAATTCTTTTAAATTAAAAAAAACAATATCAAAAAAATTTTTTTTAAGAAAAATTTATCAAAAGAATGAAATTAATATTAATAACCAAATTTTCTGAATCTTAAATATATTTGACTTCTGAAAACTTTTTATTTCGAGTCGAAATACGCCATAACTTTAAAATTATATCCTCTTAAAGATTTTCGAAATTATTAAATTTCTCTGATTCTTTCAAACCTACCAGTTATCGATAGCTAATTATTTTTTTATAAAAGATTTTAAAAATATTTGAATTAATAAATTATTTATTGCAAATGATAATAATGATGCAATAACAATTAAAATTTTAAATTATTAAAAATTAAGTTATAAATATATTTTTGAAATAATTAAATTATTATACTGAAATTTACTGAAAATAATAATAATGATGATAAAATTTAAATTACTAAAAATTAAACTATAAATTACTAAAATTAATATAAAAATTAAAATATTAAATAACTTAAAATAATGATAACGATGATGATAATAAATATTAAATTTAATAATTATAAAAAGTTTTAATTGATTAAAAATTAGTTTAAAAAAATAGCCAAAAACTACAAAAAAAATTTCCTAAACAAATCGAGTATTAATTTTTAAATCTAATCAAAAACTATCTGATTTTTTGTGTCTCATATTCGACTCTGTAATTTCAAATTGTTAAATAATTTTTTCAAAAATTAATAACAAGAAATATCAAAAAAAACTAAAAAATTTGTTTTAAAACTCTTCAATTTATTTCTTTTAAAAATAAAGCAATAATTTTGAAATTTTTTTAAAAACTATCTGATCTTTTATTTCTCAGCTTTTTCTCTGATTTAAGCAAGTTCTTATTGGCCATAAACATATCTAATTTCTTTAAAGCTTCTTCTGAAATTTTCTTTTCAGCTTGTTCCAATTCCTGCCATATATCTTCCATATTTTCGATTTTATCTTCTGAATTGTTTTCTGTTTTATTGTTATCATCCTCTTTAGTTTTTTCGGATTTGTGAAAAAAGAAAAGAAATCGTTTTTTGGTTTTTTCTTTCTTTTTATTTTCTTGAGGCTGATTTTTAGAGGACTCCTCTTTTGTACAAGGGTTTATAGCAGATGTATTAGTTTTTGTGTCACCTTTAGTAATTTTTTCATCTGTCAACAATTCGATTTTATTTTCATTTTTTGACTGTCCTATATCCTTGGCATTTGTTTTATCAATTTCATTTTTTGCTGGTTCTTTTAAATCTTCTAAATTTATATTTGTTTTATTCTCCTTTATTACTTGTTTAACTTTATTATTTAAATCTATTTCAGTTTCCTTGTGTTTCAATACATTTGTTTCTATATTTTTGTTCCCTTCCATCTTTTCTTTTATAGCTTCTTGTTTTTCACTTTCTCCTTTAGGTTCCAATTTTTCTAAATTTTCTTTTTCGCCCTTTCCCGAATCCAAATACTCCCCCTTTTTGTGCTCTTCTTTAACATCAGCTATTTCTTTATCCTTTTGCTCCATCTCTTTCCTATGCTCCTTAACTTTTTCCTTATTTTCTTTGCAAATTTCCCCTTTTCCTTCCTCCATTTCCACTTTATTAGGATTTGCTACAAAAGGATATTTAATAGCGCTCCATATAATATTAAGAATACCCGAAGATTCTTCCTGTTTCTTCATTTCATCTGTTGTCAATTTTAATTGTTTCTTACACAAACCTTCTTCATTTTTCTCGCATTTCCCGTGGCAAAAATGTTTCAATTTTGGAAAATCTATACAAAGAGCTATTTCTAATAAATGAAGCATTACTTTGTCTTTAATTTCTATTTGTTGATAAAGTTCTTTTTCATTTAGTTTCTTTTGTAGATCCTTATTTTCTTCATAACCCCATCGTCTAGAAATTACAGGAACTTTTAGAGTTTTAATATGATTTGTTTCATTTTCATTTGTTTTTGTAGAGTTGTCGATTATTTCAATTTCATTTATTATAATTAAGGGGATTTGAAAATTTTGGGGTTTATAAGCAGGATATTTTATTGGCTGATTTGTTTCATTTCCCTTTTTAAGGAGAAATGTTTTATTTTCTTTTTTTGTGAATTCTTTTTCCTGATTATAAAATACAAGAGAAGAGCTAGAAGCAGTTTGAAAATCGTTGGTTTCATTTTCACTTGTGTCTGTTTGACAAATAAATGTAGAATTTGTTAGTGGTTTTATATTTTCCTCTATATGATTGAAGAAGTTTTCATTTGATGTTTCATGTGCTAAACTGGTACTTAATTCCATTAGCGAGCCATTAGAATAATAATCACTAGATGATAGTATATCGCAGGAATTTGAGGCCTCCTTATCATTATCTTGCGAATTATTATGTGATGATTGTTCTAAATTATGTGCGTTTTCTTTAGCTGTTTCAATTCCTTTCGTTTCTAATTCATTTCCTTTTGTTTTTAAACCCAAACCATATTTTCTCTTTATCTTTCGAATATCTTCTTTTAATTTTAACCAATTTTCTGTTTCCAATTCTGAATTAAAATCAGTTTTTCTTTGGGTTTCAATTCCATTTGCTTCAATATTTTTTTTATTATCTTGAGTAGCAAGAGGAGATCTAGTTTTTAAGGAATGTTGTTCATGTCTTACATTGGGTTTTCTTAATATTATGGAATTTCCTGAAGGATTTTCTTTGTTTTCTGAATGCAAAAATGGTATGCGACGTCGAGTCATATTTTCTGAAAAAGTTCTTTTCTTAGTAGGAGTCATGGTTTTATACAAATCCTGATTAAATCTTATAGGTTCTTGTGGTCTGGTGATATTCATGGTAAAAATATAAAACACTTTTTATAACGTTAAAGAATTTTAAATCCACTTCCTTCTGTGTTTGCTTGTTTGTTTAAAAAAATCTAATAATCTAATTGGAAACGCTTGTTGCGCTGCAGCAGCGCATTTTGCTTGAAAATCTGCAAATACCTTATAATTGGCATTTATGTACATTTCAAGTGCATTTGCCGGTATTTGTCGACATAGGGTATTCTATTTTTCAAACATACTCTACAAAATGCGTCTAAAATCGCCATGTTTGCTTATCATATTTGACGCTGCCGCAGCGCTGCGTGCCCACAATTGCTTATTTATTTACCTTTTTCTAGCTACTACTCAAAAATACACCTCTGCCTAAATGTTTTTATTACTTTTACTTTGCAGCCACTGTTGCCAGATTGGACGATTTATCGTCATTTTGACGATTTTTGGGTTTAAAAATTGCCTTTTGACGATTTGTCGATTTTTATCCCTAATTCGACGATTTTTTCAAAAGAAAATTTAGAACTATTTTCACAATATTTTATATATTATTCTTTAAAAATAAATTAGTTGGTACAAAAAAAGTATTAACAATTTTAACGAAAAGCTTCTTAAATTTGCTAATATAAATGGTTCATTTATTAGGAAAGATTTATGGAAACCAATATAATATTATATTCGAATCAATTATGTATGCATTGATTCCGAAACGGCGAATAAACCCTACAAATGGCCAAAAATACTTAAATAGCCGAACTAAAAATCCAGACATTTTTGATGAATTCATTCAAAATTAAATTTCGTATATCGTAGATGGACTTACAAAGGAGCCTAAGTGTTTTTTATAACAAGGCAATATAAATAACTTATTTTTGTTTGAAAGTCATACAAAATAACATACAGGTAACCCTCGATTTACACGATACTTTATTTACCCAATTTCTTTATAATGCGATTCTATTATTGGCAATTTTTTTGAAATACGAGTTTTCATTTAACGCGAACTTGGTATAACGCGTATAATAGTGACAAACATTGAATTGAGCAAATTACAATACTATAATGGAAAGAATTTATTGAAAAAATTTATTATTTAATGAAATAATGGCTACAAAATTAGAAAATGTAGTTTATAAGCAATTGTTGCATAATTGCTGAAAAATTTTTGCAAGATTCTAAAACTTTAATAATAATATAATAAGAACAATCCCAAAAATATGTATATTTAAATAAATATGCATAAGTATGTATATCATCAGAGTTAATGGGTACTATGTACTTGATTTTCATAATATGCCACCAATATAAAATTAATGTAATTTATATTAATTTCTTTTCAACTTAAAATTTAATTTTTCATCAGAAAAAGCATAAAAAATTTTCATTAATATATAAAAAACGTAATTTTTCATATTGACGATTTCAAATAGTTGATTTGACGATTTTTTACCAAATTTATCTGGCAGCTATGTTTGCAGCTCGAATATGGCATCTCTGTTAGTTTTTTGTGTAAATTCTTTTTGTACGTGATGTGCAGTTTTACGAATTTTATTTAATTTCATTTTCTTTAGAAAAAATGTAAAAATTAGTGCATAAAATAGTTTTAAAAACTTTTTTAATAAACTAAAAACATAAGGTGAGTGTTATTACGTTAAATAATCAAAAAATAAATGACGTAATAACCAGGAATATAAAACAGCGAATATCTGAAAAAAATGTGAAAAAATAAAAGGCTGAGAAGGGAAAAAAATTTGCAATGAAATACATACTGAATGTGAACAGCTGTATACAAAAAGAAAAATGAAAAAATGAAGAAAAAAAACCTAAAAAATATTTTGAAGAAAATTAAAGTGTTACAAAAATTTTTTTAGAAAAGAAACTATAAATTATAACAAAAAAAAAATTTAACAAAATTTGTAAATAATTTGTTTTTAATTCTGTTATGTTTATGCATTCGTTAAAAAGAAAAACCAGAATAAAATAAAATATTTGTGCAAAATATAAAAAAATGTTACAACAAAAGTGGCCAGATTAAGACCTTTTATAAACAAAATTTAAGAAAGCTTTAGTTATTCTAAGTAAAATATTATATTAATTAAAAGAATTAAACAAATAAATCAAGATTTCATTTGAATTTGTTTAATTTATTAACTTTTTTTTTTAAAAAATTGAATAAAAATGTTAATAAAAATAAATGTTTTTTATTGTATATTATATGGCAACCTTATTTTTTAGTTGCTTTTGCTAAACAAATTCGTTTTGTTTTTTGACACTTGACATTTTAGTGTTAAACAAAAATGTTAATATATACAAGTAATCATAATCGTATGGTAAACAAATGTAATAAAGGTTAATTGTTTTTAATTTATAAATTATTTCCAAAGAAAAAAGATTAAGAAAAATTTAACATAATATTTTTATATTTATTAGGGTTTTTATTAACAAAAAATTTATATTTTTTATACATATATTCCCTTGGTCTCATTTAATTAAACCGATTACTTTGCCATCAACTTCGGTTATTATTTAATTTCTTTAACACTATGCGGTGTCTTTATTCGACCCGATATACGACAGCGGAGTAACGACGGTATGGTTTTTTTCTTTAAACTTTTTAAGATAGATTTTAGTAATTTATTTCTTAGTAATATATATCATTAGGTAATAAAAAGTGTTTTTTATTAAAGAAAATAATTAAAGTTATTGAAATGTTTAATTTAAAAGCAAAAATAAAAAATAAGGTCGCATACCAGCCAGAAAAAAATGACTGTACACTAAGAAACAAGAAAAATGAGAGAAAAAGTGTTAAAAGAAAAATAGTGAGAGAGAGAAAAAGAAAACAAAAAAAAAATAATTGCAAAAAAAATGTCAAAGAAAAACATAAATACTTAACAAAAACAACAAAAAAAATTAATTTAATATACCAAAAAATAAGACAATTTGTTTAAAAAGTTAATATTTATTAAACAAAACAACAAAAATATAAATTTTTGTAATTAAAATACTTAAAACAACAAAAAGCCGGTCGTTCGGTCTTTAAAAAAGCTATATTTTTTTTTGTGTATTATAAAAATTTCATAGTATATTTAAAGCAAACAAATTATGCCGCATGGTTATATTTTTTCTATACTTTCTTTTTTTCCAGCAGCCTTTTAACTTATTAATTTAAAATTTATTTTCTTTATTTTTTTTTCTTTAGATTTTTTTTCAAATTCTTTTAATTTTTTTGGTCAAAATGTCCTAACTAAAAAGCATGTATAAAACTTTTAATAACACCATTAAAAGAAGTGTAAATTATAATTGTAAATTAAGTAAACAACAACAAAAAACATCTAAAAATAATAAACATAAAGGCCTAAGGACACAATATCCTTTATTTTATTTAAAAAAAAGAAACATTAACAAAATATAATAAAATATAACTTAAAAATAAAACAACCACAAACACATTCTCAGACATGTCCGACAAGGAAATGCAGGCTCATGACAATGTCCGATGGCGAAATTGGTCTCATGCTGTTACACTTTATGATCAAATTTTATCCTCACCTCCGCTGCTTAGTAATCGTGCTCAAAAAGATCGTCATATAATTTGTTTATTGGGTCGTTGCGAATGTCTGCTGGAGTTGGGAAAATATGAAGCCTGTTTGAATGATGCCCGCAAAGTATTGTCAATGTTGAGTGAACAACAGACAGATTGTTTGGCCAGTGTTTCGCGGACCAGACGATGGCTGGTACATGCTTTGTGTAAATTGAAAAAGTATACGGTAAGTAGGGAAATTTAAATATAATTTAAACATTTTATTTAAAAAAAGCTATAGGGATAATTAAAAAATATGCTTCAAAAATCCTAATACTTTCAATGGTAATATTGTTGATAGTTTATAATTTATTCTCAAATTTCGAAAGTAATTTCGTATTTTTAAACCAGAAAAAATTAAAAAAAAAGTATAAAAATTGTATAATCTGAAGTATAATTAAATATTTTGCATTTTTTCTTAAATTTAAAGTTAGAATTTCAAAATTAAGATTCAAAATTTGTTGAAATATAAAATTGAAAACTAATATTTTTTGAATTTTCGAAATTAAGTGAGAATTTTTCAATATTTTTTAAAAGGACAATTTTGTAGGCAAAATTTTAATTTTTTTTTTCATGAAAAAGTTTTTCAAAATTTGTGGAAATAAAAGAAAATGTGGAATTTCTTACATAATTTTTTTTTAATTAAAAACAAACATTTCGAAATATTTGTGGAATTTTCGAAATTAATTTAAAATTTTCGAACATATCCAAAAATCAAAAAAATTTTTATGCAAAAATGAAAATTATTTTCGAACATACAATAAAATCTAAAATATGTCAAATTCAAAATTCCAAAATTTGAGAAAATTTTAAATTTTTTACACATTATTAATCTACAATAAAACACCAACATTTTGTATGTATATATTTTGAGTTTTCGAATTAAATTTGAATTTTCGAACATGTTTTAAAATTTTGATTTTTTGAAAGTAAAACAGTATTCAAAAAAAAAAAAAAAAAAAAATTTAATTTTTTCATTAAAAATAATTTTCGAACATACAGTAAATTTCCAATGTGTGAAATTAATACAAATTCAAAATTACAAAATTTGTGAAAATATTAGAAAAAATTAAATTTATTTCATATATTTTATACAAAATAAAATTCAAGCAAAAAATCAAGAAAATTATTTTGAATTTTCGAATGCATAAATTAGGAACTCAAAATTATAAAAAATTATAATTTCATTACATATTTTTACTCTATAATAAAAAAAAACTAACATTATAGTATATATTTTGAATTTTCGAAACTAAGTTCGAATTTTCGAACATGTGTTAAAATATTGATTTTTAGAAAGTATCACATAAAATAATATTAAAAATCATAAAAATTTAGTAAATCTTAAATATGTGAAGTTAACAAAAATTCGAAATTACAAAATTTGTAAAAATATAGAAACAAATTTAAATATATTACATATTTTTACTTTGAAATAAAATTCAAACATATTGACAAATATTTTGAATTTTCGAAAATAAGTTCGAATTCTTTAATGCATAAATTAGCAACGCAGAATTTTAAAAAATTGTAAATTTATCACATATTTTTACTCTATAATAAAAAACCAACATTTTAGTATATTTTAAATTTTCGAATTTAAGTTCGAATTTTCGAACATGTCTTAAAATCTTGATTTTTGAAAAGTAGCATATAAAACAATATTAAAAATAATAAAAAATTTTATTTTTCCTTAAAAATAATTTTCGAACATACAGTAAAATTGTAAATCCTTAGGATTCTACTTGGATGATCAGATGTCTTTCGAAAATCATATACTCAGTATAATATCGAAGGTTTCGCTAACGCTTAGAAGGGTCAACTCATTAGGTTGCTGTTTTCCTTTTCATATTAGAAAACTAATTGCTAAGACTTTGATAATGCCAATATTTCTTTATGGCATTGAGATTTACTCCTCCACCACAGGTACAAATATAGATAAACTTAGGAAGTGTTTTAACAGAGTAATAAGATTTGTATACCAATTAGAAGTTTATAATTATGTTTCTATAGAGGCTAGAGATTTTCTGGGGATTAATTTTAATGATTTTATCAATCTGCGATTAATAAGCTTGTTTTCTAAAATAAAAAGATCTGGTTACCCTATTTATTTGCAAGATTTCACACTCATCCCGAGCATCTACAATTATATGTCCTAGATTTAACACGCTCTACATGCATCGATCTTTTACGGTTAGAATATCTAGACTGTGGAACAATGTTGTGCCTTATAGTGAACGAAATTTCTCTCATAATTTGCGCAATTTTCAAAAAATATTCTTAAATAATGTTTAATAACTTAAAAACTATCGCAGGCTATATTTTATATATATATATCAGTTTATTTTTAATTTCTATTTACATATTTGTGCAATAAAAGATATCTATAAGAATAATAATTTAAATACTTTTTACCTACTCTTAAAATAACTATGTAATCTACTAGGCCATCAGGCTTTTTTGATTATTAAAGATTTCAATAAAAAAAATCTTCAAAAAGTGAAATTAATAAAAATTCGAAGTTGCAAAATTAATGAAAGTATGGAAAGAATTTTAATTAGTACATATTTTTGTTGCAAATTAAACTTCAAAAATTTTTGCAAATATTTTGAATTTTCGAATATACATATTAGTTCGAATTTTCGTATGCAGCATAAAATTTCGAATGTAGCCTAAATTATAGCTTTCATTTTCTAGTGCTGCTTAAATTATAAGATTTTCAAAATAAAGTTTGAATTTTCGAATGCAGGTTAAAATTTAGTTTACAATTTTCTTGTTAAATTTTTTTATTTAAAGTGATCTTGTTGGAAAATTCGAAATCAACATTTTTAACATAATTTTAACTATTTTTTTTTTTTTATTTAATTATGTTTAGATTATAAATTTCTATAAAAAAACCAAACTTTTTTTTACTTTCTTATAAACAATTTAAAATTCCTTTTATCTCTCACCCCCATTGCAGGAAGCCGAAAAGCTACTTACCGAATGGATAGCTGAACTTCAACATCAGCAGGGTTTTGGTGATATTTGCAAGACCCTGGAGCGTTATAAATCCGTTATACAAATGCTTAACGGTGGCAATAAGTCAACGCAAAAAATTCATAATTCCCGCTTAGAAGATGAAATGACTATACTTGATACAAAACTAGACCATTGGGCCACTAACAATCTGCCATTGGATAAATACAGTAAACCGCTTAGTAATAAAGGTGTTAAGAAACGTGAAAATCCCACACAAAATGGTTCAAGTAATAATATAACAGCGGTTATGCAAAAAAATACCGATCTCTTGGCTGCCCTCAAAGTGTCTGGCAGTAATAAATCGATAAGCGATGAGAGTGGTGGTGGCGGTGATAATGCCAATAGCACTACCTGTTCATATTGTGCTATAACATTTGGCTCACGCAATGAGTTAAGGCAACATTGTCAGACCGAGGCTCATCAAAATGTGATTATGTCCGATGAGGGACGAGATTGGAAGTGGAGACCACCTCCTCGTGGTTTCACTTTAGACTCGTATAGTCTGTGTGAGTCATGGAGTGAATCGCAGTTATGTCATTATGGTAATCAATGTGTGGAAGCCCATGGACCTGATGAACTCAACGAATGGAAAGATCGTTTTGAATATAGACGTATGCGTTTGCAAAAAGCTTGTGAGAAGGAGCTTTATGGTAAATCATATACAGAACAAGTATTGGAAAGATGGATACAATCAACCGTACCCGAAAAGATCATGTCCGAAAAGGTGGAAGGCATAGAGGTGCAATGTGAGCAAGATTTGGTAACCAGTATAAGTTCAAAGAGCTCCAAACGAGAATGGGTTTTTGTTTTAAGAACTAACAATAAACCTTTAAAAGCAGTGGCTTTATTGCAAGATGCTCATCGTAGTCATTTTGCTATAAAAACTATTAAAACTGCTGATAATACCCTAGAGTTGGATCTAAAAACTAATCAAGAATGGGTTTCGAACAAACACTCAGCTTCTGCCTCTGCCACCTCATCAGTATCATCATTACTAAACTGTTCGGTAGATAAGGAAGAGCCTAAGAAATCCATAGAAAATTCAGATGCATCATCTGCTTTGCAAGCTGTTATGGAACATCAAGTTACCGTTGAATTTCATACCGAAATCTATGGTACTTTTCGTCAAGCTGTTTGTTTTGATTTCGGCTCTGAACCTTTATTGGTAAGACATCTATGTGTAGATGTGGTACCCGTAAGTGATGCCGAAAAGATTGAGGAAATAAGACGTGATATCATTAATAGTTCGGCCACCCGATGGGATGTTTCAAATACACAATTGGTAAAATTTGAAACCACCATAGGTTCACACATGAAGACTGAAGCTTATCTTAATGATTTGAAGCATGAAAAGGAAATGTTAGAACGTTATCCCTGCCCTCGTGCTCAAACATTTACTCTCACCCAGTCCACAATACTGGACAAACGTTTGACACAAAATAACTATCGTTCACGTATACATGAACTATTATATGTGGAGGAAATAGCACGATACGAACAAATAGCGCGTTTTAATTTACGCACTAAATTGGGCATTACCTCCAATTATATTCTCACACCGGCTGGCATGGCTACAAGTACGGCCAAGTATTCATTGTCGGGAGAATTATTTGCTTTAATGCATTTGGGCAAAGATGTATCAGAAGATACTTCTGCTGGCCGTCTTATATTATCCAACTGTTCCAGTGTTTATATTTCACCCGTGGAAGAGTCAAATGTAACGAATAAAGATAAGAAACGTCATGTTTACGAGGCTGTCATAGAGGATAAGGGTAAAAATGTGATCTATTTGAAATTGGGTTCAAAATGTGTGGAGGGCATGCAATTAAAGTCAGATACAGAGATATTGGTCGATATACAATTCCAATTAAATCGTTTGCCCTATTGTGAATGGCATCATGCTGTTGACAAGATCACCGATTTTAAAATTATCTTTCCTGCCACTGAAATTGAACCGAATATACCTTGGACACCTAAAAAACAATGGTCTGAAACTTGTGAGCCCAAATTAAATGCCAAACAAAGGGAAGCGGTTAATGCTATAACTACTTCCTTAAGCATAAAATTGCCGCCCATTTTGTTGATAGGACCATTTGGCACAGGAAAAACCTATACTTTGGCTCAAGCCATTAAACAACTTTTAACACAGCCTGAGGCAAAAATTTTAATATGTACCCACTCCAATTCGGCTGCAGATTTATATATTAAGGAATATTTACATCCTTGGATAGAGGCAGGTCTGGAAGAAGCCACACCTTTGAGAGTATACTATCACAAACGTTGGGTTGCCACAGTCAATAGTGTAGTGCAAAAAGTGAGTTCCAAATTTGATGATGAATTAACTTATTTTCTTTATTTGCCACTTTTTTTCTTTTTCTCTTTCTCTCTCTCTTCATTTTTCTCTGTTTTATAGTACTGTATCACTGATGGCGCTGGCAACTTTAGGCGTCCTACCGTGGAGGATATTATGAAACATCGTATTGTGGTGGTCACTTTAAGCATATCCATGGAACTGGCCAATTTAGATCTCCCTAAAGGTTATTTCACACACATATTCCTCGATGAAGCTGCCCAGGCTATGGAATGTGAAGCCATTATGCCTTTAGCCTTAGCCAATGACAGTACACGCATTGTTTTAGCTGGTGATCATATGCAAATGAGCCCAGAACTTTTCTCCGCCTTCGCCAAAGAGCGTAAACTACATATATCTCTATTGGAACGTCTCTACGATCATTATCCTTCGAATTTTCCCTGCAAAATACTCTTGTGTGAAAATTATCGTGCCCATGAAGCCATAATAAAATTCACTTCGGAACTGTTTTATGAACAGAAACTCATAGCTTCAGGGAAACAACCAAGGCATGATAAATTTTATCCTCTAACATTTTTCACTACACGTGGAGAAGATGTTCAAGATAAAAACTCTACGGCTTTTTACAACAATGCCGAGGTGTATGAGGTGGTGGAACGTGTATCGGAGTTACGCAAGAAATGGCCTAGTTCTTGGGGTAAAATGAATGATGCCAGTATTGGTATTATGACACCCTATTCCGATCAGGTGTTTCGTATACGTTTAGAGTTAAGAAAACGTCGTATGGGTGGCATTTCAGTGGAACGTGTACTCAATGTTCAGGGTAAACAATTTCGTGCGGTATTTCTTTCCACTGTACGGACACGAAGAACCTGTTTGCCCAGTAATGGAACGGGTGGCGCTCCTGGATTTCCCGGACAGACAAATAACTCTAGTGAAGATGCTGATTATGGTTTTTTAAGTAATTCTAAGCTCTTGAATACCGCCATAACCAGAGCTCAAAGTTTAGTGGCTGTGGTGGGTGATCCCGTAGCTTTATGTTCCATAGGTCGTTGTCGTAAGGTGTGGGAACGTTTTATAGAAATATGTGATGAAAATAAATCTTTGTTTGGTCTAACCATGTGGCAATTGCGCTCCCAGTTGGATGGCGTTGAGTTGAAACGAGGTTATGTTTTAAACCCTTTAGCGCCAGAGTTCATACCCAGATCTCTGCAACCCGAGGCATATCTACGAGATCAGGCAGCCATGTATTTGGCCATGGCTGCAAATAATCATCATCCTATGGGACCTCACCCAGGGCATCATCATGGTCCCGGAGGTATGGGAGGGCCACATCCCAGTCTATTAGCAGCTGGTGGAGCAGGTCAAATGCCACCACATCATGCCGCTCAGCAAATGCCTCATATGTATGGTCCTCATAATGCAGCCGCTGTGGCATACAATGCCGCGGCCGCTGCAGCAGCTGTAATGATGAATCAAGGAATGGTAGCGGGTAAGGGAGGTCACCACTTCCACGGTCATCCCAATCATATGCCTATGAGAGCAATTGGACCTCCGCCTTCAGCTGGGGGACCTCAACAACAGCCTCAACCTCCACCTCCTATGAGTGGGCAACAATTTAATCCCCGCGGTCCTCCGCCACCAGCTGTACACTTAGGACAACCGCCTGCTCCAGGAGGAGCAAATCAATTTTCGCAATATATGCCCTGGCAACATGCCCAACAACAGCTGCGACCCCCAGGAGGAGGAGGTGGAGGTAATTTTTCCACAGGAGCGGGCCAGCAACCTTCGACACAAAATCCCAATGCCAGCCTATGGGGTCCGCCCCCTCAAACCAACCCCTGGAGTGTGTTGCCTAAACAGTCCCAATTGCAGCAACAACAACAACCTGCAAATAGTAGTGGAACGAATGGTCGACAAATGCCTCCACAACAATCCGGCCAGAATATGCGAGGTAATAGTGTACCTTTGCAGCCACCTCCACCCTTGCCGAATCAACAGCAGCAGCAACAACAACAACAAATGCGTAATAATCCCAATGATTTGGGTTATTTGGCTAATAAAGCGCTATTTGCAGGCAAACAACATCCTGGTCAAGGAGCTGGTGGTCAAGTACCACCACCCCAAGGTCACACAAACTTTGCTGGTTTTAGTCAGGGTAATGTACCACCACCTCCGCCACCCAATCAGCTGCAAATGTTGAATCAGAGAAGTATGACAGGTATACCAAATGGTCCTATAAGTCCCATGGATCCCTTTATGCCGAGACCACCTACAACGGGTGGTGCTCCCAGCCAAAATGCATTTTTTGGTCAAAACAATATGCCAGGACAACTTAAAGACAAAGACTTTCAATTTCTCAATAATGTTCATGTACCCCTCAACATTGGTGGTAGCATGTTTCAAGCACCTCCCAATGCCATGGTGGGCTCGGCTAATAAACAACAATCTCCTACGGCTTTAAGATTTCCCCAGCCGCATGAATATGCCTCACTATTGCCGCCAAATGTTAACATTTATGAAATGGCTTTTGAACCAAAAGAATCCCAATATAAATGGTACTTAAAACTATTGGAGACTCAAGGTCAAGAAGCGGCCAACAAATTCACCGAAGTCTTAAGGCAAGTTAGTGCAATGATGCAACAGCAGCAGCAGCAACAACAGCAACAACCGCCTCAAGTTAACAAACCACCACCCCAGCATATGCAACAGGCGTACATGAATGCCGGATCTAATTCAGCTGGTCAGGCTGGTCAACAACAATTAATGCCACGCGATAACTTTATGCCGCCTTTAATGAATTACCAACAGCAACAAGCCCAACAGCAAAGAAACATGAATCCCTATATGGGACCTACCGGTTCGGGTAATCTCATGCAACCGCCCCTTAATATGTCAGCGGTTAATGATGAAACTCCACCTTTGGATATTAATTTCAATCAACAAATTGATATGGTTTTTAATTCCATCATCAATGGCAATGAAATTAGTCAACCCATATTACGTGATCTCTTTGGTGTAGCTGGTGGTGGCAACAGTGGCAATAATACAGCTGTTATGAATGGTGATTTACTAATGAATACAAGCAATGCTTCCTCGGGAAATTCTCTTATGAGTGGCAGTAAAATGTTTCCTGCTATAGGCGGTAATGGCCAACAGCCGGGTGGTATGGCCAAAATTAATGGTCCACCTAATATGATGGGAATACCGACACCAACGCAACAGCAACAGACCGCCAATCATCATGGCGGTTATATGACAAATAGTAAGTGAAAGTTTATAGGGAATTTTTTAATTTTTGTCAAATTAAAATGTTTTTTCAAAATATCAATTTTTTGGTAAAATTTAGATTTTTTAATGAATTTTTGATATATATTTTTTTTTAAATTTTCAAATTTTTAGAAAAATTTTGAATTCTCGGTGAATTTTGGATGTTTTGGTGACTTGATTATTTTTTTAATTTGTTGAATTTTCAGATTTTATCTGAAATTTCGAATTATTGATAAAATCTTTTAATGTTATGTGAAACTTTTGGTGAATTTTCGACTTTTGATAATTTTTTAAAGGAATTTTACAGTTCTTAAAAAAATTTTAGATTTCTGGTAAAATTTTCGATTATAATGAAAATTTTCGTTAAAATTCTTGTTTTTTTATGAAACTTTGATTTTTTGTGAAATTTTGAAAAGAGGCCTTTAGTTGAAACATTTTATAAAATATTTTTGGACCCCTTAGCATCGTCTGGATATATGAGTATACATATAACTCTTTACTAACATTATTTTACTTTATTTGTTACTTTTTAGATGCCATTATGAACAACAAAGATTATTTGATGGGTCCGCCCGGTACTGGTTCTGGCTCTTCAAATTCTTCTTCTGTGCCTCTTTACAGACGACAGGCCATGACCATGGGCAATGGCCATCATCATCTAAATAGTACTGGCAATTCTAGTAATTCTACTGGAGGACATTCCTTATCCTCCTCTACGCCTGATAACATGTTAACTGGTAGTCCTAATGATATTTTAGCTGGCCTTACCACTGGTTCCAGTACTCTGATTGAGGCCCTTTTACAGCAAGATCAACAGCAAAATAATACCACTTTGCAAAAATTATTATACAATAATTTTAATGCTACTGGCCTTAAGAATGATATGGATTTATTTATGGGCAATAATGCTTTTGTGACTGGTCTTGGGGATGGCATTAACAATACATTTCATACTCAAAATTTCCAACAGCAACAACAACAGCAGCAGCAACAACCCAATAATATACCACAACAACATGCATCCAATAATCCGGCAGTAAGTAGCGCTGATAATCGTAATACTACTTATGCGGCCGTCTTAAGTCAAGGACCACAGCAACAAGATGCTGCTGCTCTACAACAACATCACAACCATCAGCCCCATAATTTTGCCCATAACTCTATGGTGGCCAATCTAAGTGGCAATAGTTTAGGTTTGGGTCTTACCGTGGGAGGAGCTGCCAATAATGGTGGGGATACGGGGGAAAAGGATCCATTTGCAGCCATACGTGAACTGGGTCAAGGTACGAATGGTTTTTATAATTATTTTCAATAAAATATAAGAATTTGGTAACAAGAAAAACAGGTTTCTGACTTTAACGAATAAAAAGGGGCCCTTTAATTCTAAATAAGGCTGCAGCTTAAAGTGTTAACTAAAACCGCTTTCTTGCTAGCGAGAGAGAGAAAGATAATTTTTAGAGGAGAGAGAGACATTTAAGTAGCTTTATTTTTTTTGGCAAACAAAAATTGAAGTTTTTATTTTAAATTAAATTTCTTTTTTTTTTAGATTTTAGTTAAATTTATTGTATGTATTTTTTTTTCTTTTTAGGCTTGAAATTACTTTTATAATTATAATAATTTTGTATATTATTACTATTATTAGTTTATTTTTCTTTAAAAAACAAAAGGCTTAAAACGCTTTAAGCTAGATGTAGCCTTTAATGAATTAAATAGAGGCCCTCTTTTAAAAGCCTGGAAACTTGTTATAAATGATTTTTGTATTAAGTCGTTAAATGACTTTAATTTAATGTTCTCTTTTTTGATTATGAATTATTATTAAAATAATTTAGTTATTGAATATGTTTAACAAATATACAAGTATATATATAAAAAAAAAAACAAAAAAAAAAAAGCAAACAAAAAATATATAAACAAAAATTTAATATTAAAATTACGATTTGTAAGAATGAAAACAAAAAACATAAAAAAACAAACAAAAAATATATATATAATAATGCACAGTAAAAATTAAAAAAAATAAATAAATAAATAAATTAAAAAATAATGTTGTTTAAAACAAAGTTAAGTTAGGAGCTGATTTTTTTATTGGAAATCTTTTTTTGTAAATTAAAAAAGTTTTTAAACTTTTTTTTAATACATATTTTCCTTACACTCACTGCCTGCTTAATGTAGTTGTGCTAATATCCTTATTAATTTTTGGTTTTAAATTTAATATATTAAGTTTTCCAAAAAATCTTTTTCAAAAAAAAAAAAAAAAAAAATTAATTTAAAAACTGTGTTAGTTAAAATGTTTAAGATCTTTTAGTTTAATTAGTTTTATTTTTATATTAACAATGTCAAATATTATTCTTAAAAGCGTGTAAAACCTACAAAATGGAAATCAATTTTAAATTATTGTAATATATAACAAATAAATTCATTTAAATATATTTTTTAATGGCGAGAATTCATGACAAAATCTTTAGAAAAAATTAATTTCAAATTGGTTATAGAAAAAAGTATAGAAACTAGTTTAAAAATATAACAAAATCTTGAAGAAAAAATTATTTATGTGAAAACAACAAGAAGTCAATTGGATCCTATGAAATCACATGGCCTCTTCTTGCCTTAGTGGATTTAAGATCCTCCAAAAATATTCGCTATTTGTAAAAAAAAAAACTCCTGTTGATGTATGGCTTTTTATATTTCGAGTTCAGATATTCTGAATACTCACAATTTTACTAATAAATCTGGTAATCATGTCCAAATCGAAAGGTTATTAAATTATTCGTTTTTATTGAAATTGCTTTCCAAATTCTAAGTATTTTTCTGACAATTTTTACTCATGGTATAAAAACATTTAGACTCTTCAATTTGTAGTCTTCATATTTCAGTTTCAAATTATCGCATTCCTTCGATAAGTTATTCCTTCTTTAGAGTTATATTTCATATTCTGAATGTTCTAAGCAAAAATCTTACAAAAGGTCAAAGGTCACAATTCGAAAGTCATTAAATATTTTTTTAAGCTTAAGGTATTCTTCCAACAATTTGTTTGCAATGTAAACGACCATTATGACATTTGACCACTACACTCCTTAATCGGTAGTCTTAAGAATTCACTTTCACATAAATTATCGCATTTCTTCATCAAGTTATTTCAGAAAAGAATGGACAATAAATTTGGAGTTGTGTTTCTTGGTCTCAATGTACTTAACAAATAGCTCTGAGTCTCATTTAACCATTTCAAATACTAAAGGTCATAGGACATAATTATATCCTGCACAGATCTTGTAAGCATGTTTAATAATAAAAACGCTTTCGAAATTAAATTTTGAATTATTTTTTGTGTTCGAAATGCTCTCAACAAAGAACGCAGGATAGCATTAAACCACTTGTTTACAATTCTACTACAAAAGGTCACAATTTTATCCTGAACAAATCTAAAAATCATGTTCAAATCGAAAGTTTGTTAAATAATTTTTTAATAGAAAAGCTTTCCAATTTCAAGGTATTTTTCCAACAATTTGTTCTCATAGTTTATGACCTTCATACTCCTCAAACGGTAGTCTTAAGATTTATCTTCCTGTTCTGAATACTCTTAACAAATAGCTTAGGGTCTCCTTTATTCTATTGTACTCTTTTTTAGATACTAAAAAAAGATCATAGGACATTTATTTTATACTGTATAATAATTTATAATCATATTCGTTAGAAAACACTTATTACATTAATTATTTACATTCTATAGAAGACTTTTGTAACCTTTGACCTTTGACAATAAAGATTTTAAATTTAATCGTGTTTAATCGTAATAAATTAAATGTTTTGGAAAATATATAAGAAAATGTAATGACCTTTTACAATTCAAAATTTTTAAGGGTCAGACTATTAATTTCACTTTCAAGTTGTCATATTTCTTTGTATAAATTCTCGCCACAATAAATAACTCAAAACTAGTGTCCCATTTAACTGATTTGTTGATTTACCTTTACAAATTTAAAGTCAATTATAGTGAAAATCAAAAGGCAACATATTAAATTTAATGTTTACAAAGTATATATCACAAATCAAGATTTTTAAGAAGCGAACCATTGATTTCACTTTCAAATTTTTAGACATCAAACTGAATTACACTTAATTTCCGCCATAAGCAATTTGAAAACAGTTGCTAAAGGTCAAAGGTCTCAAAATTTATTTTCAGTTAATATTGCAATGTCGACTGATGTTTTCTAATGGTCGTATTTCTCATCAAATTTCGGTATATTTTCATATTCCTTTATCTAAATTCTCGCTATTTAGAAATTATAAGCTACTGTCAAAGGTCATAGATTTATTTTAAATCTTGTTATATGGTCTAAATTACATGATGTTTAATAAATTGTTTAAATTGAAGCGGACACGTGATTTCTCTTCAAAATTGTCATATTCTTTTAACCTCATTATTTCAACAAGAAATTTAAAATTAGATGTCTCTTATTCGAGGTACTAAGGACCAAAGTTTACAGATTTATGCGCTTTAAGTGATGAAATCTCATCTAAATTAGATTTAATGTCTGTAAAGATATTTTTATTAAGATTTGCAATATTTAACATTTAATAATTTTATTATTTTTCATGCTAAATCTTTATTATTATTTGACCAGCTAATAAATTAATAAATAAATAACTAATGTAACTAATAAATACATTTTTTGTTTAAACATTTTTTTTTTTTTAATTTTGAGGTTATAAATTTTTTTATTTATTAAAACCAATTTTAACGAAATTTTATTAAAGTTTTTATACAATTTAAATGCAAAAAATGATACCATAATTTAAATCATTTTTGTCTTCAAATTTAAAATATTTTTCAAAATTTGAGGTTATAAAAGTTTTTATTTGTTAAAATCAATTTAAAGAAAATTTGATCAAAATAACAATAATCATGATTTAAATAGTTGCTTGTCTTCAAATTTAAAATAATTGAATTTTTTTTAAGGTTATAAACGTTTATCTTAAAAAAATATATATGAAAAGTACAAATTCTTTTTGAATTTAAAATCATTGTAACAATTTCAATAAGTAATCTTAATTTCCAAACACCAATGACAATTTATCGAAAATTATTACATATTTGTTTATTCTTTTTAAAATCTAAAATCCAAAAATAATAAAATTTTGTTAAAATCCTAAAAAATAAATTAATTAAAATGTTAAAAGAAATTTATCTTAAGGCCGGTCCCACGATGTCGAACATAAAATTCGTTTCGACAATTTATATAGAAAACAACAAATAAATTTAAAATTTTGTTAATGTTTCTCATACATTTGTCGAAGGAATTTTTTCATTCGAAATCATGGAACAAGCCGTTAAACTATTTTTCCTATTAAACTTCTTAAAATTTTAAATTAATTCAATTTTTTTCATAAATTTTGAGATTAAAAACATAATTTAATTAAATTTTTTGAAAATTAAAATTAGCATAACAATTATTTAAATAGTTTTTAATAGATTTGCTTAATTTTCAAAACTATATAAAAAAATATTAAATTTACTTAATTTTTTTTTTTTCACAACCTTAACAATTTTATGTATGTATTTTTCAATTAATCAGCTCTCAAACATGAAAAAACTTAACTTTGTTTTAATTTTATATTAAAATTAAATAAAAAATAAAAATAAAATTAAAAAAAAGCGTAAAAATTACAAAAAAAAAATTATAATAAAAATTAAACTAAATATTTTTGCTATAAATTAAAAAAAAAAAATAACAAAAAACTCTTAATAAGCTAAATTTGAGTTTCTCTTTTATAAAAAAAGCTAATATTTAAATGTATAATAAAAAAAAAACAACAAAAATATTTTATAGCAAAAAGTAAAAAAAAAAATGTTATTAAAAAAAACTATCACTAAAAAATTTTGCAAACTTTGTAAATTTAAACTTAATAAATGAAAAACCAACAAACAAAGGAAAAAAATTATTGAAAACCACAAAAAAATATATATATTTAAATTTATATTATAAGATTTTTATTGTAAAACTTAAATATAGGACTATATAAACTGTAAGCTAAAATTAACAACGCAAAAAAAAATATTGAAAAAAAAAAACATCTAAAAAAATTAAGTTTTTAATAAAACTATTAAAAAAATACAAAAAAAAAAAAAAAAACTACACTGTAAAATTTAAAAAAACCCCACTCCCTCCTATTACATAAAAACAATTTGTTTAAAAAAACAATTATTATAGTAAAATTATAATTTTGTTTAAATTCATTTCCTTGAAAAAACCCATTTAATAAAATTACCCAAAAAAAGAAAAAAAACCTTTAATTTAAATTAAATTTTTCTTACTTAATCTTAAAAAAAAAACAAAAAATCCAAAAAAAATTTACCACTTTTTTATATTGTATTTATGCAAAAATATTATTATAAACATTTTGTTTATTAACTTCTTTTTTTATTATAATTATTATTTTAAATATAGCATTATTATGTACTACATTTTTATTATTACATATAATACATAAAATATTTCTTCTTTAATATTATTAATTAATAAATAAAAACATAATTTTAATTATTGTCATTTACTAAAAGTAAAATAAAAACAAATTAAACAAAAAAAGAAAAAATCAACTACAATTTATATAAGCTTATGTAAAATTAACAAAAACAAAAGAATAAAAAAAAAAACAAATATAAAAAACAATTTAATTAAAAAAATATATATATTAAAGTGTGACAAACAAATTTGTAATTATTGAGTTGAAAACAATACACATTTTCTTTTTATTTACAAATTTTAGTTTTTTTATTTAAATATTTATTTAAATTTATAAAAGCTAGTAGATTCTTTTAGAATATTTCAACAAACGTTAGTCTTTAAATAAAATTTAGATATTTATTTGAAATTTGGAATTTCGAAAATTGTAAAAATATAATTCCTCAATTCTTAAATGTATTAAGGTTTACAAAAATTACTTCTGACAACATTATAAAATTATATAGTTTATGAAATTCAAGCAAATCTAAAAATTTCAATAGCGAATCTAAAAAATTTGTAAAATATATATTTTATAGTTTTCGTTATTGCTGAAATTTAGACTTAAATATCATACTATTAGATTTTATTACATAATTTTTTATATATTTTTTTTTTTTTTTTTCTTAAATTATTTGGTTATTTTTCACATGATTAACAAAAATTATTCTTGAAATCTATCCAAATTCATTCTGATTTAATTTAAAAGTGATTGGGTTTTCATCACAAAAGTGATTTTCAAGTTTTTGACAGTCAAAGATTGGATATACTTAATTTTTTAGTTCACTTTTTAATATCGTATTAATTCTATGACGAATTATAAGTGAAATTTAAGTTGAAAAAATATATTAAACAATTCAAATTTTATTTAATTTAAAAAAATATTTCTTCATTCATCTTGTAAAATGTTAGAAATTAAATGAAAGAAAAATATTTTCATTCGAATTGTAGATGAATTAAAAAATCGGTTTCGGTCGGACTCTAGTATACAGTCTTAAGGTGGAAATCATTTATAGTCGGTTAAAATCTTACAGTACTTAGGCTACGATCACTCTAATTTGATTTTTCGTATCATATGTGTTTAAATTTGTACATAAAAGAAAGACATTTGAGAAAAATATTTTAAATTTTATGGAAAATTTATGCCCATATCAAATCGACGAACTAATAAATCATGAAATCAACTTCTCCTGAAAAGGATTTTTTTCCAAAAATTGTTTTATAGTATTGTGTTTCTTTTTTTGACTAAATTGTTGCTTTTATTCTGCCCTGCAATAGCTTTGCCCTTAAATTTAAAAAATTAAAAATTCAAACAATGAAATTAATGTTTCACCAAATTAAAAAAAAAAACTTTATTGGAAATTTCCTAAAATTTGAAATTTGACTAAAAATTCGAAATGTTACTTCAATTTAAAATTTAACCAAAAAATTGAAATTTCAATAAAAATTTCACTCTTTTGAAAAAAAGTATTTTTTAAGACTTGGTTATTTAATTTAGATTAGTCTACGCTAAGACTTTAGTTACGTGCACAAGCAATGAAAAGTACACTTTTATGTGTTGATGTTTCTTTAAAAATTTATAGTAAAACATTTTTCGTTAATATTTGCCCTGAACCAATTTGTGAAAGAATGAAGCCATTTACTTAGCGATTATCGTGAGTTATCGTGCATCTTTAATAAGCAGATGGACTCCCCTAGCTATAAGGAAACTAACTTTTGTAGGGTATAATAGAATCATGTATTAAATATTTAAAGTGATTTTATAGGTAATTTTATGTGAGAGCCTAATTCTTTGATACAAATTATTGCAGAGTTATACATCAATTCGAATGTATTTAAAATTTTCTCTATTTATCGTTGCGAAGATTGCACAATTCTGTCCTTTTCTGTCCCTTGAAATTTTACACAACAACGAATGAATTTATATAACTTAAATTTATCACAAACTACTATTTGTCTTCAATTGGCCGACTATTAGATTTTAAAAATGGATCATTAAATACCAGAGAAGAAAGATATTTACTTTCATTTGTTTACTAAAATTTATGCATAATGCAAATACTTAATTGAAATTAAAGGATTTTTTCATACATTTTAGAAATTCCACTTCTTTTTAAATTATTTTAAATAATTTCTTTCAAAATTAATTTTTGTCTTGAATTAACATTTTTATTGTCTGTGCGATCCATGTATAGCTTCTATAGCAAAATATTTTGTTAACAAAGGAAACCATCGTTTTTAAACAGAGATTGCGTGGAAAATATATTGAGTTAATTATAAAAATTGACAGTCGACTTGAAAAGATTCAAAATACAACTCCAGACTGCCACTTTATCACAATTACAGTCTTTTATACAAATTCAAAAATGAGTTTTAAAAATTAGCTAGCAAACGAATAAATATAAAACTACATATTTTTTTCAACATTAATTTTTTATTTTTTTTCTATTACATGTTTTTTTCTATTAAACAAATTAACGTTTTATTATAGATTATTGAAAATAAAACAAAATCCCTTTGCAAAATATAAATTATTATTTTTTTCATCAAGTAGTATAAAAATTGTAAAAAATAAGTAAAAAAAAAAATAAGTAAAAAAAAAATAAGTAAAAAAAAATAAAAATATTTATAAAAAAACTCAGTGTAATTATAACAAAAAATCTATGTATTTCAGTACTTTTAGTAAGAATAAAAAATTTTTAAAAATTAATTATATATGAAGAAAAAAAAAAAATCGAAAAAAGTTATAAAAAAAAAAAATAAAAAAAAGATCCCTAAGGGACAAGCTAAAAAAAACATGAAGTTTTACTAATTAGAAAACGAAGAAAATTATAAAAAAATTCACCTGCAGTTTATACAAAAAAAAAATTTTAAGTTTTATTTTGTTTTTTCTTTTATATAAATTTGTATTTCTTAAAAATAGCTTAATAACTAAAATGAAATAAAGAGTTAAAAGGCTTTACACTTTTGTTATCTTAAACGGGACAATATAATGTGGAAACATCTTGTTTAACTTCATCAAATAATTCTTTATATTCAGGATTTTCACGCACCAATAAAGCGACGGTACCACGTCTCACACCCATAGCGACACCTAAATCAGCTCGGCTGGGTGTATAAACATAAGGAATGCCTTTTTCTTCACATACAGCAGGCAAGTGACACATGATATCAATGGGGGTAACATCCCCAGCAAAGATAACCAAACTAGCGAAAAGAAAAAAAAAAACAATGAAAATTAAAATCTTTTTTAATAAAGTCTTAACAAACTTACCCAGTTTCTCCTTTACGCAGTCTAGTTTGTACATCCTTAAGACCATTGCGTAGATAGGTTTTGTGTTTCATGGCTTTTTTAACAAGTTTATAGCATTTTTTAGCTATTTTCTTAGTGGCCATGGGTTGGGAGATCGCATTTACATACTTAAGTTTATCATCATAGTTATCTTCCTCTTTAACACTGACATTACCAACTTCGGTAACACTTTCATCAACAGGTTCCTTCTTAATTTTTCCCATTTTATTAATAATTTTATAAAAATTTATAGAAATTCACAAAATTTTCACGTTTTTCACCAACACGTGTGTAGTTTATAAAAGAAACTTCAAAATAAATGTGTTGTTGTAGCTACAGGTACTCAAGTAATCGGTTATTGTATGGCGTAGGGACAAAACAGAGTTGCTAAATGTGTTAATAAGAAAAAACGCTAGAATGAATTTAAAAGCCTGGCGTTTGAAAATCAAGTTGAAGTTTTTGTATAGTTTGAAGTGAATAAAATAAACCAAGTTTTGTTTTTCCCCTTTTAGTTGTATTTTTTAAATTTTCAATAGAGATTTTTTAATATTTTTTAAAATGTTAAATTTCTTATTCTCAAATAAAAAAGTAAAAAAATATATTTTCTACAGAAAATATAAAACGCAACGATACCTTACAGAAAAACAAATCAATTTTACAATTTTTCATAAATATAAAATATACAGCCGATATAAAATTTTACGATATTTAGAAACATATAATTTGTCGGTAATTCCGACAAGCACCAATTAAAAAAAAAAAAAAAAAATAATAATAATTTCCAATATATAAATACAAATTTTAAAAAAGAAATTTAAAAAATCACACATATATTTCAAGAAATAAATAGGAAGGTAAACATTTTCTAAAAATGTTCCTTTAAATTTCAAAAACTTTACTAATATTAAAAAATGCACAAAATTAAAAAAAAATCAATTACACGATTTTCAATGCAATTTCAAAAAACAATAACTTTTTAAAATTTTGGATAGAAATTTTCAAATAAATTCTATTCTGAGTTTACACAAGTTAATTTTGCTTGCTGAAATTCTGATTTCTTGTGAGAGAGAGTGAGAGGTAATATGAAAGGGAATAAACTAAAGTTAGTTTTTTTTTTAATTTTCGTACTTCAAAACAAAAAAATCAAGGCAATAAAAGCCAGAATTTCTGAAGTAAAGTTTTATAAGTAAACATTTTCAAATGAATTGCAAATTAAAAAAAAAATAATAATAATGAAAACCCATTTAAAAAAATACGAATTTACTTAAATGTACCAATATAAACAAGCGCGAATGTTATATTCGGCTCGGCCGAATCTAAATACCCACCATCAACTTTTTCAAATTTTACGTTATATGGGCGGTGGGCGGACCACGCCCATTTTTTGTTTCCGAGTTTACATTGGTCCTTGAACTATTTGAACACAATTTCGTTGAAGTTTCACCTTATGGGAGGTGGGCGTTAAAGTGGGCGGACCACGCCCATTTTTAGTTTCCAAGTTTATATTGATCCTCAAACTATTTATACAAAATTTCGTTATCGTACATGCTTTTGTTTAAGAAATATCAGCAGAAAAGTACGAAATGGACACCCTGTGTTTCTAGTTTTTAGCTCATAACTTTTTTTTTTATAAACCGATTTTGCCCATTTTCAATCCCTTATATAAGATAAATATTTGTGCCAATTTTCGTCTCCCTAAGTTGTCCCGTTGGAGCCCTATCCTGCTTTCAACAGACAGACGGACGGACATAGCTAGATCGACTCAGAATCTAACCAGGACCCAGAAAATATATACTTTGTGGGGTCTTAAATGATTCCTTCGACATGTTACACACGGAATGACAAAATCAATATACCCCCCATCTTTTTGAAGCGTCATTTAATCATACTTAGCATTGTTGATAAATATTGGATTTTAAACAAGATGAATTTAAGGCAACGATTTATAAGATTTAGCACTGTTAAATTTAAATTATTTAGATTTTTAATTTTGTTCATGGCATTATTTAAAAGTATATGGTTGTTTTACAATTAATTTAGTAAATTAATTCATATTTTTATTAGCAATTTGTATTATTCTAGTTTTAATCTAATATTTTATAGTTTTTTTATACCCTTCACCACAGGTGTAAAGGGTATATATGTTTGTCATTCCGTTTGTAATTTCTATAATATTCATCTAAGACCCCAAAAAGTATATATATTCTGGATCCTTATTGATAGGGGTCCATATAAAGATGTCCGTCTGTCTATCTGACCGTCTGTCTGTTGAAATCAGTTTTTAGAAAGCCCCAGTTATCGGATATTTATTTTTTATACATTATAGGATTATTCCTTAGAAAATCGCTAATAAAAATGAGCAAAATCGGTTGATAAATAACTGAAATATCGGAAAACCGAAGATACTTGTTTATATTTTTAAAGCAATGCTTGCTATGACTGTTTTTTTTTCGTATTTAAATGTTCGTAGTTTGGAAAAAAAAGATTTATAAATGTGAAAATATGAAAGCATACGTTAAGGCGAAAATTTTATTATTTGTAGGTACGATGGTTTTGATGTCGGTAAGATGGTAATATGGTAATACAGTAATATGTTAATATGGTGAAGGGCATCAAAGATTCGGCACAGCCGAATGTTATCTTTAATATTCCAGCGTTTTTGGCATTATTCTACTTGGTAGCACTCTTAACTCTAATAGTGTTACCATATTTTTCTTCTATTATTTCATTATCATTAGCTTTTATATATATCTCTAACAAAAATGTCAAATCTGCCAGAATTTTTTTTCTTCGACTTCATTATCAAATAATCACTTGTCCCAGTCGCACGTGTGCGGAATATTAAACAAGTCAACGCAAAAAATTCTTGAAATTTCTTGCACAAAAACTTAGTTTTTTTTCAATTAATCAACTCCCTCAATTAAACACACAATAAATTAATAGAAATGGTGAGTTTTTGTTAATAAAAATCTATTTACATATGTAAAATTAAGTGTTGACAGTGTTTAAAAATAAGAAAATTTGAAAAGATTCTCGATGTTTCTGTGAATGTGTTTTTTGATTGATAAAGAAAAAGCTAAGCGAGGCCGGTCATTGTATGTTCAACAACAAAGTGTTGTGTAATATAGAAACAATTGGAATTTTTAGTAATAATTTCTAAAGTAATTGTTTTTTAAAAGATTTTTAAATGAAAATAATAAAAGAAATAAAATAGTTAAAGCTTTTAAAACATATTAATTGATTTTTTTACTAATAAGAGTGATTTATTTTTAATTTTAGGCCTCCAATGCTGTTAAGAGAATCATCCCCATGTTGGACCGCATTTTGGTTCAACGTGCTGAAACTTTGACCACCACCAAGGGCGGTATTGTTTTGCCCGAAAAAGCCCAAGGCAAAATGATGCACGGTACCGTTGTTGCTGTTGGTCCCGGTGCCAGAAATCCCGTAAGTTATTTTTGGTTTTGTTAATACATCAGGGAGATAATTGTATTTTTATATTTATAGCAAACTGGTGCCAATATTCCCATGGATGTTAAGACTGGTGACCGTGTTTTGTTGCCCGAATATGGTGGCACCAAGGTTGAATTGGAAGACAAAAAAGAATACTTGCTGTTCCGTGAATCTGATATCTTAGCCAAAGTTGAATAGGATTTATTTATAAAAAAAACACCAGCATTTGTTGTAAATTAATCATAATTTCTAATATTTTTTTGTAATCATCAGTTAAATCAACGTTTGTTGTTTTCTTACTTTTAAATAATTTCTAATGTAATGCTTTCTGAGCAACTACCTTCTTAGCCTTCTAATTTTTTTGGAGGCTAAGAAGTTAAACACTATACTTTAGTTTGTAAATTCCATTTATATATTATAAAGAAAAAATAACAAAACTTTGTTATAAGTTTGCCCCGGAAAATTGTTATCCCTTTAAATCTGGGACAAAATATTTAAGAAGTTTTGTATTATTTTATGTAAAGAAAATAAATAAAACGGTTTTACGCTTTATTTCTTTTTAAAAAGTTGTTATTTATTGGGAAAAGAAAAAACACTTAAAAATAAGGATAACTTAAACAAATATTTATTTTATTTTCAAATTGGCTAAGCCATAAACTTGATTCATAACAGATCTTTCATTAATGCCGGGTAAAGTTTCTACAACAGCTCTTTCTCGTGAAAGTTTTACTAAGGCTTCGAAAGAACGGGGTTCCCAAATGGCCAAATCAGAGAGGATTTTTCTGGAAATATACACAAAGCATTGTCAAATATATAACACAATTTTCAATAAAAACCTACCTGTTTAATAGGATATTACTGCGTGTTAAACCCTCCTTAAAAGTATCCAAAGATACACCATATTGCTCACAACCGGCTTGCACTCTAGTAGTCCATAACTAAAATAAATGAATTTACTTAATCTTGATAGACATCAATAAATTTATGTATCAACCTACAGCAGCCATATCCAATTTCTTCAATTTCCTGCCCTTGGTGGCATACACCAAAGCTCTGTGCACATTGCGTACGGCTATGGAGTAAACATTCCTTCTGCGTCCACGATAGTGCTGAAATAGTAACAGAATATTTAATTTTTATAATTTATTTTTCTTTCCAGTTCCTTTCTAACTTACGGCAGCCAATTTGAAAATTTTGCGTTTACGCCAGAACTCATCTGGTCCACGGGATCTTACAAACAAAGCCAAGGTAGGAGACACCATATTTGTTTAATTTTTAATTAATTTTAATGGAAGAAAATGTAATTTATTTAACAATTTCTTTATTTGTTATGTTTTTACATAACCTTGTTTTTGTATGGTTTACAGCAGATGGTGTCCAGAGACCTGCGCCGAACGATTTTAACGGCGGCGGTGGCTTTGCTAAAAATTGCCGGCGGCAGCTCAAAATCGGCTGTTAGCCGGCTGAAAGGTGAACATAACAATTATTTATTTCCAAGTTTTTGCATCGACTTACAGAGCACATTGGTTCACAAATGTGGTTCCAAGTCCCATTAGGTGTAAGGGGATCCGAAGACCTAGGTTAAATATTACCTAAGATAAAAAAAGTACCATTGGAAGAAAAAGTACCACAAAGTCCCCTTTAATGAATTCTCACTCATTTAGAACCAAATATCTTTAATTTTATGTTTTTATGTTTAATATTATGGAAAATTCAAAAAGTACCATTAGAAGAACGAAAAAGTACCACAAAGATCACCTTTATGGATTCTAATTTACTTAGCATTTCATTATAGAAAATTAAAAAAGTTCCATTCAAATATCAAAAAAGTATCACAACATCCCATCTTATGGATTCTCATTAACTAAGGACCATATATCCCTTATTTCATGTTTGTAGATTCATAATTATAGAAAATTCAAAAAGTACAATTAGAAGAACAAAAAAGTACCACAAAGTCCACATTGTGAATTCATTCCAACATCGGACCATGCGTATTTAGTTTCATGTTTCTAGGTCAAATATTACAAAAAATGCAAAAAGTACCAATAGAAGAAGAAAAAAGTACCACAAAGTCCATCTTTTGAATACAGGATCATGTATCTTCAAGTACCATAAATTCCACTCTTGTGAATTCTTATCTATATTTTCTTAATTTCATGTTTCAATGCTTAACGTAAATGAAAATTCATTATTAAGTTTCTCCCTTTACCTCTTTTTTGGTACATTTTTTCACCCATGGAAGTATCAAAAAAAAAAAAAAAAATCGATTTTTGGTATGAAACATAAGTGATCATGTAATAAGCTTATTTTCTCGAAAAACGCAGTATTTACCGAGTTATTAAGGATTTTAGCTTTGACTAAGATTTTCATTAAAAAAATCGATTTTTGGTATGAAACATAAGTGATCACGAAATAAGCTTATTTTCTCGAAAAACGCAGTATTTACCGAGTTATTAAGGATTTTAGCTTTGACTAAGATTTTCATTAAAAAAATCGATTTTTGGTATGAAACATAAGTGATCACGAAATAAGCTTATTTTCTCGAAAAACGCAGTATTTACCGAGTTATTAAGGATTTTAGTTTTTACAAAGATTTTCATCAAAAAAATCGATTTTTGGTATGAAACATAAGTGATCACGAAATAAGCTTATTTTCTCGAAAAACGCAGTATTTACCGAGTTATTAAGGATTTTAGTTTTGGCTAAGATTTTCATTAAAAAAATCGATTTTTGGTATGAAACATAAGTGATCACGAAATAAGCTTATTTTCTCAAAAAACGCAGTATTTACCGAGTTATTAAGGATTTTAGTTTTTATTGAGATTTTCATTAAAAAAAATCGATTTTTGGTATGAAACATAAGTGATCACGAAATAAGCTTATTTTCTCAAAAAACGCAGTATTTACCGAGTTATTAAGGATTTTAGTTTGGATTGAGATTTTCATTAAAAAAAATCGATTTTTGGTATGAAACATAAGTGATCACGAAATAAGCTTATTTTCTCGAAAAACGCAGTATTTACCGAGTTATTAAGGATTTTAGTTTGGATTGAGATTTTCATTAAAAAAAATCGATTTTTGGTATGAAACATAAGTGATCACGAAATAAGCTTATTTTCTCGAAAAACGCAGTATTTACCGAGTTATTAAGGATTTTAGTTTTGGCTAAGATTTTCATTAAAAAAATCGATTTTTGGTATGAAACATAAGTGATCACGAAATAAGCTTATTTTCTCGAAAAACGCAGTATTTACCGAGTTATTAAGGATTTTAGTTTGGATTGAGATTTTCATTAAAAAAAATCGATTTTTGGTATGAAACATAAGTGATCACGAAATAAGCTTATTTTCTCGAAAAACGCAGTATTTACCGAGTTATTAAGGATTTTAGTTTGGATTGAGATTTTCATTAAAAAAAATCGATTTTTGGTATGAAACATAAGTGATCACGAAATAAGCTTATTTTCTCGAAAAACGCAGTATTTACCGAGTTATTAAGGATTTTAGTTTTGGCTAAGATTTTCATTAAAAAAATCGATTTTTGGTATGAAACATAAGTGATCACGAAATAAGCTTATTTTCTCGAAAAACGCAGTATTTACCGAGTTATTAAGGATTTTAGTTTGGATTGAGATTTTCATTAAAAAAAATCGATTTTTGGTATGAAACATAAGTGATCACGAAATAAGCTTATTTTCTCGAAAAACGCAGTATTTACCGAGTTATTAAGGATTTTAGTTTGGATTGAGATTTTCATTAAAAAAAATCGATTTTTGGTATGAAACATAAGTGATCACGAAATAAGCTTATTTTCTCGAAAAACGCAGTATTTACCGAGTTATTAAGGATTTTAGCTTTGACTAAGATTTTCATCAAAAAAATCGATTTTTGGTATGAAACATAAGTGATCACGAAATAAGCTTATTTTCTCGAAAAACGCAGTATTTACCGAGTTATTAAGGATTTTAGTTTGTATCGAGATTTTCATTAAAAAAAATCGATTTTTGGTATGAAACATAAGTGATCACGAAATAAGCTTATTTTCTCGAAAAACGCAGTATTTACCGAGTTATTAAGGATTTTAGTTTTGGCTAAGATTTTCATTAAAAAAATCGATTTTTGGTATGAAACATAAGTGATCACGAAATAAGCTTATTTTCTCGAAAAACGCAGTATTTACCGAGTTATTAAGGATTTTAGTTTTGGCTAAGATTTTCATTAAAAAAATCGATTTTTGGTATGAAACATAAGTGATCACGAAATAAGCTTATTTTCTCGAAAAACGCAGTATTTACCGAGTTATTAAGGATTTTAGTTTTTACAAAGATTTTCATCAAAAAAATCGATTTTTGGTATGAAACATAAGTGATCACGAAATAAGCTTATTTTCTAGAAAAACGCAGTATTTACAGAGTTATTAAGGATTTTAGTTTTGGCTAAAATTTTCATTAAAAAAATCGATTTTTGGTATGAAACATAAGTGATCACGAAATAAGCTTATTTTCTCGAAAAACGCAGTATTTACCGAGTTATTAAGGATTTTAGTTTTTACAAAGATTTTCATCAAAAAAATCGATTTTTGGTATGAAACATAAGTGATCACGAAATAAGCTTATTTTCTAGAAAAACGCAGTATTTACAGAGTTATTAAGGATTTTAGTTTTGGCTAAGATTTTCATTAAAAAAAATCGATTTTTGGTATGAAACATAAGTGATCACGAAATAAGCTTATTTTCTCGAAAAACGCAGTATTTACCGAGTTATTAAGGATTTTAGTTTTTACAAAGATTTTCATCAAAAAAATCGATTTTTGGTATGAAACATAAGTGATCACGAAATAAGCTTATTTTCTAGAAAAACGCAGTATTTACAGAGTTATTAAGGATTTTAGTTTTGGCTAAGATTTTCATTAAAAAAATCGATTTTTGGTATGAAACATAAGTGATCACGAAATAAGCTTATTTTCTCGAAAAACGCAGTATTTACCGAGTTATTAAGGATTTTAGTTTTTACAAAGATTTTCATCAAAAAAATCGATTTTTGGTATGAAACATAAGTGATCACGAAATAAGCTTATTTTCTCGAAAAACGCAGTATTTACCGAGTTATTAAGGATTTTAGTTTTGGCTAAGATTTTCATTAAAAAAATCGATTTTTGGTATGAAACATAAGTGATCACGAAATAAGCTTATTTTCTCGAAAAACGCAGTATTTACCGAGTTATTAAGGATTTTAGTTTTTACAAAGATTTTCATCAAAAAAAATCGATTTTTGGTATGAAACATAAGTGATCACGAAATAAGCTTATTTTCTAGAAAAACGCAGTATTTACAGAGTTATTAAGGATTTTAGTTTTGGCTAAGATTTTCATTAAAAAAATCGATTTTTTGGTATGAAACATAAGTGATCACGAAATAAGCTTATTTTCTCGAAAAACGCAGTATTTACCGAGTTATTAAGGATTTTAGTTTTTACAAAGATTTTCATCAAAAAAATCGATTTTTGGTATGAAACATAAGTGATCACGAAATAAGCTTATTTTCTCGAAAAACGCAGTATTTACCGAGTTATTAAGGATTTTAGTTTTTACAAAGATTTTCATCAAAAAAATCGATTTTTGGTATGAAACATAAGTGATCACGAAATAAGCTTATTTTCTAGAAAAACGCAGTATTTACAGAGTTATTAAGGATTTTAGTTTGGATTGAGATTTTCATTAAAAAAAATCGATTTTTGGTATGAAACATAAGTGATCACGAAATAAGCTTATTTTCTCGAAAAACGCAGTATTTACCGAGTTATTAAGGATTTTAGCTTTGACTAAGATTTTTCATCAAAAAAATCGATTTTGGTATGAAACATAAGTGATCACGAAATAAGCTTATTTTCTCGAAAAACGCAGTATTTACCGAGTTATTAAGGATTTAGTTTTTATTGAGATTTTCATTAAAAAAAATCGATTTTTGGTATGAAACATAAGTGATCACGAAATAAGCTTATTTTCTCGAAAAACGCAGTATTTACCGAGTTATTAAGGATTTTAGTTTTGGCTAAGATTTTCATTAAAAAAATCGATTTTTGGTATGAAACATAAGTGATCACGAAATAAGCTTATTTTCTCGAAAAAACGCAGTATTTACCGAGTTATTAAGGATTTTAGTTTTGGCTAAGATTTTCATTAAAAAAATCGATTTTTGGTATGAAACATAAGTGATCACGAAATAAGCTTATTTTCTCGAAAAACGCAGTATTTACCGAGTTATTAAGGATTTTAGTTTTTATTGAGATTTTCATTAAAAAAAATCGATTTTTGGTATGAAACATAAGTGATCACGAAATAAGCTTATTTTCTCGAAAAACGCAGTATTTACCGAGTTATTAAGGATTTTAGTTTTGGCTAAGATTTTCATTAAAAAAATCGATTTTTGGTATGAAACATAAGTGATCACGAAATAAGCTTATTTTCTCGAAAAACGCAGTATTTACCGAGTTATTAAGGATTTTAGTTTTGGCTAAGATTTTCATTAAAAAAATCGATTTTTGGTATGAAACATAAGTGATCACGAAATAAGCTTATTTTCTCAAAAAACGCAGTATTTACCGAGTTATTAAGGATTTAGTTTTTATTGAGATTTTCATTAAAAAAAAATCGATTTTTGGTATGAAACATAAGTGATCACGAAATAAGCTTATTTTCTCGAAAAACGCAGTATTTACCGAGTTATTAAGGATTTTAGTTTTGGCTAAGATTTTCATTAAAAAAATCGATTTTTGGTATGAAACATAAGTGATCACGAAATAAGCTTATTTTCTCAAAAAAACGCAGTATTTACCGAGTTATTAAGGATTTTAGTTTTTATTGAGATTTTCATTAAAAAAAATCGATTTTTGGTATGAAACATAAGTGATCACGAAATAAGCTTATTTTCTCGAAAAACGCAGTATTTACCGAGTTATTAAGGATTTTAGCTTTGACTAAGATTTTCATCAAAAAAATCGATTTTTGGTATGAAACATAAGTGATCACGAAATAAGCTTATTTTCTCGAAAAACGCAGTATTTACCGAGTTATTAAGGATTTTAGTTTGGATTGAGATTTTCATTAAAAAAAATCGATTTTTGGTATGAAACATAAGTGATCACGAAATAAGCCTATTTTCTCGAAAAACGCAGTATTTACCGAGTTATTAAGGATTTTAGTTTTGGCTAAGATTTTCATTAAAAAAATCGATTTTTGGTATGAAACATAAGTGATCACGAAATAAGCTTATTTTCTCGAAAAACGCAGTATTTACCGAGTTATTAAGGATTTTAGTTTTGGCTAAGATTTTCATAAAAAAAATCGATTTTTGGTATGAAACATAAGTGATCACGAAATAAGCTTATTTTCTCGAAAAACGCAGTATTTACCGAGTTATTAAGGATTTTAGTTTTTA